>JAXRVH010000011.1:289473-753648 GCA_034640345.1 Drechslera avenae
GCGCCAGCGGCGGATCAAGGACGAACAAAACGGACCTGAGGTTAACAAAAAAAGGACGTTCTTTGATTAGTGGGTTCAGCTTAGCTAGGGGTATGGAGGAGGGGGGGGGGAGGGGGTGACGCGAACGCGGGGCAAAGAGCTGGATTCGGGGATGCCGGCTAGACTTTCTCAGCTGTGTGTGTGTGTGTGGATGGATGGTTGGTTGGTTTGGTAAAAGTGGTGGTAGTAGTTAGTAGTAGCGGTTAGGTAGTCGATCAGGGACCCGTTGCAGATGCCAATGTATGTTTTAGGTGTCCCCTATTGGCTTGAAGCTGGGAGGGGAAGGGACCTTGTCATGACCTTTTTTTTCTTGGTTTCGTTTCTCTCTCTCTCTCTCTCTTCCTTCAGAGGAGGGATATTTTTGTTTTATTTGACCGACTTGGTGCCCTAGAAAATGGCCGAAAGCCTATATTCATTTATGCAGTCTCATGATTACTATTTTTTGCAAACTCCGGGGTCATTATTTTCCCCTTGTGTCGGGAAGTTTTGGTTAGTGGGGTGAGGTGGGTGCATGTAGGCGAGGCCGAGGTTATCTTGAGAAGTAAGAAGGGTCGAGTGTTGATCGTAGCCATAATCTGGATTAGGACTTTTTTCTTCTCTCATTTGCTCCAGGCCTTGCTGCAACTTCTGTTGCCCCTCCGCTCCGGCTTATTATTATCATGCAAGTACAGACGGAGATCTGCGCTGATCTCTGCCAGGTACGGAGGGAGATCAGGGCCCTGTATGTAACCTACATGCTACCAGTGTACCTATTTTCAACCCACACTCTTCATGCAAACAATACACTTGTTCGTCTTGGATTCGTGAAGCATGTTTTCAACTACTCTTTTCTATCAAACGTCCGCCCCCTGGTTACAGATTGTAGGGAGGCACACCACCCACACAACAAAGGGCCCCGGGGTGGATTCCGCAATTGCGGGGCCTCTCTCCACGACTACGAGCAAACGAGGGACGGCTAACCTGTTACTCACCGAGATATGGAGGGGCTACAATTCATGCGAACAGGCAACTGTCCAACTAGAACATATCCAGCTGCAATGGGCGTCATTAGCTACCCCACGACCCTGCTGGCGGCGGTCTCAGTCCTGGCCGCGTCGAAAAGTGGCTGTATTGAGAAAGGGCGGTCCGAGGGAGGCCATGGGCGATTGCATTGTTGAGCTAATCGAGACAATCTCCGTGTCTGCATGGCACCACGCCCATTTACACCTCAACGACCTATTGACGACAATGATTGGGAAAAACATGGCAGTACCGAGTAACGGGCGCTGAGACTCGGTGTAGGCGGAATTGGCCATCCATGTCTACGGGACCAATAGGGTAGACGAACGTGTGACAAGGCCAAAATAGTGTCGTGTTGTAGGGGAAGGTATGGCATGTCCGGCAACTAGAACCCCACGGACCGACCGAGGGGGCTTTGGTTACAGCATAACCTGTTACTATACTATTGATAGTAGCTAGTGAAGATCGTCGACACTTGGCCTTGGGGGCTGGCAAACGACGCGTTGTGTATGGCCGGTACTCGGATACGCAGGAACCGCCTACGCTGTCACAAGTCCTGAACCGACCAAGACAAGCGACGGCTGTAGTACCTAATCGGGCATAGGCGGAGGAAGAGGGGGCACGTTCGCCCTCTCCGTCTTTCCCACCGTTTCGCATGTGATTGATGATCCGCGGGGGGGAGGGGGCCAGAGCAAAGCTGTGGTCCGGCAACCATGTGGTACCCGGCCTAGCCTTTGTGTTTTCAGATTTCGGGAGGAATTGCGGAAGCGAGGTACTATAGTTTGGTAGAGGGCCGTGTGCTTCATCTCAAAGGCATTGACGTTGTTGTGTTATGGATGCGTGCGCTTGTGGCTCGCGTGCGCAAGGCGTCACGCAAGATCTCGGAGCGGGCCATTGCAAGAGATCCAGGAAGGGCCGAATGGGGCTCGGTGTGGTGGTGGTGGTGGTGGTGGTGGATGGGTGGGGAACTGTAGATGGGTGGCGGTTGTGCCGCTGCTGTGGATGGACACAGCCATCATGACAGTGATTGGACGGGCACTTGGCAATGGTGACGTTGTGGCTGAGCATCAAAAAGCAGATAACGTGAAGGCGTTGACGGAGGCCGACGACTCGCGACGCGTTCGGTACGTCCGCTTACAAACGCGTGCCCCTTCGGAGCTGACGGTATCCTTGACGCTCTGAGCACCCTCCCTGCTGTCGGTATGCGCGAGAAAAGCATAGCTGAGCATGTTGTCGATATTGCAAGCACAATACCTGCACAGCTCAACTATATTCTGTGGGCTCCTGGTCGTGAATAATCCCCCCGAGCCCTCCCGATAGTCTGATTTCGACCAAAGACCAGCACCGGACATGCCGTCCGCCCTCGGCATCTCCAGCAAAACTTGGTTTCAATCCACCACCGTGCTTGCGCCCTTTCTCATTCAGCAACAAGTCCATACGCCAGTATTGTGCAATCGCACCACTTCAGCCTCCTATATCACCATACGCGCGTAACTTGTTATTACCGTCCAATTTCTTCTCACAAAAAAATCTTCCGGCCCGTTGGCCCTATGCCACTACCCATTTTCCTCGATTTCCTCCGAACGTGCATCGACCAATGTACAAATTTTTTTTTTTGCAAAAACCCCACGTCGAGACTTGACAAAGAAGACGCTCAGACCTCTCCTCCGTCATCCCTCTTCCTCTCTTTCTCTCGCGTAGATATTCGATGATTTTCCGTCCGTTCATTCATCGTGCTCTTATCAGACGGTGGAGCCACAAGAGGTCTGAGCGTTACGCACGCAATGCTCTGGCGCATTTGCTCGTGCTCAACATCCTGGGTAGGGAATCCGTCATAGATTGCACAAGTGGGCTTTCCGAGCTTCTGCCCTACGCAGGATCGATTATACGGGGGCCGGTTTTGCATCGTGGCCGGCTGCCGAGGAATGTGGTGTTGTCAACTCGCAACATTGAAATGAAGTAGATCAAGTCGAGGCAAGGCGAGGCAAGGCGAGACTCTCTGAACAAGAATACGAGGGGCAAAGGCCGCAGACGGACCGCAGCCATACCTAGCCCTATGGAGAAGCAACAAGGCATGTTCACAAGCCGAATTTAGCACGCACAAAACCTTAGTAATTCATCTATCGCACCTGCTTGCATGGTAGGTACACGTTTGACGTCACGCGCCCCAAGCGCCTCCCCATCCGGCCGCCATGAACCTGAACATGAACATGAACATGCACCCCGATCAAGACCAAACTCAAAGCACGCCACACCGCCTCCCGCTCACCACAACACCAGAGGAAGAAAATAACCCCACATGAGATTCCACACATACATACACATTCTCTCTCTCGCGTCTCCACACCCTGGTCCGCGGCCTCGAGGCGGACCATCGGCGTAATACTGTTCCGCCAAGAACCACCCCTTCCCACCCCCCCCCCCCCCACTAGGATAGGTAGCTCCCATCACTTCTGCACTAACCCAACAACAGACCACTTTACAAGCCAAGATAAACCCCCCTCCCATGCCACACAGGGAAACCCCCTCTAATCAACCAGCCAAGCTCGAGGCTAGGATAGGCTCCTCCAAGCGCTCGTCAACGAACAAACAATACCCGTCCGTAGCCACGTTAGTCCTCTGTCTGCCCGCACTAGCGCACCGAATGTTCGATTCAAGAGTCGATGGACATGGGTAAAGGGTGAAGGGAGAGGCCTGCAGCATGCAAAGCCGAACCGGGGACGGAGCGAGGCTCCTTATTGGGCGCAAGGCTGTGCAGATTGGAAAATGCAGATATGTAGCCGCGGCAAAGTTAACCCGTTTGTGGGTAAGCTGCGGCGCGCTGGTGTGGAGTGCAAGAGGTGATTGGGAGCAGGCTGTATGAGAAGAAAGGGAAAGGTTGCGAAGGGGGGCCGGTTTGGGGGTGGGGTTCTTTTCTAGCGGAGTGTGATCTGGATGGATGTGCTCTGGCTGTAGTGGTGGGTGATTGTTGATCGACAGGTATGGCGAGCTTGGGTTCTAGATTCTTTCAAGTGATGGTGCAAGTTGGTCAGAATGGGGTTGGAAAGCAGTCATGAGATGATCTAGATTGGGCACATGTACATGGTGAGTTGGCATTGTTTCAGAAGAAGATGAAATCGTTGCAGTTCGTTGTACAATCGATTTACAACTACCATTGCAGAGTAAGTGAATTGGGTTGGCAAGGCTACCAATGTGTAGGCATGTAGGAGCAAAGCGAACGCCAACGTCTCGTCCCCGTCTCACGAACCTCTTTGATGCAACCCCGCGCTCATCCCTGACTTTGTGGGAAATAAACCAGCTACCGCCACCCCCCTCCAAAACGATGCATGTCCCCCCTTCCCAAACACCCCATGACCTTCCTCCGAACCTCGTACCTGAATTTCCCCCTCGCATGACTACAAGCACCACCACCACCACTACTACTACTACCCCTTGAACCAAACCCCTCTGCGTAGCTTTTCCAGACCATCATGATCACTGCCACACCCTCCTTCTCCTGCGCACACACACACACACCCTAGACGGACAAAACACCGCCTCTTTGCACTCCTCCTCTCCACCCATGTCGTCCAAACCCGCCCGTGCTCATGCTGTCTGCATCTTTCTCGTAACCGTACTAGACATGCCCCTACTACTCACTACCTGCATCTCTTACCTCGTACCTGCACTGCACTGCACTGCAAGCCACCCTCGCATGGAACACAACCAACCAACCAACCAACCAACCAAAGCCCATAACTTTTTTTTTGGCCCGCATGGGTAGCTTAATCGATAGCTCGACTTTGATGCACGGTGACTGTGCCTGCTTTCTCCCTTCACCCACCCACTCACACCGCACGCACATCATACCACCAACCCTTTACCCCTCTTTCTCTCACTCACACACACACACCTTCATACCTACATGTAGTAAGCTTTTCTGACATGGACATTTGAAACTTTATCCCCACGCTGTCTTCCTTTTGTGGGCGTTCCCGTGGCCCGTGGGGAAAAAATAGGCAATCGGAAAGGTAGGTGGCTGTGGCTGTAGGTATCGTCAAATCGTCGATGGGAGCAAGGCGGATTGCCTCGGCAAACAGCGGTATTCCAGCCTTGGGGTTGTTCGGCCAAAAGCCAAACCGTTTACCGCAACAAACGAAGAAGGCGGCCCGTCATTGCTTCGATGATGTTCTGGAAGGTTAGGCATCCCTAGTTCATTTCAGTTTCGGTGCGCTGGTCATGGTGGTGGTGGTTGAGTAGTCAGTAGGAGGTAACAGGTGACGGGAAATGGAATTGTCTGTGCATTATCATTATTGTTATCATTTTGGGTGTGGAACAGGGTAGGTTAGATAGATATGGGCTAGCACACGATTGCTTGTTGAGGGGATTTTAAAAAAAGAAAAGGAAGTGGATTGTGTGAGCGTGAGCGTGAGGGGTAGAAGTGGTACTTGCTTTGGAGACGTAGCTGCAGAGGTGTGAGGGTGGGTAGAGGTAAGGGGAGGTAGAGTGCTTGTTCCACTCGCTTGCGGGCTTGAATTCACCTTGTCTCAATCTCACATGTCTCTCTGTCTCGTTAACAACAACCTACTCCTATGCAACACCATGCACTCCACAGCTCTCTCCTGCTCCTCTACACCACGGTTCCAGATAGCCGCCCGTGACCATGTACACACCCAACCTACTCGCGTCAACACAGCCGTTTCGGCACAAGCAGCTAACTTGGGAAGGTGAATAGATAGGGCAAGCGCGGGTGCGTGCAATATCGTCAGCACCTGTTTCGAGTGAGTGCAGTAGTAAAAAAAATGGTGAACCAGGCATGTACCCTTACCCTTACCAACTCCGAGTCCACATGTTTTGAGCACGTAGCGAGAAGCGAGAATGGCGTTACGAGACCAGGGAGCGAGGAGGGGGAAGACAAGGCAAGGGCGTTAGGAGCATGTCCCGGGAAGGAAGGCGGGATAACGGCCTGAAGCGGGAGAGCCAAGGATTTTAGCTAGTCCACCAGATGCACGCCGTTCGGAGCATTGTTTTGCGTGACTATGCAACTTGGAGGAAGCGAGATTCATACGGTTAATGGGTTGCTTTAGCGGTCTCTTCCCCCTCCTGTCAAGATTGCTTGCGTGCTTGCTAGGGCCGAACATGCTCCATTCTGTATTTCGTATATAAGATTTGTTCTTTATGCTGCTGGGGCTATGCAACACACACACACACATACACACCTTTTCGTGTTGCTTCACTCGGCCAAATCGTCCGCTTCCTCTTCCTTGTAGCTAACCCGTGCCGTGGCCCTACCAGACTTCTTCCGTGTCGCATCAGACCGTGCATTTCGCTTCGGCACAGCAGGAGCCTCGTCTTCCGTCCCTACATCGCTAAGCGGAGGCGAGCTAAGCTGATCGTCGTCTTCGTCAGAAGCCGAGGGCGTTGGCACGGACTTTGCTGCTGCCTTCTTCTTGGTCGAATTGGCTGCTGCCCGCTTAGCCGGCGTGGCCTTCTTAGCTGGTGTCTTGATGGCCGTCTGGTCTTCATCGAGTGGAGCTGCTTCGCTAGTTACAGACGCCGAGTCAGCTGCCGTCTTACGCTTCTTCTTTGCAGGTGTGGCGGCGCCCTCTTCTTTCTTCTTTATGATACGTTTTGGGGGTCTGAGCCAGTCCTCCATGCCCGGTGGCCAGTATACTCGTCCCTCTGGTCCTCCCATGCCTACTTCTTCGTCAGGTACTACTGGGGGAGGCTTCTCTTCTTCCTCTTCCTCCTCAATCTTCACATCCAGCTCTTCAAGGTCATCCTTCTTCTTCCTGCTCTTCTTTACCGCCTTCTTGGGCCTGGGCTTCCATGGCCTATTCTCATCCTGCCGTGTATGCGGAATAATATCGTTGAAAGTCTCAAAGCCTGGAAGTTTGAAAGTTCGCATAAGTTCAAATACAGCCTGCTCCTTGTCCTTTGCCTCGATCATCAGGTCCATGGTATCAGGACAAGGAGGGAATGTCATGACGCGAGGCGAATGCTTTCTCCGAGTTGTGCGAGTGATTGCAGCGGGCGTTGGCTCCGAATAATGCATCTTGGGCGTGATTTTCTTCTTGTGCCAGGTCTCTAGAATGCGCGGGTAGAGGTCTATAATGTCCTTGGTACCCTCGCGAATCTGAGTCTCGTCGAAGATGATGTTGTGATGATGATAGTCGAGCACAAATGGAATATTGAGCTCCTCACACAGAGGCAGCAACTCATGCACCGACCAAACAACATCGTCGTTTTCAAGTACTAGGCGGTTCCTGACGCCCTGAGGAAGCCGAGCATAGTTCTCCTTGAATCTTTCAATGGCAGCCGGCTTGTCGCCATACGCTCCACCTAGATGCATAATCATAACAGCGTCTCGGTTCTGCTGTTCTGGAAGCTTGAGAAGTGACAGCATCTCATCGTGATACTCCAAATCACGTATTGCATTATCGATGACCTGCTTGCGCGGCGAGCCCAACTGCGTGAACTGGCCTGGATGCGTTGTCACACGATGACCCAGCTCTCCAATTACTTTGCCCACTTCACATAGCGTATCCGCAGCAAACGGCTCCAGCTTATAGCCATACTCGTCGTGACTGGCAAAGGGAAACATCTCGCTACTCAAACGCATAAACCTGATGCCGTACTTGTCGTTCCAGCGCACCATCTTGATAATATCGCGCGCATTGGCGAGGCCTATTTCCTCGACATACTTCATGCCCCGCCCAACATCGGCCGGCTGACCCTTGTCGGGACGATTCTTCGTGGCATGCTCAGGCTGAAAGGGGTCTTTCAGAGGATGGCGATGTTCGATGATGCTCGCGATACGACATGTTCTGGAGCTGAAGACGGGAGGGTTCGCATAGCGCAGGTACGTATTGAGACAAGCCTGTATGCACGCTCGTTAGTTTAGATTAACAAATACCGGCAGCACACACGTACATAGCCCAGCCGCCCTTTCCATGGAAGAGGAAGGTATTCGGAGTTGACAGGTGGGGGTCGAGACAGGGCTTCCTTGACCTCCTGCTCCTCGTCCTCTCCGGCCTCCAGGCCGTCAACGTCGTCTGGATCACCAGGCATCCCGGCGCTGACTGCAGGCACAGTGACGCTCTCAGCGACGCCATCAACGGCTCTGACTGCGTTGTCATCATCCTCCACTTTCACCTGATGCACACCTGCCTTCTTTCGCTTATTCTTTGCAGTAGTGGCGGCGTTGGCGGCAGATGGCGGAGGCACCTTGTCTTGCGTGCTTTTATCTGAAGTGAGACTGGTGTCTTCTGCAACGCCATTGCTGACCGGAGGCTTCAGAATCGATGTCAGAGGCGCGTCTTCATGTCCATCAGGCGACGCCCGTAATGCCGTGACACCATCGAGTATGTCGGGATTGAGATTGGGGTCCGTCTTTTCTGCTTTGCTCCCACGGCTCGACTGGCGATGCGGTGGCTTTGTGACGCTTGACGGAAGGGGCACTTCCGTTTTACGCTTCAGTGTTCGATCAATCAAAGGAGCGCCATCCGTCACAGGCACCACAGCAGTCGCCGCTGCCGACCTCTTCCGTTTAGGGGGCATTGTGAGAAGACGCGAAGACACGCTGGATGTGGATACTGTCGCCGGCACTCGATGTGGTGTTCGGAATGCGACACGAAGGCTTATGCAATGGAAGGAGCGTAGCATGTGCTCGAAGCTTAAATGATGTCGCCGTAATTGAACAGCAAAAGTAGTGAGAAGGGGCTGAAACCTGCGACCTGCGCTGCCCACGCCATGTCGGGTGGCTAACGCGTCGAGCTCGCGAAGACGTCATTGACAATTGAAGTTTGTGCTATGACGGCTGGTGTTTGTTCGATCGGCTCCCGATCATAGCGCGATCGCCCATCATTAGTGAGATCTCATCCCTGCAAAACTACCAATCTCGGCCTCAAAACACTGCCAAATTCATCGCCGTGCATTGCTTGTTGCTGTAACTGGTGTATCTGGAAACGTAGTTTTGAAAAAAAAATTTTAAATGCGTATCTGCCCTCTCCCTCTATGAGATACTTTTGAACAACCCCCCCCCAAAATAACCTCTTTGTTCTGCATCCTAACCTCAAATACTAACAAAGAAACTCTTCTCCCCTTCTTTGGGCTCCACCCACGCACGCTTCAATATAGGATCCGCACAGCTGATCCTTATACGCTCTGGCGTCGCCGGACTGACCAAGTGCAACACCTCAGTCTCCCCAAATTGCGCGCGAGCAGACTTGAGTGCATCCCGAATAGCGAAGAAGACAGCTGAGCCCATGAAGAGGGGTGGTTCACCTGCAATGATGTTAGTCAAGGCGTACATAGCAACAGAAGAAAGAACAAAACTTACCAACACCCCTACTCCTCTGAATGGTCCTCAGGTTCTCCCATTGCACGTCCTTGAGTAGACTAAGGTTGAACACCTGCGGTATATCTCTGAAGCCAGGAATCTTGTAGTTGCCCGGCCCCTTTGTAGCCACACCACCCGTTCCCCTAAGCCAAAGACTCTCTTCCGTAGTGAACAAGCCCTGGCCCTGAACAAACGCACCCTCAATCTGGCCATAATCGATGGCCGGGTTGATGGAACGGCCGACATCCATTTTGATATCGGCGCGACGGCAAGTCCAGTCACCAGTCAGTGTATCAATTTCGACTTCGGCCGCGGCAACACCTTGTGTGAAGTAGAAGAACATTTGGCCAGTGTTGGCGCCCCACACATAGCCAATGTCAGGTGTTTTGTAGAAGCCTTGGGCGGACAGGTTGACACGGTCAAAGTAAGCGGCATGGGCGAGTTCTTTCATAGTCGCGTTGGGGCCGAGTTTTTCCTTGAAGGGCGCAAGGCGTTCGTTCAGCTGCAGACATGCGTTGTGAATGGCGTATCCGTTCAAATCTGAGGAGGCGGAGGCTGCGGTCGAAGAGCTGTTCGCAACCGTGTTCGTCGCCGTCTCGCTGATGAATACATCCGCGAGCGGTACACCAAGCGTCTCAGCTGCTATCTGCGTCATCTTGGTGTGCAGTCCCTGACCCATTTCTGTCCCACCGTGTGCAACGAGAATGCTGCCATCATGGTATATGTGCACGAGTGCACCAGCCTGATTTAAGAAGAGTGCCGTAAAAGAAATACCGAACTTGGTGGGGATGATAGCAAGACCGCGCTTGTTCCACTTGTGCGTCTTGTTCCATTCTTCAATCTCTTGCCGGCGCTGTGCGTAGAGAGACTCTTCTTGCACCTGTTTGTACATTAGGGGTACATACCAGTCCTTGATCTCCTGGTTAAAATGTGTTATCATGTTTGTCTCGGGCGAGTACATGTTGATTTCCCTCAGTTTCTCAACTGGAATCTTAAGATGGTCGGCAATTTCTTCCATGTACGTCTCGGCGATGAACATGCCCTGTGGCCCACCAAATCCGCGGAAGGCCGTGTTGGACACTGTGTTAGTCTTTGCTACGCGGCCACGTACGTGGATATTAGGTATCGAGTAGACATTGTCGATGTGTGAAAGGGACCGCTCGACAACCGCACCAGAAAGATCTTGACTCCAACCACCATTGCAGAAGACGTCCGCATCCAGAGCTTGCAGCTTACCGTCCTTGTTGACAGCGACTTTCCAGCGGGCAAGGAAGGGGTGTCGTTGTCCAGACGTCATGATATCCTCGTCTCGGTTCAGCATGCAACGCACGGGGCGACGGACCTTGTTCGCTGCGCAGGCCACAATACCAGCGAGTTGAACAGAGCGGGTCTCTTTACCACCGAAACCGCCACCCATACGCTTCACGCGAGTGACAATCTTGTTCGCGGCAACACCAACCACCTTGGAAACATACGCCTGTGTCTCTGCTGGATTCTGTGTGCTGCTGAAGATTTCCATCTCGCCGTCCTCAGGCTTTGGAACCGCCAGACAGGCCTGTGTCTCCAGATAGAAGTGCTCTTGGCCACCCATTCGCGCAACTCCAGTAAAGACGTGATCAGCCTCGGCGAAAGCTTTCTCCGTGTCACCTTTTTGAATATGACGAAAGTGGTTGAAGTAGCTTTCCTGCTGGATTGCCTCTTCAATGGTGAAGATTGCTGGAAGGTCTTCATACTCAATCTTGACAGCCCGTGCAGCTTGCTCTGCATGCTTCGCCGTATCCGCCAGGATCATACCGATAGGCTGACCGGCTGTGAAGACTTCATCGATGGCGAAGAAGGTTTCATCGCAAGCCGGCGCACCCCACCAGTTGGCTTCTGGTGATGCCAGATCATTGTGGTCAACGTACGCAGCAACGCCGGGTAGTTCCAACGCAGGCTCTGCGTCTACCTTGAGTAGCTTTGCGTGTGCCTTGGTTGAAAGCACCAAGCATCCATAGAGTTCATTACGCTGCAGCGGGATGTCGTCCGTGTACTGTGCTTCGCCCGTACATTGCTTCATAGCTGCAACATGATTCTTGGATTGTCCCACCTCGTTCTGGATATAAGCTTCAGCAGCCTTCTTATCCTTCTCGCCCTTGCTGATATTTCTTTCAATCTCACCAATAGCTTGGGTGTCAATCTCAACTTCCTCAGCATGCAGTTCAGCCAGGACTTCATGGTAGAACTTGTAGAAAAAACCGAGAGCAAGAGTCTTTCGGTACGTCGCCATACCGCCCGGCACGCCGAACCGCAAGTCAAAGTCTTCCTCGAGCTTATCCATAACACCTTCCAGCGTTTTTAGATCTGTGAGCTTCTTTCCATGGAGAAAATCCATTGCCTTCCGTGCGTGTATCGTCGTAGGTGCCATGCCACCGTATACCAAGTCCACGCTCTCGACAGTATGTTGATCGTCCAATGAAATCCTCAACGCAGCATTCACAATTGCAATGTCGTCATCCTTCCTCTTCGCCTGTTTATAGGCACGGATATATTCGCCCTTCTCTTTCGCAACTGGGATCTTCAAACCGGCGATAATCGCATCTGGTGGCAGTGCAGTCTGCCTATATCCCTTGAAAAACGTCGCCATCGGAATTTCCGTCGTCTCCTTGAGGCTCTTCGCTACGAGCGTTGCATTCGTCGCTACAAAAACCGGGTTCAGATCAGAGATGGGACTCGCTGTCGCCAGATTACCTGCTGGCGTTCCTACGTTCCTGATCTGTCGCCCGGCAAAATATCGAATCTGCTTCAGGATGGTTGCAAACGGCTGGCCCCGTACAGGTCCATAGTGCTCGAGAGCATCTTTACAAATTTCCTCGAGATCAGTAAGAACAACGTTACCGCCAACCTCAAGGTGATTGTCATGCAGCTTAAACTGCCGTAGCTCTGCAATATCTCCCACGAAAACTGAGGCGTTGTAGTTCATACCCTTGAACTTGATCTCAATTTGTGTCTCCGTTGAGCCACCGATGAGCTTCGCTGAGGGATACGCGTCCTTGATCTCGAGTAGCTGTTGCAAAGTCGTTGGTCTGAACCACCTCTTCTTCTTATTGCCGAATGCCAGCGGCTTGAAATCGTGTTTTCGTAGTTGTGGGGGGAATATCAACTCCGTATCCGGCTTATATTCGATGAATCCGGGTGGTGTGAACCTCTTGATAGGCTGGTCTTCTCCGTCTGTTCCGCTCTTGCAGCAGCCTCCTCCATTCGCACCGTCTTTCTCCATGCAGCATCCACCGCCACCGTTGGCCTTTGCCTTGCCACAGCCCGTCTTTACACTGAAGCTCTGCGCTGCATCCAATATGGGCCTGTATCCTGTACATCTGCAAAGGTTGCCATCAAAGGCCTCCTCAACCTCAAGTTCGCTCGGTCCAACGTTGTTGCGAAGCAGAGCATACAGGGACATGACAATGCCAGGTGTACAGAAGCCACACTGGCTACCATTGCCCTTTGCTATGCGCTCTTGTGCTGGATGTGGCCGCTTTACATTGCCGATTCCTTCGACGGTTATGACGTGTTTGCCGTCTACGCTGACAAGCGGTGCAAGGCATGCGTTTACGGAAGCATGGTATATCTTCTTGGTGGTTGGGTTGAATTGTGACACCACCTAGCAAGCAGTCAGTCGTCATGTCCAGCGTCTCTGATTACGGACAGCTCTTCTATAGAAGAATAAGAGAGCATACATACCACCGTACAAGCACCACACCCACCCTCTGCACACCCCAACTTCGTCCCAGTCAATCCAATCCCCCTCAAATACTCCAGTAGCGTGACCTCGGGGTCCGCACTATCTAGCACCACCTTTGTACCATTCAGGTAGAACCTCAACGTATCATCGTACTCGGCCGTCACTTCATGGAGCGACTTGGTTGCCTCATTTGACACGGCAGGTTGAGGGGAGACAAGACCGGGCGCCATGTTTGCCACACAGACTCCTCTACCGTTTCGTTGGAAGAGGAAGACAAACAAACGTCACCGTAAGAAACGAGGAAGATAGGAAAAGAAGAAAGAGGGGACTTGTGTGGATAATGTCACAAACCAAAAAGCAACGACAAGCTTGCCCTTCAAAGAGCTGTCCCGGGGTCTGTCTAGAAGCCTGCTGGTGGGGAATGGGTCAAACTAGATATGACAAGCGTGTGTGTACCGCGGCATGGAGCCCGCCTGTTACATAGATCACTTAGGTAGCTCTAGTCAAGAGTAAGCCGATTCCAACGAATCAGCGGCGATGTGTTTGTGTCTTATCTTCGGAACGCGCAGTTACGCGGTCCTGGTGCAGAAGCTCGGCGTGCAGGAGCTCGCCGATGGCCGTAGTTCGCGGTTTGCCCCTCCATGACTGCCCCACACCGCCGCCGCGCTTTCATTAGCGTAGGATACGCACGTGAGCGGCCGATTCCTGCGCCAGTTTCCAGCCATCATGGCAAAGTCGGTTGTTAGTAGCCAGATCTTGGGGATAAAGAGCAAGCACATGCATGAGAGAGAATCGATTTTTTTTCCTGGAACCAGAAAGAGATGTTCTCTAATGTACTATACAAAACAAGCAATACAATACACCATCGTTCGTGCTCACACGATCCTGATTATACCCAAATCATTCTAATGCCGAACGGTGGCATATCGGAGCCTGCCGACAAAGTCGCAAGCCTCAGTTCGCAGAGGACGACTGAACCCAGGTCTACATGCGCAGATTAGGAGCATGAAGACAAGAAACGCTTTTAGTAATGAAAAACCGAAGAAGGATTCAAAAAAAAAACACTGTCCATATGGATGATGGCCGTTCCAGGTATGAAATCATGATACACACGATCAAGTGGCAGACGGTGAGTGCCGCGATATGCCTGAATGGTCCAAATAGTGCATCGTCGATCAGGACGCAGAAGGTATAATGTGGGCGCACAGCTATTCGCGAGTTCCGTATTCTTGAGGATTTGCAGCAGTCATCCATGAAGCAGGCATAGATCGAACGACGAACACGCAAAGCAGGCGACAACCATAATGATGATGCGTGGTGAGAAGATTTAAGGCCATGTAATCGCGGGCAGTGTTCGAGAAGACGACCAGAGGTTGGAAGTGCATGGTGTGCAAATGAGTCATCTGCAAGTCATGGCGCGCCGACTATGCGCAAGTCAACAAGGTCGGAGGGAATCCAGGAAAATCGGGTATTGTCATGCCAGGGCCAGCAAAATCCAAGTCTTGATCATGCAAACAGGCAGCATTCGGCGAGGTTCAGCAACACATGCATCGGTCACAGCGACTACGTGGCGATTATGCGCCTGGGGGTCCTTGAGCACCTTGACCGCCTTGTTGTTGCTGAGCAATGGAAGCATACCACATTGCCAGATAGTTCTGGTAGCCGCCATAAACAGCATATGGGTCAGCAGCAGCGCCGCCGGCAGCAGCAGGAGCAGCCGCCTGTGGAGGCTGTGCTGGCGGAGCGCTTTGTCCGTACGACGGTGTCTGTTGCTGTTGTGAGTAGCCATTGTCTTGATTTCCATTGTCACGTCGTCGCGAGTTGTTCTTCTCCCGCTTTGCAGTGTTAGCAATCAATCAACGGCAAACAAATTCAACACAGAGGCACTTACCACTTGATCAACCTTCTCCCAGATAGCACGTTTGGCATCATCAATGGCTTGGCGAGTTCCGACAAGGCCAATCTCGCGCTCGATATCAGCACCAGAGGCTTGCGAAACATTGATTTTACACCCTGTCTCGGACTGCATCGATTTGATAGTTTCACCGCCTGTCGTTCGTTAGTATGATGAATAAAGAAAAAAAACTTCTTCCCATTCTTGTTACCTTTGCCAATGATCATGCCAACGGCATCAGAAGGAACGTGAATGCTGTCGTTGATCTTGCCTGCAGCTGCGCCGCCAGCTGCGCCTCCGCCGTAGGGGTCGAAGTTCTCACGCCTGTTGGTGAATTGTTGCTGCGGCTGTGGCTGTTGGCCACCTGAGCCTTCCATTTGTTTAGTGTCACTGTCGACAATCTCCATGATGAGCTCCTTGGCATGGGCAGCAGCAGTGGGACTTCCAATGAGGTTCACAGGACGCAGACCGTTCACGCTCTTGTTTTCACCAACAATGTTGACGTGGCAGCCACTGCGCTCTTGCAGATCACGGATAGTTTCACCACCACGGCCGATGATCAGACCAACAGTACGATCAGGCACCATAATCTGGGACGATTGTTCACCCTCTCTAAGCGCAGGCTGTTGCTGGCCAACCGTCTTTGCAGCAGGCCGTGCATTACGGCCCGTCTCACGAGCAGGGTTGCCACCATTCTCTTCGATGATACGGTTGATTTCGCGCTTAGCACTGATACGAGCACCAGGACTACCGGTTATACGGCACTCGCGTTGAGGTCCGGACTCGGGGCCGTTGATGAATTGAATACGTGTCTGGGATTCTTGTTCAATGCGGCGTAGACTCTCACCTTGACGTCCAATGACCAAGCCAACCAAAGAAGAGTCAATGAGAATCACCTCAGAGTTGTCATTAGCAGGAGGCGAACGCGCCTGCCCGTACTGCTGCGAGGGAGAGAAGGTGTCACGCCTAGGAGGGGAGCGATCACGTTCACGCCCATAACCGCCTCGGCGCTCATCACGGCGCTCATCGCGGTATGGGTTGTAGCTTTCACGTGCTGCTTCTCGGCGCACCGGCGAGCGCGAGCGCGACCGAGAGCGTCGGTACGACTGTCGTCCGCTTAGTCGCGGATCTTCTTGATAAGCTGCAGCCGTGTAAGTTTGCGCTGGGACACCATAACCAGACCAAGGTTCAGGAATACCTGGACGCGCTTCATGTGCAAGGCCCTTCTGGGCGGCAAAACCGCGCGCCTTTGCCAGCGCATCCTGGATGCTCACCGAGCCGGAGCTCACGGGCTTGATGGCGCTCAGGTCAAGGCTACCAGAGTGTGTAGGAGGGGGAAAGTTATAGCCAGGCATTGCAGGAGGAGTGGCAGTTGGCATTGCGCCAGGATAGCCAGCTGGCAAGCCTTGCGGAGGGGCATGCTGCGCCTGTGGGGGCTGCTGGGGCGTTGCAGACGGGGTAGTTGAGGGACGACCAGCAGCTAGCAAAGCAGTCAGTACGGTGCTTGGCTTGTAGCGACAGTGAGGTTCTAAAAAGACGCACCAAGAGCCGCGAGAATCGCGTTGAGATCAGGAGGGGCGGCCATCGTGAATTGCGCGTGTGACCAGCAGACCAGCGGCGACGATTCGATATAGATGAGGGACGGGAGTGAGAAGGGAAAAAAATCCGCAGTTGGCTGATTGCGCGGTGATTGTCAGTTGGGTGGAGATGTTTGTCGCGGCGAAGAAAGAAAGAGGAGTCGAGGCAGCCTTAGCACGCTAGGTCTGCTAGCGCCGTTCTAGCCGAGCCCTGGAACCGCACTAGGTACACTTTACAGGTGGCTGGCCCCTTCTCTCATCATCACACTTTGCAGCTTGGCACCCTGGTATAAGAAATGAATGTAGTCGAGTCGAGTCGAGTCGAGGCTGCAAACAGCTTGTTGTCTGACTGCTGTAATATCTATAAAGACTTTATGCTATGCTACCATTGATGAAATCCCCTCCAGTCTATAGAGATAGACGTATGCATCGCATCCTGCGTAACAATCCATAACACCCGGCTCCTGGTCATGCAAGCTATCCAAACTCTGGTCCTACTCAGACTGAAGTAGTCATACACTGTCCGCCTTACCGCGCAGGCATAACAGTGACGCAAGGTGCGAATCACCCGAAATTCAAGACTGCCGAAGCAAGGCGACCAACAATCAACGACCAACGCCTCGTCCAGGACACGCTCTGGACGAGACAAATGTGTATATAGACATTAGAAACGAATCAAAGGGCGATCGACGCGACAGAATAGATCTGATCCCCAACGGGTGGCGGCGCCTGCGTGCTATGTGCAGGTCAACCCAGGCGCCTTGCATGCAGACATGAGGCCCTAATCTGGGCTTACTTCATCATCTGCGAGATGTTGTTCCACTTTTGCTTGAGCGCTTCGTGTTCTTCGTTGATCTGATGCCTTCATTAGCTATGCTCGGACACGAGCTAGTCATGGACTTACTGTGGCCCATTGCATCTTGACCGCCACCAACTCCTTCTCCATCTCGGCCATGGACTCTTCCAAGTTACGATTCTCATTATGCACCACAATGTTCTTCTGCATGACGGTCTCCATCTCATTCTTCAGTCTTGCCTCGACCTCTGCAGGCTGTGTGTCAACAATCTTTTGCAGCTCTTCAACCTTGGTCCTCAGAATCTCGTTTTCCTCGGCAAAGTTCTCGTTCTCGACCTTGGTCTTGATCAGCTCAGAGGCGACCTGGACATGCTCCATATCCGACTGCTCGGTGCGGTGTTCTAACGACCGGACCTTATGTTCCAAAGAGGTGACCTTGTCTTTGAGTCCATGTAGCTCAGTCTCACGGTCTTTCTCTATCCGTTGCTGTTCCTTCCACTCGGCGGTATACTGCTTGAGCATCTCTGGTGTAACCTTGACAGAGGTTGCATCCCTTACGAGCACGTCGGCGCGGTAAACTTCCTTGTCGACGCCGGCCGTGGAACCAAAGAAGCCATTCTCAAGGATCGAGTTCGCCGAGGGAGCTTTGTCAATGTATACATCAAACAACCGCTCCTTGAGGAAGGTTGTGAGCGTCGACATGTCTTTCATACCAAGCAGCGCTTCCGCATTCTTCTGCATAAGTACAATGCCGAACTTCAAAATCGCAGATTCAAGTCCTTCGCTCAGGATCAAGTCGTAGATGCGTAGAACCAGCTGTAGCGGGAAACGGTATGCGAATAGTGTGAGGAACCACTGTGTCGCATACAATTGAGGTTTAACCTCCCTGCGGCGCAGATGGCAGTAGAGAGCTGGTTCAAAATCCTCCAGAAGACGTTCAAACTGGTAGAGATGCAGGTGAAGTCCCGCCATGTCGTGAACAAACAAGTCGCGCAGGTGGTACTTGTTCATGAGCGTTACAAAGAGACTGAAAGCTTCCTCCTCTGGCATGTTGAACAGTAACGGCATAGCAATAAAGTTCATGCCTTGGGCGTAGCCAACGGCATCATCGTACAGAGCGTAAGCTTTACAGATGCCAAAGAGGCCGTCTTGTAGACCCGCTGCCATGACGTACTTGGAATAGCTGGTTCGCGCACCCAGATCGCGTTTGATGACTTTTTCTAGTTTGGAAATGGCTGCTACGCTTTGCTTCCTTTCCGCGGCGATTCGTGCTTGTGCCTTGGCTGGGTCCTCAGACGAGTCTGATGTGACGGAAGGCGAGGGTAATGGTGCATTTGTGCTGGTGGTGGTGGTGGCTGGGCTCGAGTAGTCGGAGTGAACAGAAGAAGAGGACGAGGCGACCGATTCTTTTCCGTTTCCACTCGTTTGGCCGTTGCTAAGATTGGCCGGCTTCACGCTCATTTGCTCCTTGTCAGTCCCCCGAGCTACAAGCTCCCTGTACATGATCTCGAGTTCTTCGTTTTTGCTTTGGGCCAAGACTTGCCATATGACACCACGGATGACTTGCGGGATGCCATTTGCGATGGCGCGATTGAGCTCCTCAGAACTGGTGCGTGCAATAGCTGCTGGGCCCTCGTTGACTACCGACTGCCACAGATCCCAATCCACAGGCTCAGCCGCATCTCCCGCCGGACCAGCGGCGAATCCAGACGCCGTTCCAGGAGCCAGCTTGGGGTTGATGGTGGGTTGTTTCTGAAGCGCGGGCGGGCTGCCTGGTTCGTCGTCGGACAAGCCAGTGGGGCTACCAATGCGACTACTGGAGCGCGCGTGGAGGATTGGTGGTGCGGTTGATGGACTGCCATCTGAATTTGTCTCGTCGCCCATTGTTATGCCGGCCTCCTCTCTCATGCGCAAAAACTTGAAACGGTCGCGAAGGCTACCCTGGCTCGATCGGTTATTTGTACGCATTTCACCCTCGTCATCGATTCTGCTCAAAGTAAGCTCGGGATTGCTCCCAATAGTCGCGATCGAAGCTCCTGTATGTCGTTTCTCTGCTGTTGAGGTAGGCGGGGCGGATTCGGGCTTCTTGCTAGAGCTGTTTCTCGATAGCCATGCGAACGGCCCTGTGAGTTTTCTGGTCGGTGCTGGCGCAGGTTTCTCCAGCGTAGCCGGCGGGGCAGGAGGCGGAGGGAATTTAACAGGTGACATTCGGCCGGAGAGGCCTTGCAGTGAGCCCGTCGAGTCTTGGGAGGCCCGTGGTGGGAGTTTCGGCACCGAGCCCGGCGTCTTTGTGCCTTCTACATCATGTCAGTTCCAAAGCAAGCAAGTTTATGAGGGCTGGCGCGTGGCGTCTGAATGTTCATGACTCCGTGGTTGCTCAAAACCAGGTGGTGGTACTTACCACCTTCCAGCGATACATCAGTCATGTCTGATGTCACCGACACGCGATGCGCTGTGAGCAGGGGGGAGTTTGCTGTCGGTGCATCCTCGCTGTGCTTCTCCGTGGCCTTTTCAGCGGGTGTCTCGATGACTTCAGGCTCGCTGTCGGATTCGTCAGTGTCGTCATTGCCGTCCTTGCCCTCCTTGGGCACTGCAGGTACTGCAGGCGGCGGCGAGGTCGGCCTGGCTTCCTGGACGGTCGACGACGAAGACTCTCGCTGCAGCAGCGACCGTGACCGTGACTGTGGGCGCTCCGCCTGAGAGTGTTCGGACCGTGAATCTGGGCGAGGGCTGATTTCGGGTGCGTCTTCAAAGCTGTCCTACACCGCCGCATGCCAGTTAGCAATCTTGCACGGCAAACACCCTCCTCTGGCGCGCTGGTATAGGAACGTGGTGCGTACCCCCTCCTTCTCGGAGCTGTGCGAGCTCGTAGGCCTCTCGGGCTTGTCGTCCATGTTCACAAAGGGCGGGCTGTGCAGGCTATTGGGGGTTGGGGAATAGTGTTTTTCTGAAAGGCAGCTGCAGTCGATGCAGCGTAACGTCTAGTTGTGGTCAGGTACAGAATAGAGATTAAAAAGCAGTATCGTCGGCGTGTCAGCAAACAAGCTCGGAGGCGAGGGCGGCAGCGTGCTTGTTGGGGTGCATGTGGAATTAGGAGCGGGATAGCGACGTGGATGGTGAATTAGAGAGTGGACCCTGGTGGCCGCGGCCTGGGACTTTGGGGAAGGAGCACTCGATGCACTGCACCCACGCTGGCCCCACTTCACCACCAACACTTGGCTGTCGCCGACTTTACTGGCCGTGTCCTCGAGCGACTCAGGTGTTTGGGTGACGTCGGCATCCTCAGCCGCATCAGCAAATCCAGGCCAGCTGGCCAAATCGCACCTTGTGGTTGTACCCGGCAAACAGCCCACCATGCGCCCGCCCGCCGAACTTAAGGTTGATCTGAAACGCGCACTAACGCGGCCACCGCCTAAGCCCACGAATCGAGGCCTACACCCACCCGACCTCACACACGACAAGCAATCTGAAATCTGGCACCGTAAGACCCTCCTCCTGTAGACGTGAGCTGTCCGACTCTCGAGCCCTTCGAGCCGACACCGTCGCATTCGCAAATCTGAGACATCAGACCAACATGCATGAAGAAAAAAAAGCCCCTGGGATAGATGCATACTTTTGTCTCTGTACCATTCCCTTGCAACAACAGCCGTCTACACCACACCCCTAGTTCGGTCCATGGACATGTGCTCCTCCTCTGCCATGAATGATGGGCGACACCTTTGGTCCTCCTTCTCATTCTGCCTCACTCTTCACCCACCTATTATTAGTGCAAACGGTCGGCATGCAGCCTTGCAAGGCCGTGGACATTCATGCGTCCCTACTCTAGCGAATGTTTGTTTTTCCCTGGCACGGAGCATCTTCAGGGCTCCGTTGTATCCTGGGACCAGCAAAGCGGCACACGACCCGCAATGGCCACAAGAATTCATGCGTACGTGGTGGTCCCCATCAGCAACCGTTTGTTTTCTGGGGGGATGGAGCAAGCATGGTCCCAGGGTTCCATGCTGTGTCAAGGCCTGTCCCTACGCCACTGCCCAGTTGTCTAAAAATAAAACCTGACAGCCGGCCCTGACTTAACATGTCTCCTATACAGAAACAACGGGAACGGGACTTTGATCGGCAGACGTCGGTCGCAAACATGACCGATTGCACCACAAGAAGCATGCGATATCTGCATCAACATGTTTTGAACGGATTGATAAGTCGTCAAGGACTACGAGCAGGGTATATGTACAAAAGCACCAACAACAGGCCTTTTTCCTCCCAGTTTATGCGTAACGAGTGTGTAGGCGTGCAATCTCGAAAAGGGAGTCGCCGCTGTAATCGGTTCATAGCGTCTAGGAGATCCAGTCTTGCACAGCATCTGGACCCTTCCCCATTTCTACCCCAGACCCCCATCTCGCCCCCAGTTGCTTTTACTGTCTGCACTGAGAGTACCACTCATCCTGCTTGACACACTTAGCAGTCCCCTCACAAGCCGTAGGTCCCGCAAACCCCTGACCACCGCACTTGTCCCAAAGCTTAGCCACACCAGCACTTGCCGCAGGAACAGCACCAGTCGGTGCAGCAATGCCAGCTGAAGGGCGGACAATGGTAGCAAAGCCGGTAGGAGCGCTAGACGGAGCACTGGTCAGGGTAGGGCTACCCGATGGGGCGGCGGGAGTGACGGTAGAGTTGGAAGCCGGAGGAGCAGCAGGAGTGGTACCATCTGCACCACTTCCACCGCCACTGCCGCCACCGCAGACAGCAACGGCACCACCAGGAGCAGCGTAGCCCTTGACCTCGAATCCACTGTATACATTTGGGATGTAAATATCCTTATCCTCGGCCTTGTAAGCACCCGGTAGACTAATGGTAGGTGTGCAAGAGCCCTTGCTACCAGTCCCCTTGATCTTGAGTTGAGCACACCCGATGTAGAACTCTGCACCACCGACAAGCTGAGCATTATGCAGAGCCAGCATCTCCGATCGGAGCAGGTACTCCCCGCTAGCAAGTCCCTTGGGCAGGGAAAACTCGTGGGTGTAGTTCTCCGCAATCATGGCTTGACTCGCCCATTTCCCGTCAACACTGTCCAGCTCGTCAATTTTGAACCAGCCAGCGCCAATTCCAGTCGTCTGCGCAGCGTCGTCGACGGGCCCGTAGAGCATGTGTGTGATGGGACCCATGTGGACGAGCGGGCTCCATTGAACTTTGATCTTGTCGCCCTCGCTGGCATCGACGGTTTTGACGCCAGACGGGACTTTGGCGCCGCCGACATTGCAGACAATGTCGTCGCTGGTGAGATCCTTGACAGGGCTGTTGTTGGGCGGCATGCGGATGCCGACTTGTTTTCCCGGCGTGACGTCGTTGACCCAGAGTTGCTCCAAGTTATGATGAGCCGAGACGATGGCGACAAGTGCGCTGATGAAGATGGTGTTGAAGAACATATTGGAATATTGTGACAAGTATGGAATGTTTGTAGTGGGCTTTGATCTCAAAGACTTGACTTTCTTCTCTTCTCTTCTTTGCAGTCCTTCGTGATGCCAGATCACGAAACAAGATGAATGTAAAGAATGGGTAGGACAAGAAGTACGAATGAGTGTATCTGTAAAGAAAGAAGGAAAAAGACTGGTATGTTGGAATGAATGATGGAGAAGACAAAAACGAGACACATAACTTGAAGTACTTATATGGCTTTCATCCGGATACAACCCATGTGCATACTACTCTGCCTCACCTACGCGCCTTGGTCGATCAACAAGTTCCGGAGATCAGGATAAGCCGCCATGCAATCCTCCGCGACTTGCCGTTCACGCAGGTGTCCATGAACTCCCAGCCAACTAATTCCAAAGGATGCAGCCTCGACAAGAAGCCAGGCTGCGGCACAGCAAAACATTTGTTTCTATATGGAGTGCTGGCCTTGCCGGTTATAGGAGGGTTGCAATGCACATGCTAGATCATGATTATGAGCAATGCGTGAGTATGAGGAGGGGGGAGGGTGGGTGGAGATGTTTAGCCTACCTGGGTAGGGTTATTGTTTCTAAAAATCACTACATCGAGTTAGCAAACCTGGTTTTCTGTGGGGTGTGCGCAGCGGCATGAGCATTGTTTGTTTCAAACGTGGATTGACGAGCGGTTCGCTGGTAATAGCATCATGAAGCGCTTCGACTGCCGCATTGTCGGCAACCAAGCTGGGAAGCTTGTCTAGGGTATCACGACGATCTGCAAGACCCAGATGAAGGTGTTACTTGACAAAGTCATTGAAAAGAAAAGACTGATATCTTATTGTCGAGAAAACGAGTAGGTTTTCATCTAGTCGTTCAATTGTGGGTGCATATGTACAAGTTTGCATGGTTGGACGGGGCAGCGCCTCAGAAGCGCTGCGCGGGCGCGTGAAGTGGGGCTACAGCAACAACCCTGAAAACTACATGGGTACTTCAAAGTACTCCTCTCGTGACCGTTATGAAGGCCGTAGGCGCCGCTACGATGCGCTTCTCATGCGGTGTGGATATCCTTGCCAAGTCATTGCTCATATCGGGAAGTGCATCTCCGTTGCTGCCGGGAACAGACGTTGTTGGGCGCGGTGCCTGAGGGATAGAAGTCGGGCTACTCATGTGCATGACTGTAGTAGATGCAGGGACTGATACGCTCCATTTGAAGACTTCGCCATTGATGTAGACGTTGATTTCTGGTGTTGGTGGTGTTGGTGGTAAGGGTCGAATGATGGACAGGAACCGTGCGCCAAACAGTATCGACGTGTACCACATAGTTGTAAGGAAGAAAAGGATGAAAAGTACCCAGGGTACAAGCACTCGTTTTTGTGGCATTCGACTGCGTGCAGGTAGTGTTGTTGGAAAGCCCGGGCGAGTAGATTGTGCGAAATGGGGATGGTTCGGGTCCTGATAGTCCGGCTTGACTTGAGCTTCTTCCTCGGCCTTCACAGGTGCCTTTAGCTCTGACGGAGGCATCGAAGGAAGTGGCCAATGCTTTGTGGGCTGGTAGTATGGGTTGTTCGCAGTACCGCTCTTCGGTGAAGCAATGAAGGAGGCATGTTGAAACGTGCTGAGAACGTCTTCCGAGTGAAAGGTAGAACTGTATGCCGGAGCCGGCGAGGTCATGTCTCTCAGCTCAATTGAAGTCATGTCTATTGAGGGCGCTCGATTCTCAATGCTCATATCGTAGGCTGACATGATTTTAGAGTATGTCTTGTAGAAGAGAAAAGGGCTAGCCTTTGAAGAATTATAACAAAGAAAATGATGTGAGACTGGAACGATGTTTGTAGAGTCTGTCTACGTATAAACTCTGAAGATAAAGGAAATGTATCTGCTGGAGCAGCCTAGCTTGCGTTGACAAAGACATCCTTCTGTCCATTCAGCCAAGGCAAAGGTGCCTCTGTTTCACTACGATAATTCGTTTGCGTGTTTCCTTTACGTCTACGTGAAACACATTTCCATGAGAGTGGTGGTGGTGAAGAGTAGCTCTGGAATCTTGTAGGTTTAGAATGCGCGGATGTGACAGCGATCGATTGGCGCCCCTGCGCTTGTCAGGTGCAAGGTGGCGTCGTAGCCATTGGATGAGCAAGCTCCTTACGTGGATCACCGCCAGCACTGAAGTGCATAATGGTCATTGATGGCAAATAAAAGAGGCGACCGCAAATGCCGGATTCAGAATATTAGAGGTCAAGATGCGGGGCTTGGCCTCTGATGTTGGAGTCGAAGCTTGCAGGTGGATGACCACTGAGGGTGACGGCTGAATAATCCAACAAACGTCATTCTGCGTTTGGCCCGAGTTACCGAAACTTCGATGCACTCTCACTTGTACACTTCGCCATTGCGATATCACCACCACACTTTAGTATACAGTCCCTACAACCTGCTATGAATATGGCCTCAAATACTCTCTCACGTTCTGCTTTGCGCAGCATTTCGCGTGCGGCGCCATCTGTGCGATCAACAACACCGCGCATTGCCACAAGATGTCTACACCAGCAACCATCGCCCATTACCGCCTCGAGACTTCAGCATAGACCGTCAGCGCGACCATGGAGCCAAAATATGACAGTACCTTCAGCGACAGTCGCACGAAGAACCATGTTCATCCAGACGGAGCCAACACCAAACGCCGATGTATGCAACTCTCCCGACAACACCACTCTTCTCCCGCTAACAAAACCCAGGCCCTAAAGTTCAATCCCAACCAACGCGTCCTTCCCGAAAACATATCCTCTCCTTTCCTCGAATACCTAAACCCGCGCTCTACTCTCGCACCACCCCACCCCTCCCCTCTCGCAGCCCAACTCATGAACATTGACGGTGTCACAAGCGTCTTCTTCGGCGCCGACTACATTACTGTAACAAAGGACTCATCCACACCCTGGGCACACGTTAAGCCAGAGGTATTCGCCCTCATCAACGAGTACATGACCTCTGGCCAACCCATTGTCAATACCGTCGCCGCAAAAGCCGGAGAGCAGGGCCAAGGCGGCCAAGAAGCCGACAGTCTCGCCTACGACGAAAATGATGACGAAGTTATTGGAATGATCAAAGAGCTCCTCGAAACCCGTGTTCGCCCTGCGATCCAGGAAGACGGTGGTGATATTGAATTCCGGGGTTTCAACGATGGACAGGTACTACTTAAGCTACGTGGCGCGTGCCGGACCTGCGATTCTAGTACCGTGACGCTGAAGAATGGTATTGAGAGCATGTTGATGCACTACATTGAGGAGGTCAAGGGTGTACAACAGGTTCTGGATCAGGAGGAGGAGATTGCCATCAAGGAGTTTGCAAAGTTTGAGGAGAAGTTGAGGCAGCAGAAGGGACCGGATGCGGTTGCAGGTACGGTTGGTAAAGGAAGCTTGGATTATGTTGAGTGAAGCGTTTGGTGGTATCTGCGAGCGTGGATTATAAGTGATACCAAATGCAATTGTAGTTGCACAACAAAAGCGTTCACAGTCGTGCGACCATGATCTTTTTTTTTCATTTATTTCCTGGAAGCTACAGACATGAGAGAAAGAGTGGGGCCTTGAGGCGAAAATGAGTTATGCGTGCTTACAGGTATCGAGGAAAATCGATGAAATCAGGGCGGGCCAATCAAGTCAAACATGTGTCGCAAGATGAATTAACTAGTTGGGGTTTATAGACCAAAGAATGGAGGAGAGGACTGAGGGCCAAAGGGCTGATGTGGTTGTGCGGCTGTGTAGCCAGCTATAAACCATAGTTACACCTGAAAATATATACATGACGTACTTTTTCTGCCCCAACGCCCCCATCTTGGAAAAGAAGCAAGGGGATTGGGGCTTAGCAAATCCTAGCAAGAAAACAATAACCCCCCTAATTGGTTGGTTCATGTACGCGCTGTGGAAGCAACTGCTGTCGTCTTATGGGCAAAGAGTTTGCAATAATGTGAACAGGTGTAGCATTTCTATTATGATGGAAGAAAGGAAAAGACTATTGTAGTACACCTCGACCCCATGAGTCTATATTCATGTGAACCATGCATCTTTTCTTTTCTTTTCAAACATTGCACTTGAAGCTTCCAATGCGTCCGTCGGTCAAAAAGTCAAAGCATCCCTCGAACTGATCCGCCTCGCCAAGGTCTCTGGGATACTTTTCTGTGCTGCAGTACTGATCCGCCCAGAACTGACATCCCCGGCCACCGCCCTCGTCGCGAATGGCAATGCTGGTGCCGTAGATTGGTTGGCCGTTGTTTTTGCAGTCGTCGTTTTGGAAGCCGCTGTCCCAGTAGAAGCGGCAGTTGTCGTCGTCAAGCCCCAAGCCGTGGCACTCGTTGTCGTCGCCTTGGAAGGAGTAGTAGGTTGCAGGGCTGAGGCTGGCGTCGCAGAAATGTTCTTGGTAGATGGTGATGTCGTAGGGGTCTGCGGTTGTGGTGAGGAGGTGAGGAGTGAGAGCCGCGAGGACCAAGAGTAGAGATTGGCTGGCATGCATGATTATGGTGACGGCAATGGCTTTTTCCAAGATTTGAATTGGAATGAAGATGTTGGGAGAAGATTTGTTTGTGTTGTTGGGTGAAAGAGACACAGCCATGGACTTCTTATATCAAGATGAGAGCTGCTATGATACCTCGATCATCTCTCTCCCCCCTCCGATTTCGTTGGAGTGAGCACTATGCAAGATGTAATATTGATGATGTCGAAAGTGAAGTCATGTTCTGCAGAGCAATTCGCTGTATACGTCTTTGTGAGGAGAATGTTACATTAGGCCCGTCACATTTTTGCAAAGTCGAACCCGCACCTTTCCTGGATTGTACAAAAGGGTGACATGTTTGAACGAAGGATTTAGGTACTGCAAAAACGCTGCAGTGCCTGACGGTAGTTTTCCGGCACTTAATAGTCTGGGGCGTAATAACTGGAGACAGCTCACATCATATCGGCCCCTAACGTCGAATGACAACCCAAGGCCAAGACTGAGCTTTTGCAGCCTCGAATGAGACATGGACCAGCTCTCTGGATCGGAGACTGCCTCAAGGTTACTCTTGCACCGTAGTCTAACTCTCGGCATCGCCGCTTCCTGCTCCTTTCCCCAATTCTCTTGGAGTGCAGATCTTCTTGCTTGGCCCCAACAGCCATATGGTGATGGCGTATACAAGAATAGCAAGGATGCTCGAAAGCGTCCAGGTCCCGTAAGATTCCCAGTACGTAAAGTCGCTTTGCTTGTAGCCAGCAATTTGCATCGAAGTCATCCGCAAGAACCCAGTAAGAGAGCCGATAATCAGATAATCTTTTAGACCAACATTTGCGAGACTCATATTCACTAGGCATGGTTAGGTCAAGAGTAAAATGTTTGGGGGTAATGATGTGGAGTAAAATGATGTACCAACAGTAGCTCTGACGTTACTTCGCCGTGAAACGATAATTGGGGCTTTGGATCCTGTGGAGAGTGTGAATCGTGAACACAGTGTTAGGAAAGCAGGCGCGGCTCGTTCAAATTAGGAGATGTTGGTGATGATGCGAGACTCGAAAGTTTCGCTGCCTTTAATGCAGGACTGAGGCGTAGTCTACATATGTAGACAACGGCAATCTCCGTATGATGTCACTGGCCTCGAGCTGCAATTGGTCAAGTCTCTAACACAGCCAACGTACTGTGGACGCCTTTGCACATATACCATGTTATTTCCAAATCCTTCTCGGATACTCGGCCTGAAATTGGCCCCATGTTTCAAAAGAAGGAAAAGAGAACACCACTCTACTTTCATGATGTAAACTCAGGTAGCATCACAGTTCCCGTAGGCCCACTTGATTGCAAGTGTTGACTGCAGATCCGGAACTAATGACACGAAGGCAGGATGAAGGTGTCTCAAAGAGTCGCAACGCCGAAGATTGGGCTTGAAACCAATGAGTATATATAAAGGGGACAGGAAGGTCCATTGAGTCGAACACATACACACAGCTTCTCAAAAATCTTACCTTATAACCTAACAGGAAAAAATCAATACTAGTCACCACAAACATGCTCTTCCAATCCATTCTACGCGCCTCCTTCCTCCTCTCCGTTTGTCACGCGGCTCCCTCCTCCCTCGATGCCACGGGCGTGCGCATTCGCGGCAATCCCAACCCCCCCGTGCGAGACTCGATGATCCTCAGCCACCTCGTCGAGACCAAGGGTCTCAAGCCCGAACACACGCAGGACCTCGGCGAGGGTAAATACGACGAGTACTTTGTTATCGAGCCAATGGATTACGACGATGCATACTCATCACTCATGGTCGCGGGAAACGTCTCCATTGCCGACATTGGCTTCTCCAACCACGATGGACCAGACCTGCAGAAGCGCGATATTCTCTACAGTGCCCTGTGCTACCAGGAAGGCACAATGGGCTACGCCCAAACAATCGGTCAAATCGTCCCAACCATCTGTACCGGATTTACCTTTGCAGTCGGTACGTGCACGTTGGCGTTAACCACCACTTTCCGATAAACGATTTGAACGTGGAAAAGCAAAACAAACTGACCTTTTTTTGTAACCGCGATGCAGGCTACGCTGGCAAGACGCAGATTGTCCGCCGCTACGGACTCAATGATGTCAATGGAAATCGGATGGTCCTTGTGGTCCGGTATGCGTGGCATGGCGCATCTTTTGCGAGCGCGAATGCTTGCGCAAGCACCATCTCGTACTACATTGGCCAGTATTGTGAGGTAAGCAGAAGAGCAGCCACCATTGTTGAATGCAGAACGAGAGAAGACTAAAATGAGATTTTTTTTTCTTCTCTCTACAGGATCAAAAGAATGGTCAGGAGGCTACTCGGGGTGGAGAGTTTACGGCCGAGCAGACTGATGGATGTGATTCTTCGCCTTGTCCGGTCCGAGCCAATGCTGGCGTTGACCCGCAACGTGCATAAATGGAAAACAGCTTCTAGTACAAGTTGTCAACACATCAATCCGAAGATGCGAATTAGAGTATAGAGACAAGCTATGTAGAAAACGAGAACAGTCATACGTAAGGGATGTAGGCCCTACTTACGCCCAGGCAACTGCTTTGGTTTCCACTAGAATTGTACATCTGTGCGAGTTCCACGTAACTTTTTGTGGCTGTGCCTGCAAAACACATACTACTGTAACGCGCACCGTGGCAGTTAATACCTTATGAAGAGGAACAACTACAATGCACTTTAAGAAGCTAAGCCTAAACCAATAGAGTTTTCTTCAATCCAAAGTAATAAATTCAAACAAGGAGAAGAGAACAAGTACATGGCAAGATTAAGAAGAATCAAGGGAAGATACCATGAATATGCCCAGAACGCTTCAAATGCCCACAAAATCACGGGTATCCTTTGACAAACAACAACAACAGCAACAACAAAAACCCAATGAAACACCATTGCAAATGCTCGATCCATGCCATGGTCGTGATACGTTATCGTCTGTCGTTAGTGTGCTGGCCATTGTGATCCAGTGTTCTCTTCGTTCGTTCCCTCGTTATGCAAAAAAAAAATGTGACAGTCATTCTAAACCAAAAAGGTGATGATAGGGGTAAGGAAAACAGTATAGGAAGAGCCAAAGAAAAATCAAGGGAAAAAAGCGCCACGCGCAACAGTCGCCTACATCCTTCCAACGTTTGTCATCGTCGTCGTCATTGTCATCATCAAAACATCCTAGCCGTCATCCGATATCGTAACATCATCACTCTTCTAACAAAAGATCGGCCATGGAATCCAATGCCTCACCAAACGAAGCCCAGAAGCTTCTCCGTGGCGGAGAACGAATAATAGTAATATGTCTCCTCTTGGGGCGTGGTGGCAGCGGCCCGAGGTCGTCCAAAGTCAAGCTATCGACGGTACTACGCAGTAGTTTTGTGTATTCTTCTTGGACTTGTCGTGCTACTTCGTCCTCGTCAACCAGAGTTTGCCAGCTGTCTATGCCAAATTCTCTGGGTGCGCCTGCATCTGTGTCTTGTTGCTTGGTGGGTTGGGGGGAAAGTTCTCTGGGTTCAAGGTGGGGAGTTGCTGCAAAATGGTGTGTTTCATCTTCTGCGAATTTTTCCCCTTTACCTCGCTCGAGCTCGTCACGCAAGCCCTGGCGTACAAGTCTCATTTGCTGGCGGAGGTCTTCAATGACATCTAGCTGAATACTATTCAGAGTCTTGAATTCATCCAGGCGCTTCTTGAGATCGCAGATGGTCTTTTGAACGCCCTCGATGTAGTTGCCTACTTCGGCCACATAAGCTTCAGGAAACTGCGTTGCCGCTTCCGTGGGATCACCTTTCTCTTCGGCTTGTCTGATGCCAAGGCCCTGGTCCGGATCGGAGAAGTATAGCTCATTCGCCCCATCCGCTTGCGTTTCAGGCGTCGATAAGTGAGCCGCCATGGCCTCGAACTGTCCCACAATATACTCCATTTGATCTTCGTCGGGCGCTTGGGTGTGGATCAGGTCCTCGAAATGCGCAATGCATGACGAAAGCGCGTTCTGCACGGGCGACGAAGACGGCGACGAAGACGTTTCCGAGCGGTCGTCCCATAAGGTAGGAGAGGTGGGAAGCTCAGTGCTTCGCCGCAGTATCTGCGAGCTCTCCGGCGTGTAGGGGTAGCGCGGTGGGCCTTTGGATCCCAGATGCGACTCTTCAAGATAATACGGCCTTGTCGGCGTGTATGGAGGTGGATCGGTGAACCTTGAACTGGGCTTCGGCCGCGATGCGCTGGCGGTGGGCGTGCTGAACCTGTCAGCTAACCAGGGCTGGTCGCGCACACGGTGGGAATCCTTCAGCCAGCGCTGCTCGCCCGAGGTAGGATATGGCGAAGGAGAGCTCTTGTATATTCCGAAATAGTTGGATCTTGCGACCGAGTCCTCTTGTTCGATTTCGGGCGGCGTCCATGGCTGCTCCAGGGTACGTGGCAGCCCCATTGCACTGTCGTGTCGGCGTGATGGCCGCATTCTCCCCCCTCTTTCTTCCCCTATTAGATGTTTTGCGCAATCTCCGTGGAGGGTAAAGGGGCAGTCGAGAAGCAAGAGGGCGAAGCGCTGGGGTTGAGCGGTAGCGATGCTGAGTAGTCTGGTAGCCTGGCGATGGTGCGGGAGAGGTAGTTCACCGCTTGTGACGTGCGCCGCCGCGGCACTCAGACCTGGTAAAAGCTGGGCTGGGTCGGCCGCCATGTGGGGTCGAGCGCGTATCGATAAGGATTTCCATCGGAACGTTGCCCCTTCCGATTGGTATTGTTACTCGGATTGCTATACGGACTATTACACACCTTCACACCTCGTACACGTATAATCGCCTTGTAAAGCATCGACATGAACTCCGACAAGCCAATCAAGGCCCCGCCGGTATGTATGCACCCACACCAATCAGCCGGCACAGGACTGACCATATGACCACAACAGCTAGGCATTGAGCCATCACTTGACACGATTCGACAAGTATTGGCTGCGGCAGCCCAGTCGCCTAACCCACCCAACCTCGTTCCAATCTTCCATGCCATTTCCGCCGAATTCCTGACGCCGTCAAGCATATACCTGAAAATCTCAGCAAAGTGAGTGTGACTCATTGGGTGCGCAAGGCGGGAGACAACAGGGTCGCCCATACAAGGGAATTGGGGACGCCTGGTCGGTTCCAGCTGCACTGTACTGATTGTCAGCGCTAGTTCAAACTCCCAGTTGTCGTTCCTCTTCGAGTCGGCTGAGACATCTGGGACGATAGCACGGTATAGTTTCGTTGGCGCAGGTCGGTACTTTGAAATAAGCTTTCAACAACACAACTGACAAAGCAAACAGACCCGCGCAAAGTCATCAAGACTGGTCCCGGCCATGGGGAAGAGACGGATCCATTGCCCCTCCTCGAGAAGGAGCTTGCGAAGAGCCGCGTCGCAAGCGTGCCGTCGATACAACTACCTCCGATGACAGGCGGTGCTGTTGGATACGTGGGTTATGACTGTGTTAAATACTTTGAGCCCAAGACACACCGAGACGATGTAAAGGACGTGCTGGGGGTGCCAGAAAGCTTCTTTATGCTTTATGACACACTCGTGGCATTGGACCACTTTACACAGGTCGTCAAGGTCATAACGTACGTCCGGGTCCCGGATAGCATGGACCAACTGGAGAATGCCTACGAAGAGGCCAAGCGGACACTGAAGAAATATGTGAAGATCTTGGAGAAGACGGAGATACCGCTGCCGAAACAAGGGCCTATCCATCTCGGGCACGAGTACACGTCAAACATTGGGCAAGAAGGGTACGAGAATCATGTCAAGACATTGAAGAAGCATCTCGGCAACGGTGATATTATCCAGGCGGTACCATCGCAGCGATTCGCAAGACCCACGTCTCTGCATCCCTTCAACGTCTATCGCACGCTTCGAAATGTCAATCCGTCGCCCTACTTGTTCTACATTGATTGCAAAGATTTCCAAATCGTGGGAGCCAGTCCGGAGGTACTGGTAAAGGAAGATCAGGGTCGCATCATCACGCATCCCATCGCGGGTACCGTCAAGCGCGGCAAGACGCCAGCAGAAGACGCTGCACTCGCGGATGAGCTTCGCAGCTCGGACAAGGATCTAGCTGAACATGTGGGTGCCCTTTGACGACAAGCCGCATGAACGACGTTGAAAGCTCACATTTGTTTTTTTGTCCAGGCCATGTTGGTCGACCTGGCTCGCAATGACGTCAATCGCGTATGCGAATCAACAAGCACAAAGGTCGACAAACTAATGCTTGTGCAAAAGGTAAAGCATGCCCGTTCGGACCGTGCTAACCGGGCACGGTGTGATGAGGTAAGGTGGATGCTAATGAATTGCAATCCAGTTTTCCCACGTGCAGCACCTGGTCTCGGAGGTCTCAGGGGTGTTGCGATCTGGCAAGACGCGATTCGATGCGTTCCGCTCCATTTTCCCCGCCGGTAAGTAGCGCGTTTGGAAAAACTAGGAAATGGACTAAGAGAGCAACAAGGGACCGTGAGCGGCGCGCCCAAGGTTCGCGCTATGCAGCTCATTGCCGAGCTCGAGAAGGAAAAACGCGGTGTGTACGCTGGCGCGGTAGGCTACTTTGGCTACGGCAGCGTCGACGGCGACAAGGAAATTGAAGGCGCCATGGACGTGAGTAGTGTTAGCTCGATTGCGGTTGACAGGAGGCTGATGTGTGCACAGACGTGCATTGCACTAAGGACAATGGTTGTCAAAGACGGCATCGCCTATCTCCAAGCAGGGGTAAGTTTGGGCGGTTTCCCTGCTTCGGTAACGGGGTGGTTGGCTGACTATTGGCTACAGGGCGGCATTGTGCTTGACTCGGATCCATACGACGAGTGGATGGAAACGATCAACAAGCTGAGTGAGATGATCCTGGTTTGGGCAGCATGAAGACGTGCACTGACGAGTGGATGTGACAGGCGCGAATGTATCCTGCATTACGGAAGCCGAAGTTAAGCATTACGCCGAGCAGCAAGAAGGCGACGACGACGACGAAGCAGCGTAGGAAGGCAGGCAGGGTGCACAGGAGGGGGCGGGAGAGGGGCGGGCAAGATGTGAGGCTGGGTAGTTGGGCGCCACTCTGGCACCGTAGATGGTGCAGAGACTGCACGCAGAGAGAGAGAGAGAGAGAGACGGAGCGGGCAGTTTGAGGAGAATGATTGGCAGGGTAACGGGCGATGGGCGGTGGGTGGTGAAGGCCTAGATCGCACATGGGGTCTTTTTGTTCTACTCGCGGGGAAGCGAGATTTTCTTTCGTCCAGGAAATGAAATGAGATGAAATCAAGGGCATTGTGTACTTGCTAGCAGCAGACGCTATCACGACGTCACGGCACCCACTCGACTGGCTGGTGATGCGGCGCAGCTTAGAGTGCAAACAAGATTTGATTACTTTGTGGTTCCCGCAGGCCAAGGTCTCACCGACGCGAACCCGCATCTGGGCTAGAATAGAAGCACACTGTCTTTTGAACTGCGCAGGCTGGCCGGACGGAGGTTGACGACGATGACGATGACGACGGTGACGACGGTGACGGACGGGTAACGAGTGACGGGCAACGAGTGGCGTGACGCACGTCTGTGCCATTCGACAGCAGGTACCGTGGTTCAATAATGTGAGTTGTACATGCACGTCCGGCTATCGGCCCCTCGGTGCTGGTTGGTGTTTTCTCTTGGGAGACATCATAGGGAAGGCGCGGCCGGGGCATTGACCAATCGTTGGCCAGCGTGTCGGTCGTGCTTTCCGACTGCCTTGGTTTGGCGGCGATCGTGGAGCAGTGCCTGGCCGCTGGAGCGCTATCCCTGCCGCTACTGCCACTACTGGCGCTCTAATCCGTCACCAGCCCGCTGCAGCCTCTCCATTGGCGTTGTTTGCACACACACACTCACACATACACTGGGCCGCAACTTCACCTTCCCCAGCCACAGACCAGCCCCTACTGTTCGTGTCGCCCGTGATATAAACCTGCTCCCCGCTCGCCCTCTCTTTCAATTCCTCATCCAACATCACATCATCATCATCAGCATCAGCATCCACCCAGCAGCTTGACTACCAGTCCTACCTCTGAAAGCTTCTTCTCCACTTCGATACCTTAGCATCTTACTCCACCTTGTACTTGCACATCATCCTCTTCGGCCCGTTCCAAGAAACCCCCCCACCGTCAAGATGAAGTCCTTCTCCGTCCTCGCCGCCACCTTTGCTGGTGTTGCCCTCTCCCAGAGCACGCCCATGCCCAGCGGCGATTGCTCCATGCTGTGCATCAACAACATGGCCAGGATTGCCCAGACCGAGTTCTCCTGCGCCGCCGACGACCTGAGCTGCTTCTGCACAAAGTCCAACTGGGCCTACGGCATCCGCGACTGCTCTCTCCAGGCCTGCGACGCGGACCAGTCTTCTGCTGCCATCAGCTGGGCCTATGCTCGCTGCGCCGGCATTGCTGCCACGGCCTCTGGCACTCCCGCTGCGCTGCCCATCCTGACCTCTGCCGTTGCTAGCATCACTGCTTCCGAGAGCGCCAGCGCCAGCTCGGGCGCCACTGGTGTTGCCAGCATCACCTCGTCTGCTGCCAGCGCCGCCTCGAGCTTCGTTTCCAGCGTCGTCTCCGGCGCCGAGAGCGTCACCTCTTCCCTCGCCTCTGATGCTTCTTCATTGGCCGAGTCTGCCTCGTCTGCCCTCGACTCTGCTGCGTAAGTCTTGCTTCTGCCCTCGGCCTCGATCACTTTTACTAACAACCACCCAGGTCCTCTGCCAGCGATGCTCTTGCCTCTGCCACCAACAGCATCAACTCGGAGCTCGCCTCCGCTACCGAGTCTGTTGGAAGCGCTCTCTCCTCTGCTACTGGTGCTGCCGGAAGCGCTGCCTCATCTGCTGCCTCTGCCGCTTCCTCTGCTGCCCAGGGCGCCGCCGCCCAGGCCACCGCTATGCCCTTCATGGCCGGTGCCGGTGTTGTCGCATGGCTCCTACTCTAAACGCCCAATCTTCACGTCTTGTCCAAGGTCTTCGCTCGATGGAGTAATGTGTATAATGACTGGCAGCAACGGGATGGTAATGCGAGGTCGGCTTTGGATACCTTAATGCATTGGCAGGTTTTTCTTTTTCATAACGAACACACGAGATAGCATCATGATTACGACGAATTCATTGAGCATGGGATGGGTATTGAAGCACGAGACTGATACCCCGATACAGGACTCGTGTAATGGGCCCCTAATAGTAGCTTTGTAGATAGCAAAATGAATGATAATACCACTCACAAACCATGTCTTCCGTGCTCCACCGAACACTGTTCTCGATGATGTACCTTCCTGCCATTGCGTGCCTTCCCTTGGATGCACACACACACACACTCTCTCTCTCTCTTTCTCTCTCTTTCTCTCTCTCTCTGTCTCTCTCTGTCTCTCTCTTCCGTCAGCATTGTGGGCAACAGCAACCGTGTCCATGTCCTTCTACCCATCGTCTCCGTGTGACGCTACACCGGCGCTTCGAACTGTCAAGTCGTACCTTGGCAAGTCGTGCTACGACCGGAGATGAAATTTAATCAACCTACATCTCACGTGGATAAACCATGTTTAAATTAGCAAGTCAATAATACATTGAGAAGAAGAAAAGAGAGACACTGCAGAGGAAGACATGTGTAGTCAACTTAGCCTTTGATTGCTCTTGTTTACTCAGCACGACATGCATGCATCAGCCTTGTTCTTGCCTTTTTGGGGTTGGGGTTGCCGCATCTTGCCCCTCCGTACATATCCGGTGGCTGCCTAGTCCTGGTCCTAGTCCTAGACTTACCGGTAGGACGCCTTAATCCCTGGTGTTGGGATGCACGTTGCAACACGTTGTTGGACAGGGATCCGCTGCATGCTATAGTCGTTGTACAGTGGTTGCAGTGTTGCCTGGGAGTGAGTGCACGGGAATAAGTGGTTGGTGCAACAAAGGCTGTGCAGCTCCGCGTTGTTGTGCTGAACTTTGCCCGTTTGGACTCATGATACTCCCTTTAGCATCAGAACACCATTTTCCATCAGAAGTTGGCTTTTATTTCCTGCAGCCGAGTACTCTAGCGCAAAAGGTAAACAGACGGCACTGCTCCAAGAGAATAAGAAAAAAAAAGATGCATCCTCTACCTTTTATACTGTCACAGCGTCTTCTTGCACGTTGAACGTTTTACATGTATGTTTGTTTGTTTGTTTGAGCTCGAAAGCATGACTATGGTTTTGGTTTCGGATTAGTATATATCGAATCTGGCTCTGTATCCTACCTACTACTGCCAATACTGGAGTAAGGTCTTGCCCCAAGAGACAAGACCCTGAAAGACACCAGTACAGAAACAGGTCAAGTCAGCGACTGTTGGGTACCTAGATTTCGCCAAAATATAGTGTTCGTATACCAAATAAGTGGTAAAAGACGTGATCTCAAATATATCGCTTCGATACTTGGCAGAACTGAGCCAACCAGCAATCGAAGAGTAAAGGGATCTGGTCAGTATGTCCTGGGAGGAGGGGCTCCATCGCATAGAGCAAGGCTGCCTGCCGTATATATATATTTGAATGCTCGATCGAAGTTCTCCACAAAGATCGAGTAGCAAACAACCGCTGGAACGTGATTTGCTGTCAGACTGCCGAGTCACCAGACCCCTGGTTCTTACTTTGTGTCTCTCTTGCGATAAACGGAAAACATCCATGGATAGAACGGTTTCATCATAGCATGCTAGACAATCAGGCAGACAGCACGTAAACGAAATCTCGCCGCACATAATAGTCGGCGATGGAGACTGGTAGACTCGATACTTCCGTGGGGCGACGGCTCAATATTAGGACGACGGCTCAAGTCTGCGGGCGGTGGCGTTTCGCTAGCATGCATCTCGGCCGTAGCGGCATAACGTTGGTCCTCGACTCCTCACGGCTGGCTTCAGGCATTGGTGAAATTGTGCCGATTTACCATACACACTTCATGTTAAGCCCGTCGTTGGAAGCGATTAGAATGAAGGTATATAGAGAACGCAGTGCGGTGAATGATGCTCGCCATTCATACCAGTACCATTTGAATTAACCAACTCACAAATCGCTTCAACTCCAAGTTACCTACAATGGCCAGTATCGACTTCGACCCTGTAACAGACATCCCGGACCAGTCCGGAAGAGTCTTCTTCATTACAGGTGGTATGTGCCCGTCTTATCGTCCAACTTGAGCAACTCACTGACTTTTCCATGGGTACCACTGGTCTTGGAGCGTCTACAGTCTCTTTACTGTCACCCCACAACCCTGCACACATCTTCTTCAGTGGTCGCAACAGAGGTCGCGCCAATGACCTCATCTCCAAGATTTCAAGCACCTCGCCGTCCACGAAATTGACCTTTATTGAATGCGATCTTGCCAGCCTTGCCTCGGTCCAATCCGCTGCCAGGCAGTTTCTCTCACTCTCCAGCCGTCTCGATGTCTTGATATGCAACGCTGGTATCATGGCCACACCAGCCGAGATGAGCAAAGACGGCTACGAACTGCAATTCGCCACAAACCACCTCGGCCACGCACTGCTCATCAAGCTTCTCTTACCAGTCATGCTCGAGACGGCAGCCCAGCCCGATACAGATGTTCGCATCGTCAATCTTGCCTCGGTGGCGTACAAGACCGGCGTACCTTTGTCTGGTATCGAGTTCGCCAGGCTGAAGAGCAAAAATGCTAGCTACGGACCATTCCACAACCCAATGAAGTGGGTGTTCTACGCACAATCCAAGCTAGCCAATCTGCTCTACCCAGTTGAGCTTGCCGCACACCATCCACACATCACATCCGTTGCGGTGCATCCGGGCTTCATCAAGACAGATATGCTTGCCAATATCAATTTCATGGATCGCCAAGTTCTAAACTGGCTTGGTCGTGGCAATTGGCGCACAGCGACTACGGGTGCGTACAATCAGACGTGGGCAGCTACTACCAGCAAGGAGAATCTGGTCAATGGGGCTTACTATGAGCCGGTTGGTGTCAAAACGACCCCGAGTACCAGGCAAGGCAAGGATAGGGCGTTGGCAAAAGAATTGTGGGAGTGGACTGAGAGGGAGTTGAAGAACTGGAATTGAGCGAAGGCAGGCTGTAGCAAGCATACCGACCGGTGATGGATTTGGACAGCTTATTTCGCGATAAACACTTTTATGAATCTGTTTGGCATGCGGACTCTCAGATGCGGCCTTTGCCTTAACTAGTCTCTGCTAGAATGCGCACATGCATGAGGAAGCTCGCTGTGCTTCCTGCGGATACTTATCCGCGCCATGGCTCGCGAGGATACGTATAAGTAGTGATGGTCTGTTGATGTAATAAGTAGTGACTCGTTTTTTTTTGGTCTACCACAAACTATCAGACCACGTTACAAACGATCGGCAACGCACGCTGCGAGTTGCAACCAAGGCTCTGGGAAACCGTTTTGAGCTCCACAGTCAACCCCATGGGGTCTGTAGCAACGTGAGCTACCAAGAATACACCCGGCTTGACCCGTGAGGATGGACAATAGTGCAGGAGAATATTGACTGGCCTTTGTGCAGGGTGGTGGCCAAGACGATGGGATTCCGGTGGACTGGCTTGGCCGTCCCGTGATAGGTTCAGAACGTGGTGGAGAGGATGCGTTGCTCCGGAGCAAGTCCATTTTTCCACCCAAGCGGCCTCGAGACGAAACTGGCGCTAAACTCGATTGACGGGCTGTTGTCCTCCTGACAGCCGACGTACATCCGAGCGCAACTCATGAACCACGCACTGCCAGGACGCTTATTACCCCCCCATCCGTGCCACGAGCCCACCGTCGGCGCTACCTTCCCCGCAACATGCTTCTACCCAAGATCTTGGAACAGATCTCGGCTGCTTGGCCCTAGCCCCCAAGTCCAACGCTCGGCCTATTTTCAGGCTTCCGAAACAAATCAAACCTCCAACTCCAAGATTTCGTGGCTTGCCAATCCGCCTTTTTCTGCGACAAGACCCCAAAGACTTCCAGCTTCCGTCTGGGCTGGTTGACCGGACGCCACTACGAATGATGATGCGGAAGAGTTTGCGCTATTGTTGGCCTCAGGATGAGCTCTTGGTATCCCGGAATTACCTTGTTGGGATGGTTTTGGTGTTTCGTCACCATGTGCTCAGCAAGGTGTGAGACTGGAGATCTCCGCGGTGGGGTTTTGTCCAGCTACATGTTTCAGCACCTTGCAGTCTGGATCCCTACAGCATGTACCAAACAACTTGACTCGAACTGTAACATGGTGCTCATAGTTCATATTGAGAAATCTGGTTGTTCGAGGTATGCAGACGACATCCAACGACACAACGCGACAAGCGAAAATAAGACTCCGATATAGGGCCCCGGACCACGACCAGTGAGCCCCTCCCGCGTTCACTAGCGAGGTACGCCCAGCTTCTGGCTAAGTAAGCGCCGCGCTTTTGCGCCGCATGCTTGCATGTTTGCCATCCCCCGGTAGTTTGAACAGCGTCCAAGACTGAGCAGCGGGCACATTTGCCATGGGAGGCCCCACGCTACCTTGGTAACCTCGCCACCGCCTGCGTCAAGACTCTCCAAGACGGCCGAGAGAGGCGTCTTAGGTTTCTTGGAAGGTATGCATGCGCGGAGAAAACTAGTCAGCGTCGTGTGTTTTCGGAACCTGGTAGATAGAGATGATCTGAGCCAATATGGGTCTACAACACCATTGTGGGGGGGAGGGGAGGGGGCTGGCGTTGTGTATAAGAGGCAACTCCACGTCCCCGGATTGTTGCTTCTCCAGATCATCCAGCTCGGTCCCTGGTGGTCCAACGACACTTTGTCCATACTTGATTTGCCCCTAGATTACCACATCTCAACGGTTCCCCAGCCATTCTCTCTCAGGATACATCACAACTGAGCAGCAACCATGATGGAAGCCAAGAAGAATGAGGTCGTCACTCTGGAGCATACCCAGACGCGGGACGAGGAACTCATGAAGCCCGTCCCCATAGTAGGCAAGGTCGACTACTCTGGAGCCTACGAGAAGACGGATCCTCGAGAAATTGCACTCGTCAAGAAACTTGATAGATGGATCATGCCTATGCTTTGGTCCATGTACTGGCTCAACTACCTTGGTAGGATGCCCCCACTTCTTCAGGGGACCTTGGGCTTTTACTAACCTCTCTTTTCAGATCGCAACGCTATCGCACTTGCACGCCTCGATGATCTGGAAGAAGACCTGAACCTTACCAGTACCCAGTACCAGACCTGTGTGAGCATTTTGTTTGTAGGATACTTGCTGGGCCAGATCCCCAGTAACATGTTTCTCAATCGAACTCGGCCTAGTCGCTATATGGGCATCTGCATGGCCCTCTGGGCCATTGTCTCATCCCTCACTGCCTTGTCCAAGGACTTCACCGGCCTCCTACTCACACGCTTCTTCCTCGGCGTAACAGAAGCACCCTACTACCCCGGTGCCGTCTATCTGCTCTCCATGTTCTATACCCGCAAGGAAGTCGCCACTCGTATTGCCATTCTATACACCGGCAACATTCTCGCCACTGCCTTTGCAGGCTTGATCGCCGCAGGAATCTTCCACGGTCTCGGCGACGTCGGCGGCATCACAGGCTGGAGATGGTTGTTCATCCTCCAGGGTGCAGTAACCTTTGTTATCGCCATTGTAGGATTCTTCCTGCTCCCAGATTTCCCACACAACACATGGTGGCTTACCCCAGCGGAGCGTGAGCTCGCCACCAACCGTATGGCATTGGACACTGTTGGTAACAAGGGCGAGACATCTGTCTGGGCTGGTTTCCGTCAAGCTGGCAAGGACCCCATGGTTTGGCTGTTTGCAGGAATGGCACATATGCATCTCGCTGCCAATGGTTTCAAGAACTTCTTCCCGACTGTTGTAGAAACGCTCGGCTTCGGTGAGACTATCACGCTCGTTCTGACATGCCCGCCATACCTCATCGCCGGCGTCGTCACCATTGCCGTCTCTTGGTCGTCCGGCAAGTTCAACGAGCGCACATGGCACATTACCATCTCGAAATCCGTCGCCACATTCGGCTTTGGTCTTGCATGTGCAGAGATTGGTGTTGCGGGCCGCTACGTCGCCATGATCATCTTCACAATCGGTACCTATGGTGTCAACTCGTTGATCCTGGGTTGGTGCGGATCGACATGTGGTCAGACACCCGAGAAGAAGGCCGTCGCAATTGGTATTGTCACCACTGTCATGAACGCCTCGTTTATCTGGTAAGCAACCCCCCTGTACCATGCACCGTTTTTGAGTGAGTAGAATCAAAGGCTAACAAGTTTCAAAGGACCCCATACCTCTGGCCCAAGTCTGATGGCCCGCGCTACGTTATTGCTTTGAGCGCTTCAGCCGCCTTTAGCGTTGCGACTGCCATGTTCGCGTGGGCTGCAAAGGTCTGCTTCATGCGCAGGAACAAGAAGCTTCGTGAGGAGGACAGTGACAACCAGACCTTTTATGTCTACTAAACCCATTTTCCCTCTGGCTGTGGAAAATGGTTGGTCATGTATCGTAATGCAACAGAATATCGGCTGCAGGAAGCCAGCGCAGATGAATGAAAATGTTCTTATTCAAACAATACAAGTTTTTGGTTACAGATGTTGTAACCTAGAAGGTGCTTTATATCCCAATTGTTTCCATTGTACTATCTTCACTTTTCCAGCTAGCTCTTTCCCTGGGAACGTCTATTGCTAGAAAAGAAGAAGAAGAAGAGTGAAAAAAAAACCCCCCTCCCCATGAATTAACAAACAGCGAAGCAAAACTCTGCACTAAGAACGAAATCGCATTCTCTTAAACTAAATCTCAAAATCCTAAGCGAGACTCTTGTTTTTTTCTACATACACGTAGAAATGAATCAGGTAGAAAAAAAACATAGGCCAAGTTGTGATGTATTTTTGTATTTTTTTTTGCCTTGGCTTTTGTGCACGAATTGGAAGCCTAACTGCCTCTCCCTATTTAGAGTTTATATATATTTGCTATATCTACAAGACCCCTAGAAACGTGAAAACAAAAAGGATGAAGCCATGTTGTAAACAAACCACGTGACTCACAACCACCACTGTATATCCCTAACCAATGCACACACACACACACACACAGACAAATACACAACTATTCAACAGCATAACTACCAACCTCGCGTGTGAAACCCCTCCCCCGCTAAACCAGACCAATCTTCCTTGGATAAACCTGCGAACGATCCTTTAGGTGGGCGGCCTTTCTAGATGAGGAACTCGCTACTCGCTAGTCCCATCTAGGTTCCACGACAACTAGGCAGACGCGTTGACGGGAGAAAAAAAAAGGCCCCCGCCCAAAAACCCATACGCTGTGTGCGGCTGAAATGCATGCAAGGTGTTTGCTCCTCAAAGTAACGAATCAAATTGCGTGAAGCTGTTTTTGCGCGCGGAAGCGGGAGGTCGGGTGATGGGTTTGGGACGGCTGGGAAGAAAGAACTATATATATATTATTTGTGTACAGCTTCGCTTCCAATTTCTCCCTCCGCCACTTTTAATGTAAAGGCGAATTTCGGACAAGCTTGTCATTTGTTTTTGTTTTTCATCATTACTACATCGTCTTCTTTTTGCTCTCGGGGGCTGGAGCGGTATGAGTGGTATGGAGATGGGTCAGCCGCGGGACCACGTGCAGCCTGGAGTAGGTAAGAGACAGCAAACACTAAAGAGATGAGGAAGCCAAGGCATTATTTCCCCCAAAAGCCCAAAACGCCAGAGCCATGCTTTTGTGTCCTCGGGTATGCCAGTCTGTGGACAGCCGCTGGGTTGAAAGGAAAACGTGTACTGAAGAGAGTAAGAGTGGGGAAAGACATCGGCCAGCGCACATATAAGCAGGCAGACACGACTGCAAGAAAAGGCCGTTTCGTTTTCCCATCAAGATCGACGTGGCACCGGTTGTCGGGGTGCTCTGACGTGCTGCGTCCGATGCCGTCTTCCATCTCTATCGCGTCTCCGCCCACCGGTCTCGACAAAGTTGCCTGGTGAATGCGACAAGTTGTGGTTTCCGCCTTTGAGTTCCTTCAGGTCTTCGTCGTCGATCAGTCTGCGCTGCCATAGGAATTCGAAGAGGTGGAAGTCGGGTCGAGATGTGCGGAGCGTCTGGCCCTGCATGATGTGGTCATACGCTACATGCTCCATGCGCATATCCCATGCTATCTTCCCAAAATCGCACGTCACCGTCCAGTCACACAGCGGACACTGCGCTGTTTGTGGGGGTTCTTCTCCGCGTAGGTGTGATGCACAGTGCGTCTCCCATTCCTCCTCGTTGTCAAACGTGTAGCCGCAATTCAGGAACCAGAAGACGCATTCAAACATGGGTGCCCTGCAGTGCATCTCTGGTATCTCGAGTATGCCGTCATTGTTCCTCTCCACCAACAGCGGCACCCCGGAAAATGTACCCGCTAGCCCAGTACATATGCTCGTCTCAGTCGGCGTCGAGTCGGTGCAGTACGAGCGCAGTGATGGCGGGTTGTGGACTGACGCGTTACCCTGATGGATGAGAGCAGGCGCCATGGACGACCCGCTCTTGACCGTGCTTGCCTCGAGCAGGTCCTCAATACCCGCCTCGTCCAGGCGTTGTAAATATTCGGAGCCAAAATGCACCAATCGAGTGGTAACGTCGGGCTCGTCCACCCAGTCGTTGAGCATGGAGGCAATCCCGCGATTGTTGCGTTGGAGGTTTGCGAGAGACATGCTCGCGCGGCTTGCGGGGTCCGCTGTTGTGGCGCATGCATCAGCCTCAGGCTACTCGGGATCATTGGAGAGCATGCGTCTTTCAGCCTTGTAGACAGAGGCTCGCAAAAGGCGGTACACGCGAATCAGGACTCACTGGATGATGGGATATGTTGGCCCGGCATGGTGTCCGGAACAGCGATGTATGAAGACGAGTGGGAATTTAGCGTATCGCGGGGTCAAGCGGTTGGTCTCAAGAGTCGGTCTCCAAGCTTGCTTCACACTTCTCGAGCACAGATCAGAGCGCCTTTATGTCCGGGCTAACAGCGTATCCAGTCGAGCAGAGTCATATGCGTAGTTGAGGCTCTGCGGAGATTGTGAGATCGACTCGTTGACCGACCGACCGACCCCGCTCATCTTCACCATGTGCGCACCCAACGCATCCATCACGGACGAGACCTACTCGCCAAACTAGCCAAACCACTTGTATCGCGGCATATCGCAGCACCTCGATATGCCACTGCCCGCCTCCCTGACGGAGCGCCAATCGATTGGAGCGGAGACCTGCAGATGACGGCTGTCTGCAGATGTGGGGAGACTCTTTTGGACGAGCGGACAGCTGCTCCACACCTCCGACCGCCCTTTCGATACTGGAACTACACGTTTGGTATGGTGGTATGTCGGTGTGCTGTATGCTTTCTTTTTTTTGTGTAACTGACGTCCGGAGGCGGATAGACCATACGACACGATCTTGGCGTTCTACTGCTCCGCTCTGTTGTGCGTTTCACGCTGCGTGATTCATGCCTCATCGAGCAGCCTGCGACACGGTTCCAACGCATACGCCTCGTTGCTCGCAGAACCTTTGACTCATTATTGTCAGCGAGAAGGCGACCAAACCAACTCGGCTCAGTTGTTGAAGATTGCCGACCCGAGTATTTTTCTTTGATACGCCGAAGCCAAGCTATCGGAGCGGTCCTGCCAAGCGCTACTGTCTCACAAACTGGGAGATTCGCGGTTACCGCGCGTTCAAACGGGGGGAACAGCTTACTTGCGTTCGCCGGGACCCCTTCATGCACTTTGCTTATTGTGACAAAGCGTCACGGCACTTCAACGGTGTCCTTGGAGCTTGTACATCCCTCTTTCGTCAGGTCGCTGCGCGACAAACGTTGCAATTGCAGCAACCGTAGTATACATTCGCCATCGAAGGAGATCAGCGGATCACCCATGCTCACACGGCGCGAAATCGCGAAACTACGAATCGGTAAACGGACTGCCTCCCCGGCGGCTTCGTCGACATGCCCACGCTCCACGCGTTCTTCAACCTTCCCACGGTACTCCTCGCGACTCTGGTCGCCCACGCATACGCGCAAGACGGCGCTATCGATGACGGGAAAGGCTCCGACCGGCCGACTTACGCAACTGCGCTCACGGGTGGTGAGGGTTGTGAGTTTACCGACATAGAGGAGATCCGCGATGGCTTTTCAGAGATGACGACCCTCTTCGCCGCTGCCACCCCTTTCGATCTCACTTCTCAGCCAGCGCGAGAGCTATTTGGCTCGTCGATACTAGGGAACTATACGGATATGATTGCGACAAATCTGCAGCGGGCGGCAAACTATGGTGTACTGGTGGGAGGACAAGGAGCAGTAAACGCGGACATACACATACGATGCGACGACCCCATGAAGCTCTGCAACAAAGGCAACAAGCGCGAAGGTGATCACGCGGCCTACAACATCGGCAACGACCCTCACGTAGTCTTCTGCCCTGACTACTTTACCATGGACTCGCTCGACGCGCGCATCGATAGAAAAGCCCAGAACCAAATAGAGAAGGACCGTTTGATGGAATACTACAACCGCGCTGCCCTCTGGGCACGGATGGTAATGCACTTTAGTGAAGTTGGCACAGCAGTTGTCCAGCGCCCTGCACCAGCGCCTCTCAATTCGACAAGTGAGTGGGTCATATCTGAATCTCGAGGCGCAATGAACACCTCTGTGCTCGCTGGCGTACTCAACGAGCAGCCTGATAGGCGCATGGATCCACCAACCCTCAAGTACGCATACGGTGCCACACGTGCAAAACTTCTTGCTGTTCTATCGACACAGATGCCATATGATGCTGCGAACAATGCTGAGAACTACGCGCTGTATGCGCTGGCACAGTATATCATAAAGAGGAGGGGTTTCTATCCTGCCGTCCCGATTATGGATTTCCCAAATGAAGCAAGCGTGCTTACGAATGAGAATTTACAGGATGGGGAGAGGGTCAAATATGCGTATTTTGATGCGGTGGATGTTGTGTAAGTGGCTGTTTCTTCGTTACAGACTGGGAATGAGAGCTGACAATAGACAGTGCGAGACCTGCGAATATGGTGTTGAAGGGCGCGCCACTACCGTCTTCAGATGCGTCGACCAAGACAGTGCCATCTGCAGCGGCAGGCTTTGCGGCCATTGCAATGACATGTTCCTTCTTGTTTTCGTCCATGGGGTGAAGCATATGTAAGCAACAGACAAGAATCCAAGTCAACAAGCACGGCTGAGCTGGAAGACGACTTGTTGAACTCGGCCACCGTATCCTTCTTTTCTCACCCGCAACGGAACTGGGGAACATGCTGTAAATGGCTGCAGCATCTACATTCAGCAGACTGCAGAAAGTGCATCGTTATGAGGCCCAACATTGATCGAGTGATTGGGCACCGGCACCAACCGGAGCCTCCGAACTTCTGGATGAGAGTGTCCCGGCTGAGCACCTTGGCGTGCATGCTTCCACCCCTGAAGCCCGGGATCAGGGCGAGACGTAGGGCACAGCGAAAGGGTTTCTCCAAAGGGCGGGCGATGGAAACTATGGCGTTATTGGACAACATGTGGGCTTAGTATGCGTGCCCTCTGAGCCCATCAGCCGTTGTATTGGCTGTGGACAGATGGATGTCAGGGGAACTCGGGCCGGGTTGAGCAATGAAGCTCTGGGAGTGGTGCAGTCGCAACAGCGTGAAAAGCTGGCAGTCTGAAGGCTCGACACAGGCGGGAAATACGAAAGCTTCATGTACAATGTTTGTGACGGCGGTGTTGTGGTGGATCAGACTGCCTCCTGACCGTGTCACTGAGGATAAATACGAGTGTTGGTCTATTGGCTGTACGTTATATTGCAGGATGCTATTAACCGTGTTCCTGCAACGGGATCGCCCGAAGAATCCTGCTCTCCATCCGACCTACAGGGGCGTCGTACGAGCTTCGGTGGCCGTAAACCAACTACCGTGAACTCAAATGGCGATCTGCAGCCGAGGCGACAAAAGGCCAACATGAGCATGGCAATCCCAGCCGAGGATATGGCGGGGGACCTAACGCAACCAGTGTAGTTGTTTGCGCCGTGATGGATGATGTAACGAAGCAGGCTGCATACAGTCATCCATCCCCAGCCACCACCCTTTCCCCCCAGACCGGTCCCCAGATCTCCCCATCCCAGGGGCGATCGGTACATGTCAGCCAACTAGAAAATGTGTCGTGTGTCGTGTGACGGTTGAGGTCAGTCAACCACCAGCGCGCGCGCGCGGAGGATTATTTGTTCTTTCGACTAATGGATGGTGGGGAATGCGGGGGAGACAGACGGCGTATTTGCAACAGGTCGGAAAAGGACGAGCAGGGCCATGTGCAAACCCTATTGTATCCAGAAAAGGGCTATGACTGTCGCTAGAAGCGGCCTGTGGAGTGAAAGCATGTCGTCCGGGGCGGTTCGGAGAGCTTGGCCGTTAGACGGCAAGTAGTGGAAAGTAGTGGACGGAGCAAGCGACTAGGAGCGGACTAGCGGCAGCAGTGGCAGTAGTGGCAGCTGTGGGCTCATGTGGGCGCAGGACTTCTGGCATGTGAACACGAACTTCTCATGCGCGTCGATCCGCAGAGCACACAAACACTGGATTGTCTTTCCCCGAGGCACGCTGTAAGCTTCATATTCATGGGAGCCGTATGCCGGGGATGCGACTGCTCATAGCACCGTCTCCCCACACTCTCAGCCCTCTCCGTCTGCCCACGACGCAGCGACCGTCGCGAACCGTCACCGTTCCTCACGTCATATGTCCCAACAGCTCCCAACAACCCCCAATCTGAACCGACTTGCGACGCACCGTCACTACCGGCGACTGCATTCGAGTCTAGATCTGCCCTGAGGCTTGTCTGACGAATGCGCTAGTCCAGACGTACTCGCACTCGAAGCTGCTTTCTAGCTGCTACAACCGCCCTTTCACCTTGACCACAGCGCCATATCAAGCTGGATACCCTGTCGCATCAGCCGTTCGCGGGGCTCGCGGGTGCTACGGCCAGAGGCCTCCCACGTCCCGCCATGAACGACAAGGACCCGCCGCCATTTGGCTGTAGGTTGACCACACTGCACTGCACTGCACTGCTTACAAGTGACCGAGCTGACGGTGCGAGCAGACACCTTCTCTAATGACTTCTTCGAGAGCATTCCCCCAGCCTGCAACAATAATGGCCAGTCCATCCTCAGCGATATGGAGAACCAGCACCTCGACAATTTCTTCTCTTTGACAAATCCCTTTGACCTCATCGAATCCCAAGCCCTCCCGCCAGCCCTCGAGGCCAAGGCAAGCGCGCACGACTACAACAACTGGGAGGAGTTCATAGCCCCTCCCACTGTTCACCGTGTCACGAGCACGATACCAGACCAGGCGCGCCTGCAGAACAGCTTCCACACCGAACCGCACTATGCACCGTCTCTACACTCCAACTTTCTAGCCAACACAGAGGACGAACTGCAGGCAGCCGCGACACTGTTCAACCAGGCACAGCCCTCGTACACCAACGGCCGGTCGCATAGTCTGCACGAGCAGCCACATGCAAGTGCAAACTTTGCCGTAAATAGCACTTCCGACTTTAGTCACACTGGACTGCCTATGACTATACCCCCGCACCGTCTCATGGACGAGCGCCTGGGCGTCTTGGCCCCGAGTCATAATGGCCAGGGCATGGATACACAGTTTCCATCGCAGTGGTCGACAAGCAAAGCGCCACAGCAACAGCAAGCAGACTTTGGGCCACCGCTGCAAAAGCTGGATCTGAAGAGATCCTACACGTTTGGCACCGACAACTCATTCAATAGTCCGTCCGGCTTCACCGGACCCAACGGCCGCTCCGCTTCACAAATTGCGGCACGGTCTTCGATAAATGACGTGGAAGAGACGCACCAACACTTGCTGCGTGCGGTAGCAGGTATTGTTGAGGCTCCAAGTACCAGTCCAACAACATATACACACACAGCCTCTTCGCTTGCCCTTGGACCACGCGATGACGACGATCAGTCCGACGAAGATGTCTCCGACGACGAGCATGATGATCGGCCCGCGAAGAAGCGGAAAAAGAGCCTAGCTCGGGTCAGCAAAGACACTCCGAAAAAGGCTGCGCGCAATAGCAAAGCCCGCAAAGCGGTCGTAGCTGAAGAGAGTGCCAAGAAGAAGCGGACGCCGGCTGCGGCACAGAAGATGCACCGCGAGAACTTGACTGAAGAACAGAAGCGTAGCAACCACATCCTATCTGAGCAGAAGCGCCGGGATTTAATCAAGCAGGGCTACAAAGATTTGAATGAAGTAGTGCCTGCCGTCCGCGGCGGTGGTCTGAGCAAGAGTCAAGTCCTGGTCGAGGCTGCGAATTTCCTAGAGAAGCTTATCGAGGACAATGAAACCTACCGGCGATCAGCGGGATGAGCATCAGGGTGAGGAAGCGGTTGGTGTTTATTACCGCGCACACTTCACGTGTCGATTACAAACCACGTGTCCAGTTTGGTAACGCCATTGCAATAGGCCTCCTACTTGGACTGGCCACGAACAGCCAGACAGTATTTTGAAATTGTTACAGCCACTCGGCAAAAACTGACCGCCACTTGGGGGCCTTGATCTCCACTCGTCCTTGGGTTTCAGTCTTGTCATGTCCCGGGTCCCTGATAGGAGAAACCCGGCGCTGGATACGGGAAACGGCGCAGATGAAGAGCATCTCCATGCATTTAGTTTACCTTACGGAGTTATATAGGCTACGATACCCCACGAGGATAGCTGAAACTTGTATAGAACTTGGATTTGGAACTTTGAAAAAAACCTGTATATACATGTCCGTCTTATACTCCCTTACTTGTTTGCTGTTTTCCTCTTCACATCATCCACTCACGTATTCCTTATTTCCCACTTCCAGTCTCGGCAGCTCCCTCTTCCGGAATAACCACCCTCATAGCCTCGTTCCTCACCCTCGCACCCCCATACTCATGGCCCACAGGCATACCAGGTACCCTACTACTCCTCCGACCCGCATTTGCTCCCGGCCCAAAAATTCGCTTCTTCTGTCCTGGATAGTCGCAGCGCCCGTGGTCGTTGCAATATCCTGTTTTACACTTTGCATTGCTGCGGCAGGGCGCGCCGAGACAGGCATCTGTGGAGAGACAGGGCGTGCACGCGCCCCAGTCACAGTACTCGTTTGCGGAACAGTGGGTTGAGGAGTGGCAGGGAGCGGCGTGGTGGGTTGGCGGCAGACAAATGGGATCTTGCTGTGCTGCTGCCATCATGGCAGAGACGGCAAAGAGGTGCTCAAGCGAGTCGGTATAACAAGCCCCCTTTGGGTCATTTGGCTGGATGGCTCGTCTCCCCGGGCGTTGCGGCGGCGGCAAACCCAGTATACTACTTTTCCTCTTCCGCTGCTCGGGCTGTATCGTCTGCCTCGCACTACACCTGCCACACCTCCCCTTTTCACAGCGTAAATGCGACAAGCAAGGTCTCTTGCTATTGCACTTATCCCCGACTTTGCCCGGCTGCGCCTCCCCCGGTACCTGACACACGCTATTCTTACACAGCAAATGCGGCGCACACCCGTCAGCCGCGTCGCACAAGTGGCCCTCGCAGCCAAAGGTACAGTCGCTCTGCTCGATGATGTACGGGTTTAGCGGGATGGAAGTCACATTTGAGAGACCCATGGGCGTAAGTTTCCATTCTTTGGTGTGGTCAGAGGTTAGCATTGCGCGTAGATATTGCTCCGTTTCCTCGGTCGACGACGGGGCTAGGATCTTGAATGGTGGGGGCAGATAGCGCGACCAGTTGAAGGCGGAGCGCGCAGTCAAGGCTTGAGTTAGGATTGAGCGGAGGGCAGCCCAGGTTGTGTATTGTGGGCGGAGGGGGTTGATGCGGGAAGATTTTGCTTCGTCGAGGGATGTGAGGTGAGAGTATAGCTAGTGATGATTTTTTTTATCAGTCTGTTTCTTTCTTTCTTTCTTTTGAGGGGATAGACAAGGGAAAGAAAACGTACCCAAGGAATCCCCCTATAATTCAAAGCATTGCCCTGATCCCATACCGCCTCGTTCTTATAAAACAATCCAAACTCTTCACTATGCACATAGCTCCACTCCTCCACTAGCAACAACTTGCCTTTTCCTTTGCCCTCTTTCTCATCACCCAGCACCCGCGACGTGAGCGTATTCCCAGGTACAAACATATTCGCCCATGGAGTCCCCGCCGTAGCATCGCTTTGCTTGGAGTAGTACCCATGGATCCCAATGACATCAATGGCCTCGCATTCAAGCACGCTGTCCGGGAAATTCTCAATCCCGTCGGCCGACTGTGGTCCTGAGACGCCGCCGCTTATGACGGCGATGTTGGCGGCGGAGAGGTTGATGGTGGAGTGTAGGTAGGTGGCTATATCGCAGATCCAGGATTCGCCTGCTGGGATGGGCCAGATTGAGCTGAAGGGTTGGTTTTGGATATCTACGCCCTGGATCAGACAGACATGTTAGCTCAAACAGGTATCCAATATGACTTTATTTTTATTTTTACACATCCTGGATAAGACGGGGATCAAGATTTCAAGGGTGAGAGGGAAGACGGACAAGAATAATCTCTGAGAGCGAACTCCATGGGCGACCGTCAAAGTTTTTGGACGGGTAGTGCTTGAAGAAGACACTGAGACGTGTTTTGTAGAGTTCGCGATCTGAAATTGGAGGGATTAGTACGTCTTCTTCTTTACTTTATATCCTAGCTTGGTTTGGGTTGGGTTGGTTGCCAACGTACATTCGTCTAGGCTGTAGAAGTCGAGGAAAGCGCCGTTAAGCTTCTTGCAGTAGGCGTCGCAGGGAACATCGTTAGATCCACGGAGAGCATGGGCATCATGTGGTGCGATGATGACTTTGACTTGGCCTAGTTCATGTTAACAAAATAAAGGTATTTATGGGACAAATCGCAAATCCAGCATACCCTTGGACAAATGATGAATCGCTGCTAACGTATCGTCAAACTGATCAAGCATTGACTTGTCGAAGCCGCCTAGCTCACTCTCGGGCTACGCTTGTTGGTCAACACACTTTGTGATTTCCCAGTTTATGGCAAACATCATCTTACATCAGGATGTAACTCATCGGGTCTTACTATTCTCTTCATCAGCTCAATTGATCCCCGAAAAAACAAAAAGGATAGTAGAATATTTACTAAACAGCCGAATAACTCGCGCTCCACTCTTCACAATCTCCCTAATCGTATCATCGCGATGCTGGGGCGTGAAGAACTGTAGTTGAGGATAATTCACACCACCAAACGAGTGGTGATCAGCCGTGATTCTCAGGCTACTCGCAGTCACCAGCTCCGTCCAGGACACCAGCGATACCAGCGCGGTTAAGAAAAGCGTTGGCAACATGATGACTTCTCGACAGCGAATCAAAAACACACAAAGAGTGTGCAAAGGGAAAAGGCAGTACAACAATAGGATTCAGAAGCCCCATCGCAGTTGGAACCTATATGTCCATTTCCTCGTCATCTGGACACGTGGAAAACGGTAGGTACCGTAGAGTATAGCCACATGTCTTCAATGACGGATCAAGTTTCGCTATTGCGGGAGTGTTGGAGGCGGCTCATATGTGTATATTAATTGCTGGTGGAGAACTAGCCAATGGGAGGGCGGCTGGGCTGACGATGCGCCGGGGTGCTAACTCGAGCAGCGGGACAATGGGTTTCCACAAGCGTGTACTTGTTTCAACGTGACCTTTTAGGGCTTATGCGGACATTTTGCACTCAAGGTCATGGTTGGAAAGGTGGAGAGAGGTGGAGAGAGATAGAGTGTGGGATTTGCGGGGTGAAGCCCGGAGGTGCGGAGTGAGTGTGGTGTAAGGATAGTCTTACCATTAACGCGGGGGGTTTATCTGATATGGAGAAGAACGTGCAGATTAGCTGTACCAAAACCAGTCCCTTCTATTGCTGGAAGCTGTATGAAGTATGCATCCCATGTCTCGGGAATACTGATCCAAGAGACTACGCTGAGCACTCCCAACGGACTATACTCTTCTCAATTGATTCGCAAGTTCACTGTAGAGCACTTTGAGATCACCACATATCCCGGCCGGTTATGCGACTCGTGCTTTTGTACGTGACTGACCTATCTGGTTTTACTTCACGGAAGAAACCTACTGTGGTCTATGCCTTTCCAGAGTACACAGGCTCACTAGCCGTGTTCGTTCTGTAGAGCGTGGTAAATTACTCGCAAGGCCTGTAAAACATTCATCAAGCTGGCTTCTTACAGACAGCCTCCAGTTGTTCGAGGGTTGCCATGACTTGCTCCCCAAGAGCCTCACCACTGGCTGAGGAGGGGAACCTGCCATGCCGAAGGTCACTGAGCGCACCAACCACCTCTTGAACCTCAGCCAAGACTTGTCTGTTTTCTTGTTCTATTTCGGCAATATGTGCCTCGATGCTCTGGCATGCCTCGTTGATATCGGAGTGGACGGTTTGTAGCGTATGTGATTTTTTGCGACTGTTCCCAGACAGCTGGTTGCAACGTCAGTGGCGAGCGAGATGATGACATGCGTACCCTGGTAATACCTCTTCTTCCATTTGAAGCGCAACAGAGTCCAGTCCTGCTACGGTTGCATCGTCCAGTTGGCGTCTCTCGCGGGCATATTCGCGCCTCAGTTGCTTGGACCGCTTGACCTCATTGACTATGTCTCGGCGTACAAGTTCAATTTCCTTCTCTCGCAGTCGGTGAAGCTCCCGGTATATGTCTTGGACGGCCGGATTCGCACGATGGGCGCGGGGGAAGATGTCGGTAAAGTCGCGTAGTGTGAGAAAGTCGCGTAGAGGAGCGGGTGCCAGAAGGAAGTCACCGAGGATCTTGGCTTCTTGCGATGACATTGTTGCGGTGGTGGAAGGTGAGTTTGATCCAGTTTAGACGTGTATGTACGGTTGCCAAGTCAGTGTTCATTGTGGGCTGCCCTAAGGATGAAGCAGACCGGAGGCGCGACGACGCGTGCTGGTCCGTGCCTACTCTCAGAAAAGACTCCGTAAGATGCGGCTGCGACGACCCCGAGCATACGTCGACCGAGCCATCTTTCATCAGGCCCATCGACTTGCTTCTGGTGTTCGAAATAAAGGACGTCGGTCTTGCAGTATTCACCATCTTCATCAGGCCCATCTTAGCGGCAAGGACACGCGATACGTGGTCGTGGAAATCTCCCGCACCCTTACACCTTCGCTCTCAACACCTCAAATTTGTCATTTTCCAACGCAGTCATGGCACCTGCGGCTGTACCTGAACCGTCATTTAAAAAGGATGAGAAGGTGTATTGCTTTCATCACGAGCTGCTATATGAGGCAAAGGTCCTTGAAGTGAGACCCGTTGAAGGCGACGAGAAGAAGAATGGCTTCGAGTACAGAGTGCACTACAAGGGCTGGAAGAACACGTACGTACACCCTCCACCCAGTTGAATCATTTCGCATCGGGTTAGATGTCGCTGGCTTCTCACTGCGAAAAGTCATGTTTGCCGCCCATTGCCCTCACTTCCTCCCCCTTACCCAACCACCTTACCACAGCCAGTCACATGTATCAGTATTTCTCAATTTTCCCCTTCGCTTCAACTCTCGCGTTGTTATCGGCCGTTTGGGGCGACTGTTGACATTTCGCAGCTGGGACGACTGGGTCCCTGAAGATCGGCTTCGCAAGCTATCTCCCGAGAACCGGGAGTTGGCTAACAACTTGAGACACGAAATGCTGGCTGCTCAGCGCGCCGCACGAGCTCAACATGCGCCTACTAAAAAGAAGGCCCAAGGTTCGACTCGCGGCAGCGAAGAACGCCAAACTTCTGTCACTGCTGCGCCTCGCGGTCAAAAGAGGGTCCGCGACAACGACTTGGAAAAGGTATTTACTCGATGTCATAGCATTAAGTGTAGTTTTCACTGTCGCTAACTATTTTCCTAGGAAGAATCATTCCAGAACAAGCTGGCTGTAAGGATCTACATGCCGGACAGGCTGAAGAGTCTCCTGGTCGACGACTGGGAAAACATCACCAAGAACCTGCAGCTCGTGCAGCTACCTTCAGCTCACCCTGCCGGCGTTATTCTGGATGAGTACCAGAAGCATGCCATTGACACGGGAAGCCGTAACAGAACCGAGCGTGACATCCTTGAGGAGGTCATTGCAGGCCTGAAAGAGTACTTCAACAAGAGTGTCGGCCGTCTTCTCTTGTACCGATTTGAGCGCGAACAATTCTACGATATTTGGACGCGCACACAACAGCCTACCGACGAGCTCGCTGGCAAGCCACTTGCTGACATTTACGGTGGCGAGCACCTCCTGCGTCTTTTAGGTAAGTACTTTGAAGATTTTGCGCCCGATCATGACTGACTGTTGTGTTTTAGTCACTATGCCTGAGCTCATTGCGCAGACCAACATGGACCACCAGGCTGTCACGCGCTTGCGCGAAGAACTTAGTCAGATGACTACGTGGTTGGCCAAGGACGCTCAAATCAACACCTTTTTTGTGCCCACTTATGAGAGCCCAGGACAGGCCTACATTGACAAGGTCAAGTCTAGCACCTAGGAGTTTGACATTTCCATCGTGGACTCTTTGATATCTGAGGACCATGAAGGCGTCGATTTTGTTGACAGATGTCTCACTCGTTCCCGGTCTGGGAAAGCCGGACCCAGAACCGACGGCCGGTGAGCCATGCGCAGCTTTCATTTCCTTTCGTATCACTACTTCTGCATGGCTTAGGGTCTATTTGGGCATTGCTGGAATGGCGCACTGGCGTTTTAATGAAGACGGCTCCAAGTGCGAGCTTTCCGTGTATGGGTACTTGGGGTCATGCTATTAGCCTGGTTAAAACATGGTAATATAGAATTCTATTAGTTGTTGTCTTGAGTCTTCTGTCATGAACCCTTGATGATGGTTTCCAGTACCCCAACTGCCCAGTTTAGACACTTTGTCATATCGCCCTCTGCCTCCCTAGGCATGCCATGGATACCCACCTTCTGACAGGCGTCTGGGTCCAATTCGCCATCCACGTTTCCCTCCCTGAAGAGAAAGCTGTGGTCCTGGACATAGTTTGGCCATACAATATCATCTACGTAGCCTGGAGGGTCTTGCCAAAAGCCCTCTAATGTCACATAGCCGCTTCTTGCCTCTCGTCTTCGCTTTGCTGTCTCGTAACTCGTGCGCAGGAAGAGCCTAACATCAAACAGTTCGCGAATATCCTTCATATCCTCAGAGAAGAGCAGAAAGCCATCGACGATACAAATGCGTCGGCCCTCCCACTCGGCCTTGCCTTGAAGCCATGTGTGCACCTCATGCCTCAGTCGCTGGATCTCAGCTTCTGACACGTGGTGCTCGCCCACGCTGTTTTGATCCTCTTGGCTGACGAGCCATTCTGGGCTCTCGCCCCGCTCTTTGATATGCTGCAGCGCAGACTTGAGCTGCGGAAGATTGATTGATTCTACACAATCCCAGTCCTGGACACCATTTTTGACGGGAATGTCGGCGTCGGTCTTGTAGAAGTCGTCGAGGTGGAGGATGAAGAGTTTGGAGGGAGGGAATATGTCGCGCAGGAGGCGGGAGAGAGTCGTTTTGCCCGAGGAAGAAGGCCCAGATATGCCGACGAGGAGAGGTTGAGACATGGTTATTGCTTCACCACACGGACACGCCCCTTCTGCTTTCTTACGTCTATGCCAGCGAGGCTATCTACAGTAGATGTTGTGTAGTGCCGAGGACCCCGTATCTAAAAAGCAATGAGCCTCAGTCCCAAAATCCTGGGCGCAATGCAATCCTACGTCAAGGGAGCCATGGGAGGTGGTGGGGCTCACCGGGATTTGATCGCCCCTCGGCCCGCTTCCGGCAGTTATTCTCCATGTTGTTGCGCGACGCGACAAGACAAGACAGCCAGTAGAAGCTTGACATTATCGCATCTGTCCGGCCACGCCATTCCACAGTCATGGAGCCGTCACCGCTGACGCAGGACTCAAGACCGGATATTTTCCAGCCCAAAATCATATCTCTCTACGAAACGCTCTTCAAGGTGGGGGGGTTTCCCACAACCCTTTGGTGCAGAAAACTGGCTCACACGGTATAGGAAGACGAGGACGATGTCGACCTATCCGACGGCTTCTGGCACGAATTTTTCCTTCACCGGCCAGATACTGCCGGCCTAAAGAAGATGCTGGCCTCGGTGGCGCCAGATGACATGCTACACCAGCAGGCGCATTCGCAGCAACTATTCCGCCAGGCCATAGTCCGCGTCAAGCAAGCCAAAGCCCCCGCCGACGAAATCGCCCTCGAGGTACGATGACACTGCCGTATACATAGCCTCATACGCTTACCGCTTAGACCTTGACAGTCTTCCTCGATGCCGCCCTGAGCAAAAAGTACACCAATCCGAGTTCGGATATTATATCTGTCCTTTGCGGTCTCAACGATGCCGACGCCGTCATGACGGATTTTGTAGCCACACTTGATACCGCTATACGAGGTGGGCGGAGTAGTAGGTCAATTCCGGCTGAATGAATCGAGCCTCCTGCTGACCAAGTTCAGTATCGGTGCGTCTGAGGGCTGTTCGAGCCACCCTCTCCTTGGCCGCTGCCGGCTTCCAGACAGCGCTCCCGTCATACTTTACACATCGAGACCTATTCCCTTCGCTCATGAAGGTATGGTGATAGCATATACATATATATAGTAAAAATGCCGATATTGACTATATACAGTACATCCAAGACTGCGACAACAGTACCGACGTGCTACCCGCCCTCTACCTCCTCGGTCTTTTGACCAACTACAACAAGTTTGAGTTTCAGAACCCGTATAGACTGCGACTAGACGACTTTGTCAATGATGCAATTATACAAGACATGGTAGCGTGCTTTGGGAATACTTGTACAAAGCTACGGGATGCATATGTAGCTGTCCAGGACGACATGCCCGAAGGTTGGACACTAGGATCGACATTAAGCTATATAGGTTTGGGTGTCCTTGCCCCGACTTCTCGGCCCACTACGCCCCAGCCAACGGCTGAAGATGCAAAGTCATTATTTGGTACACTGTGAGTGCTATATTTCCCGCACCTTGTGCCAAGCTAATTGTCTCTACAGACCCGGTCCAGAAATTGGAGTACTGCTCTCCACGTATGACTTTGCGAACGCTAATAAAGTCTTCTGCTTTAACCTGGTCAAGTTCGGATTAGAGAACAAGGGCGAGCCAACGCCCCTTAACGCCTATCTTTCGTTGACCTCTTACATGTTTCAGCATGCCCACCGGTCTACAAGAGCTGCATTGTACACCTATCTCTCCCTCTTTGTACTGCAAATCCTTGTTGAAGACCAGTTGCTTGTCAAGCGCCTTTGTAGTGACGAGACGAAACTTTCGGTACGCTTATGTCGCCAGAGACAACCCTACCTCCCTGTTGTGAGAGGGGAACGAGTACCTGCGGCAATAATGCTAGACATCGTGTCTGACGGCATTAGCCACAACCTGCGAAGGCGGCTAGATGTTGACTTTTACATGTGAGTATGCTTTGTCATCTGGCCGACGCCCAATTAATACCACTGCAGCCTCTGCCTAGGCGTTCTCTTACGACTACTCTCATACCTCAGTCGAGCCAAAGTCCGCATCGCATACCACTGGTCAGAAATGTGGCGGACGCTCCTATCTTTTGTCCGCTTCCTTACAACCTACGAAAGCGACATCAAAGCAAACTACAAATCAAACGGCATGGTCAACATCCTCGTCAACCTGCTCGCCTTTGCTCTTTCCAGCGGCGAAAACTTCCTTCCCGACCCTGCATCGTACGACGACCTGTTCTACAAGCTTGTCGAGAGCGGCGATATCCTGATAAAGTTCCGAGACGCGTATGGCCTGGCTGGTCAGTCGGATTCTATGCAGACACTCATCAACGTGTCTTCACATTACCAGTCCTTGCTTGAAAACAATGACAAGGCAAAGGCGCGGAGCAAGCATTTGAGTCCCCAGGAGGTCAGCAATATCATCAAGCAGGGCTATGAGACTTTGTCCATTGATGCGAGTGAGGGATTGGATCGGTGGGACAAGTTTCGAGAGGCGGATCACAAGTCCCTTCTTAAGAAGATTGCGAGGGCTGCAGTCGAGGATGCCAAGACGTTGAATGGGGAGACCTGAGATGGCCACTATCGTACTAGCTGCTACAAGAAAGACAGCGATTTTGTATGGCTTACTAATTTAATTCATAACTTTGACAACAGGCGTGGTCGTCATGACATACTGTATTACATTCGGTATCGTTTCCTGTCATTTCTTTCCGACATGCCGAGATACCTCTTTCTCTCCGTCTCCAAGACCTGGAACAATCACTCTCAATCACTCATGCCTAAATCTTTACGTTGCATCCACCTTCCCTCCACTCGTCGTCCTCCTCTCCCACAAATACTCATAATCCGCCATGGACTCATCCACCCTCCTCGCCAACGCCTCCCCAGCCTCCTTACCAAACTCATCAACCCACTTCTTCTTCTCGGCCTCAACATCCAGGCCCTCAGCCGTGAGGCCAGGTAGAATACCCCTGCTAGCATTGAGAGTGCTGAGAAACCTGGCGATGAGGGGATCGTCGACCTTGCGCTCCTCCCACTCATACTGCACAGTCTCTGGATCGAGCCCCGTCTGCAGACAAAGCCTGCGCACGGCCGCGGGGTCCTTCATGAGGTCGTCTGCGTCAATGACGCACGGCGTGATACCTACCTTGGTACCATGCTCGAGATACCAGTCGTAGAGTTTGCGGGAGTGACGCAAGGTAAGCATCGCGTGGCCGAATCGATTGTCAGGGTTGCCGCCCATTTTTACGGAGCGTTGTGCGCGGATGGCCGAGGGGTACATGAGGGCTGGGTGGCGAATCTGGAAGATTGGCTGCAAGGAGAGAAGGAAGGCGTCTGGCAGGGACGAGGGGTTGGTGTGTTGCCTACTTTCTTCCTCTGCCGGGGAGGCATTGCGTTGGTGGAGGGTGCAGGGCTCGAGATGAGCGTCTTCGGATGGGTAGAGGGAGGCGAAGATTCTGTCGGGGCCAAAGGTGAAGACTGCATGTTCTTTGATGAAGACCTTTTTGCCCTGGGGGAGAGGTTAGCGTAGCTTTTTGTTAGCTGCTACGTCCTTGCTATCGTTTGGTTCTTGTCTCTAGTTTATACAGGTGTGTGTGTGTGTGTGTGTGTGTGTGTAATATGAAGGTTGATGTTACCAAGGTATCCTTGATATAAACCACCCCCCTTCCCATCACGCAATCTGGGGGCGCAATTACAACAAAAGAATCCAAACCTTGGAAACGGCTGTGGCGTTGCTTATTATCGCCAACGCCCCCACCCCCCTCCCTCTTCCCCGCTCAATTCCAACATCACATCTATCCTAATTTTTTTCCTTCCTTCTTTTCCCTCCAGAACCAAAAGGAGAAAGAGAAAAAAAAGACTACTTGGGAAAAAAAAACTCACATTCTTCTCCGCATCCTCCAACTCGTCCTCCAAAGTTTCAAACGCCGCTTTGAACGTCTCGTACAGCTTCTGCCGCTTCTCCTCGGGCCACGCACTCAGCGGGCCATGCTCAACTCCCGACAAAGTCGCGAACCCAGCGTGGAACAATTTGTACCCCGAGTTCTGGAACCCGGGCTGCTTGGCCATCATATTCTGGAATAGGTTCGAGGCTGAGCGCGGCTGCGTGATGTGGTAGATTCCACGCACGTGAGCTGGCGGGCCATGATCGGCGTTGGCTTCCAAGGGGGTTGAGATTGCTCCTGGCATTGTTTGTTGGATGGATGGATGGATGGACGAAAGATGAGATGTATAAAAGGAAGAAGAAGTAAAGAGAAGAAAGTGTATAGGATAAGTCGTTTATGGGCCCTGGGAGAGTCAAGAGAGTTTTTTTTTGTTTGCAAGGGAGAAAGATAAGGTCGGTTCGTATTCGATAAAAATACTCCCGCCCTCCATATTAGACCGATCTTTGCCCCCTCCCTCCCCCTCCATCACATATCCTCAGCTGTTACGTATGGATACAAACACACCCCCATTTTCTGGTGCAAGCTCGGTGACCGACGGGGCCGAAAGGAGCGAGGTGGGGATGGGGGGGAAAAGGAGAAAGGAAAAAAAAAAACGGTTCCAAACGCAGTTTGTTTGCATCACACTTTCTCCAAGGTCATTGGGGGAGGGTGGCTCCACTCAGCGTTGCACACTGCAAAAGCCCCGCACCGACACAACAGCATCAGGTTATGGGGGGCGCACCAGCGGCCGACAAGCCGAATTCTCAACGCTAATCGGCCGAAAGGGCAGGTTAGCATCACCACCAATCGTCATTGAAACCTTAGTGTCACCCGTTTACTCGGGGAAGGTGGGACTTGGGAGGGCAGGTGGGTAAAGCCAAGGCATATGTCTGCGTTGTTTTGTGAAGTCATTGATAGATTGAAGGAGGGGGGTTATTTGTAAACATATTGGGTTCATCCTCATCTGGTCGAACCTCCTTCCGACGAATGGGTTAAAAGGGAAATTAAAATGTGGATTGCTGCATTACACCCAACACAACTCGACAGTTTACCCTCAACCGTTTCAGTGTTACACCACCGTCTGCTAAACGCCATGGATAATACTGATGCCATAATCTGTAATATAGACATGTGCTACAAGTGTCTACCCGCCCCCCTGTTCACCTAGTGTCCATCATGCCGGCTAGTAGCAGTTCCACCTCGCGTTGTACGCGGGCGCGTGGCGTGGTAGTGCAGCGGCAAACGAGTTCCGGCATACGGGCTTGAGCGCATCGTCGACTCATGTCGCGTTGAACATGAAGAAGTTACTTCCATGTGCTACTACATGCATCAGCCTCGTGAAATACACATACAGAACCGAGTACCGGAGTTGACCTCAGGCCTCCTTGATGCCTTGTGCATGTTCATTGTCCTGTTCCTGTCCCTGTTCGTGATGTCCACTAAGATGCAGGATTCGTTTCATGCCATCTACGCTCTTCTCCAGGTGGGGGTGTCGCGCAATGAAGCCGCCATGATGTCCACTCAACGTAGCACTTGGGATGGAACGCTTCTTACCAGCCAGAGGATCTATCACTCCCGGTCTCGGCGGCCATTCGTCCGTGTCTTTCCAGCCCCGTACCAAAGCTTTTGTCATGTCTGCGAGATTGATGGGAACAGAGGGTGTGCGTGATGAAACGACAATCTTTTGGTAGATATCCGGGTATACTCTGGATGTAATCGAGGCGCGAATCGAATTCTGGGCGAGAATGCGGGGCGCAACCGGAACCAGATCAAATGTGTCTGGTGTTGTGCTGGTGATCGAATGCGACTCGGAGCCCGTGGGTGTCATGGGTTGTTCTTCGGACGAGTATCCTGCAGCAGACGATGGCCGGTTTGCTTGCCTCTGTCGATGGATGCCATACTTCTTGACACTTGCTGCGCCCGTCCAGGCATCCCTTCGCTCTACCCATAGCCTCAGCCCCGGATTCTCCTTCATCTCCAGCTCCAGCCGCTCCTTGCGCCGCCTCCTACGCGCATCGCGGGCGCGGGCTACAGCGTCACCGATGGCATCTGGCGTGTCAAACTTGTATGCGCTCGCACGCTCATCCTCAGTATCCGAGTCGCCAGACTCAGATTCGCCATAGTAGCGTTCTCGAAAGTCTGTTGCATCTCGTACCTCTTCATCCGAGGCCGACCATGCTGCGGGTACGTCCGGATACTCCCAGTCGTTGCGAAGGCGCTCGTCGAGGTAACGTCGAGATGCGCGGGCAGCAGAGAGGTTGTTTTCCATGATAAAAAGCAGAGAGCGGCAGCTGGAGACAGGCTGAAACAGTGGAGACTTACGGGCGAGACCCAGGTGGCGGTGATCTCGATCTCTGCAGCCGTGTCTGGGCTGCCGCAAGTGCTACCGACTCCCAAGCGTGTGAATTGCAGATTTCCAAGACTAGTGACGCACGCCGTGTTCAGATAGCAACAGTCACCGCCTCACCGCCAACCGTCCACAGTTAGATCAGGTCACAGACTGTTTGACCTGTTAGTATCGCGTATTGGTTGGGTAGTGCAGAGTAAAAAGCAAGCGCAAGAGTAAGCGCAAAAGCATGCAATGGAACTGCAACTAGCAGTGTCTGGTACAAAGGCGAAGGGGCAGGGTTAATGGAATCAAAAGCTTGAATATCGCAAGTGTGCGCATGTGTTGACGTCGAGCGGGATGCGTAGGCACGCGCACGGCTAGAGCTCCACCCAACGTCAAAGGCGGGGCTGCCTCTTACGCTATTGAGTAAGCGTCATGAATTCGTATCTAGGAATGCGGCCCGAACTCCAACCCAAGCTTGCCGTCATGGTCAGCGCTCTCTGGAAATCATGTGCCTAGGGCCATCTGTGGAACATGTTTCTAACCTTCATTTAGCCTACCCATCAGCATAGTATTGATAAACCCAGCTAACCTAACTGTTCTACACAGCGAAATGTTTATACAGGTCAAAAACATTAGCCCCATCTCAAGTCCACGTACGCCTACTTTTTCTTGCTCTTGGGAGCCGCCTTCGCCTTGCCCTTCCCTTTGGGCTTGACATCTTCCTCGTCCTCCTCGTCCTCCTCTTCACCCTTTGCCTTCTTCTTGCCCCCTTTCTTTGGTGCGGCCTTCTTCTTTGGCTGCTTGACGTACTTGTCCTTTGACAAATCGACGTCTTCATCCTCATCCTTGACTTCTTCAATGACTTCGCCATCATCAGACTCTTCGATGGCCTCCTCAAGATCTGGCTTTTCTTTGGCTTGTTTCTTTGGCTGGGCGACAGAGGAGGCTTTCATAAATGGCATCGGATGCGATTGCTGGTTGTAGCTGGGAGAACATTAGCATCTCATGTTAAGGAATAAGCTAGGCAGTGACTTACAGTCGCGTAAATGTCGCTTTGGCCTGCGTCTCAATCTTGACCTTTTCTTGGTCCATTGGACCTACACCAAGTTCCATGATTGCATCGAAATCGTCCTTGGTTAGGTAGTAGCTGTCCATCAACTCGATGATCTGCGGCACTGCTTCCTTTCCTTCCTTCTGCAGCTTCTGAACCAGATCCGTCCAAAGAAGTGGGATATACTGCTGCCGAACCTCGTGTCTATCGCCAGAGGAACGCAGCCGCATATGAGCCTGAATCTCCTTGATCATTCGACTGAGCTTGTTGGTGGTGCTGTTCTTGCCCAGCCATGATGTAAAGCGTGTCTGGTTACCCGCCGTGTTACCGGAAACGAAGCTTGCGGGCCGAACGAAACTGAACACTGCGTGTGCAGGCATCAGACTCCATTGTTGCTGTGAACCGTGAATCATGCGGTCGACCAGGTCACCGTCGCTGATGCTATCGGCTGCTTGTGACACAAGCTCCAGGTTTTTCAGATTTTTTTCCTTGCCCGAATAATTTAGCGACAGCATAGGGTTGGTGCCCAAATAGTTCTCCTGTAACATCAACGGACTGAACTCATGGTCGTTGAAGTATAGCTCAATCTTCTCGTTGAGCGTAGCTTTGCTGCTTGAAGCAAACATGCCGCCACCAAGAATCTTCTGTGTGATGTCCCACGGCTTCAGGACTACATGCTTCTCCCAGTTCTTAGACATGGTCTTGCCCTTGTCGAAATCCATCACGTCTTGGTCGAGTTTGGCGGTAGAGATCATGTTGACCACCTGGCGGATATCGGCATGGCTGCCCTCGATGAGCGCGTTGATGACTGCTGGGGGCATCTTGAGGCCTTCTCGATAAGTGATTGTCATGATACGTGATCGTATTTGATCAACAGTAGGCCGTCTGAAGGGCAGGTCGAACGTCACGTAATCGAAAGGCTTCATCTTCGGAAGCTTTCTGTCGTTGCAGATGAGGATCATAGGCACTTCCGTCTTTTTGCAGACCGCCGCAAGCGCGCCAACGCCACCCCGATCTCCCGCAGACATACCATCGACTTCATCCATGATCAGAACAAGCTTCTTCTTCGATCCCTCGACCTTCTTTCCATCCCCAGCGAAATACCCATGGAGAGAATTGGTACTCAGAACTCCGCGTAGACCATCTTCAATGAGCTTCTTGCTTCGGGTATCACTTGCGTTCCTCTCAACTATATCATAGCCTTCGAGTTTTGCAACGAGATGTGCAGCAGTGGTTTTGCCGATGCCAGGCGGCCCGTGAATAATTATGGCACGGAACACCCCACTCCCATCTTTGCCAGCAAGCTTGAACCCAGTTTTGAGGTTCTTCGGGAACATTTGTAGCCATCGTTGAATCTTTTCCACGGTCGCCTTGTTCCCGCAAATCTGGGCCAGTGACGTGGGTGCGTATTTCGTAGTCCACAGTCTAGAGTCCACTGCAGGACCTACACTTTGAGCTGCGGCGGTGGCTGCGGAGGCCGTCTTGTTACCAGCCGCTTTAGCTACTGCGGCCACTTCTTTCTGGCGCTTTTGTTCCTCCTTTTCCATTTCAGCAGCCAGCTGCTCAATCTTCTCCTGCTCTTTGCGTTGCTTCTCCCTGTATTCAGCTTGGGCTTTGCTGTCACCCTTGTTACCAGCCGCTGTCAGCTTCTCAATAAGCAAGGTTAGTCCGTCCTCGTCAATGGTCTTGATGTTCATTTCCCTGATCTTGGCCAGTTTACTAGGACCGGCATCTGTACCAAGAACAACATAACTAGTCTTTTTGCTGGGAGCACCAGTGACTTTACCGCCATGTCGTTTTACCAACTCCTGGCTCTCTGTTCGACCCCATTTCTGCAGCACGCCGGTGAAGACAAAATTCAGGCCTGCTAGACATGTATCCGAACCCTGTGGCATGTCACTGGATGAGCCCTGAAGCGGAGCAGCATCGGCACGGCCTGCGTTCGCTTGCCAGTTGAACTTTCCATTTGCGTCTTTGGGTGGAGGCGTAGGGGCGCGTACGGTGGGGATACTGTCGTAGATGGCCTGAATGTCTGTGCTGTCTTCAGTTTCTTCCTTCTTCGCCTTCTTCTTTGCTGGTGACTTGGACGGCGTGGCCTTCGCACGTGACTTCTTTGGCTTCTCTTCCTCTTCGTCCTCGGACTCGGGTGATTTGCGCTTCTTGCTTGCAGCCGACGTCTTCTTTGGCGTGCTCTTGACTGCCCGTTCCTCCTCGTCGGGCTCTACAAAGTCGTCGTCTGCGTCTATATCCTTCATATCAACATCTTCATCTTCGGGATCAAATTCGTCCTCATCCTTGATCGCCTTTTGCTGTTTCGCTGTGGCCTTTGGTGTTCCGCGGTGTGGTAATTTTACCGGTAGTTCATCCTCGCTCCCCGAGGCTTCCTGGTAGTCATCCTTGGCTTTGCCTTTGATGCTGTCTTCAAAAATGTCATCCGCGTCGTCCAGGTCATCGTCTGGAAACTCGTCGTCGTCGTCCCTCTCGTTGTACGATGTGACAGGCTTCTTCGCTCGTGCAGAGGTCTTGATAGTTGACGCCGGGGTAGCCGTTTTCGATGCCTTCGCAGTTGTCTTTGCAAGGGCTTTCTTAGGCGTTGCCTTTGGTGTCTCCGCGGCCTTCTTCTTGACTGGTTCTGTTCGCTTGGGCTTATTTGTGCTGGCAAAGAAATCTGATGTAGTTGTTTCTTCAAGTACAGGTTCTGGGGTAGGTTCGCGCTTGACTTTCTTTGGTGGCGGCTTCTTGGGGGACGCTTTCTTTGGTCTGTTCATGGTCAGCTTCGACGTCATCAAATAAGAAGAATTGGATGTCTGACTTTGAATCTTCTTCGTCGTCGTCTTCAGAGTCTTCTACAACTCTGCTCGTGCGACCCTTCTTCTTAGGCGCGGCCTTCTTGGTTGTAGGCTCACTCTTCTTCTGCGCATCCTGGCTCGGCTTGGGAGGGCCGCCGCCAAAGAAGCTGCGAATGTCAGCGGGCATCTTCAATGTGCAAAACACGTTGATTCAGAAATCCAGCTGAAAACGGCACTCGTAGGTGAGTAAGTGCATCCAACAATGGGTGGAGGTTTGATTGAGTGATTTGGTGGGCGACGGGGCATTACGTGCACGACGCGACTTGCACTTGCGCGCGCGGTCACTAGGCAATTAGGCAGGCGCGCACCCCCCTTCCATGCACTAGCCACAGCAGCCACAGCAACCACACAAGGTCAGCCACAGCTTGGCGCCAGAACTTCCCGACGAGAGCTGTGAGTACGCATTGAATGTCCCGCACCACAACGCCATGCCGCCGCCGAGGATATCGCAGGGCCTTTTGGCTCGATTCAGCCAAATGAGCCTTTCTACAGCACGGCCCACATGTAAGACGGCCGAAAGTTTTGCGGTAGTCCTTCCCCGCTGATGACCCTTTAGTACTGCAACAGACATGCCTTTCCAAATGTCAATTTACAGTACCCACGACTAAGCCGTCTGTCCGACTCTTCTCCTCCACCCCCTCTCACCTCTCATACCTCGCACCCAAAGGCGGCGAGTCCCGAAAATCACGCAAGGGAAGATGTCGCGTACCCACCGGCGGCAGCATGCGCGGTACAACGGTCGTATGGGGTGACTATGGCCTGCGAATGCGCGACCATGATCGCCGTATCAGCGCGCACCAACTCCGCATCGCCGAGGAAACGATTCGGAAGCGTCTTCGAGGCATGAAGTTTCGCCTGTACATGCGCATTGCGGCCAACATTGGTGTCTACACGTCCGGAAACGACGTACGTATGGGCAAGGGCAAGGGAAGCTTTGACCGTTGGACTGCGAGGGTGGCAGTGAGCAAGATTATTTTTGAGATCCAGGGCGACTTGCACGAACAGGTCGTTCGTGATGCGTTTAGACTTGCGGGAAACAAGCTGCCGGGCTTGTACGAATTTGTGAAGAAGGGCGACCCGCCGGTCATGGGCCTCACCAAGGTCGGGGTGAATGGAATTACTGAAGAGGATCTCAAGCGGCCGAGGAGGAAGGAGCCGCTTGAGCAAACGGCAGCAAGATTACCTTCTGCTTAGTAGGTGACGGCCATGACATCCAAGGCAGCAGAACCAATATACTATCAATGTGTGCATAAACAAGTCTTTGATCTTGGGCCAGTCTTTACGTGGTCATTTTGCATTTTTGTTACTCTTGATTTCAAGAGACTCTGCTCGCTCATTATATCACATTGAGCGTGTATACCTATTATACAGACTGCATGGAAAATGTTGATCAATAGGGTAAAACATAAACTCGCTCAAGCTTTGTACAAAGTATCCAAGAAACCCTTGGCCAAATCCTCAACTACGCTCTTGTTTGGCAAGCTGCCGGCAACACCATACAAAGCCGCCGCATCACCTTTCACTGCACCCTTGGCGCCCTTGCCCTCTGCAATCCTCCTCCTCTCCTTCTCCCTAACATCCTCAGTAACCTCGACCAAATCGTCAATCAGCTTGTCGATGACAGCAACGATGGGAAGCGTGACAGCAACGTGGATAGCTGGTGGACTCTGGAGCGCGTTCAGATGCCATCCCTTGGACGACATGCCATCGGCAATGTCGTAAATATCAAGCGTGTTCGAGAGAAAAGCAACGACGGAGACGAGGGGACGGCCGATGATCTTGAGGTCAGACGAAAGTTCTGGCTTCTCGCGGATGGCGGTCTCGATTTGCTTCATGCCGCCGACAATCTTATGGCAGGCGTCAAGGTAGCCGTTGTGACCCTGCTTGACAAGACTTGCCCAGCAGCCTGCAATTAGGGCACCGGGACGCGATCCTGCAATAGATGGCGAAGCGTATACGCCGCCAGACCAATCGGGCGAGATGAAATACTGGTATTTGCGGTAGGCGTCGGAACGGTAGAGTACGGTAGAATTGCCCTTTGGCGCGAAGCCGTACTTGTGGGTATCACAGGAGATGCTGGTTACGCCCTTGAGGCGAAAGTCGAAGGGTTCAAAGTCAAACCCGGCCTTGGGAAGCATGGGAATAATGAAGGAGCCGAGGCAGCAGTCTACGTGTAGCGGAATCTTGTTCTTGTAGGCAATCTTGCTCAGGCCAGTTATGTCGTCAATGATACCGTGGGGAAAGTTGGGTGCTGAGCCGACAATTATGACGGTGTTGGGGTTGACTAGACGGGATACAGACGGCAGGTGGACCTTGTAGCTGGGTGCCTTGACCTTTACGAGGTGCATCTTGATCTTGAAGTACTCGCATGCTTTGCGGAAAGCGGTATGGGCGGTTTCGGGGAGGATCATCTCGGGCTGGGTGACGCCGCGCTCCTTGTAGGCCTTGTTGCGCGCGGAAAGGACGGCCATGAGAATCGACTCGGTACCGCCAGAGGTTGTGACGCCCGCTGCGTCTGGGGGTGCGTTGAATAGGGACAGAACCTGCATACTGTTAGTCTTCATCTTGGGCCCTCTACGATGCGCCAAACATACCATGGCGACGATCTCGGCCTCCATCTTCCGGACGCCAGGGAACACGTCGGGGTGAATGGGGTTGGAGACGGTGAATTTGCCAAAGGCCTCTGTTTGAAGTCGAATCAACTCTTCTCCGCCGTGATATACCGCACCGCTGACTCGTCCATCCTCCCACCGCGTGTGTTCCATCTGGGCCAGCTCATTCAGCTTGTCGCGCACCGCATCCTCGCTCCAGCCCTCGGCCGGTAGACTGGTGATGCGCTGCACGCCGGGCCCGCTCGGGACAAGTTTGCGCTCTAGTTTGAGAATTGAGTCGGAAACCTCTGCCTGGACTTTGTCCCGCACGCCAGGGAGCCGTAGGAAGACGCCGTAGAGGTACTTGCGGATGTTGATGTAGGCTTCGGTAAGCGACCCGATGACGCCGCGGCCTTTTAGTTGGTAGAATGTGATGCGCGTCCATCGGAGGACGAAGAGGATGAAAATGACGTTGCGCAGCACGTCGATGTTGAAGGCGACGAGCTGGCCATTGGCCGAGTTCTTGCGGGCGATGAAGGTGTCGCGCAGACTGACTGGCAGCCGCGATGAGCCGGGCATTGTGTATGTGATGTGAACAGGTAAACGGCGAATGCTTCAGTTCAAGACACGGTGCACAGCAGTAGGAATGAAGAGGGCTGGGGTGGATGCGAGGCTTAAAGCTTTGCGACCGTCGACGTCAAACGCCTTGCCTTCACATGTTCGCCATGCTAGGGAAGCCGCAGCCGATAAGCGTCCGGGCCTATTGTTCCTTCTGGAAGGAGTGGACCTGGGGATTTAGCGGGGCAACATGCTGGTTTAGGAACTGCTTGCGAGACAAAACACAACCATGCGCCCACTTCCTTATACATTCAGCATTACCTCCGTCGCTTTCTCGCTGTGATTCGGTTTCGACAAGATATCAGGGTCATAGAATGCATGAATAAGCATCTGCAATAACAAGGTTGCAGCTGCCTTTGATTGTGTATCAGGTTTCGCCCGTCTACGTCGATGCATGCCAGCGATAATGCGCACCCATTGCAAATGTCGGCATGAGGGCACCGCATTCATCACAACGAAACCGGTCTTCGTCAATCATGTCCTCGTCTTCTGACTCCCAACCATTGACTATAGAGCTTTCGCCTTGCTGCGACAGGGTCGGAGCATCTTCAGACCCAACCCTTTGTGGTGCTTCTTGCGGCACTTTTGTCGTCGCTGGCTCTTCTTCTTTTGCTTCTACCCTCCATTGCTTAAGCACTGCATCCTGGCGCTTGAACATTTTACCAATGTCACGTCCCACCCCACCCGTCTCGCTCGCAGCATCCACCATATTCGTCGCGGCCATGTTGATGAGGCTCAAGTTCCAGCCGCGCTTTTCTGGGTGAAGTTTGCGAAAGAGGGGTAAGAGTGTCCCGTGTAAGAGCCTGTTGACGATCTCGTCTATGCCGTCCTTGAGGCTAAACACGAACGCCGGCATCTGTGCCGACCTGGATATCCGCGCAAAGGACCGATTCCGGCTGCCACCTGCATTTTGCGGGGGGCGTGGCCGCGTAGATAAACGAATCGTCTTTGGATAGGCAAGCCAACGCTTCGTAGTTCCTGAACACGTGAGAGCAGCCTTGTCTGAGGGCAGGACATGCTCCTCCTCGTCGTCGTCGTCTTCTTCTTCTAAAAGGTCGGCGTGCATTCGTTCTAGCAATCGCCTCGCAAGCATCTGGAGTTCCTTGGTTACTTCCTCTATCCGTTCGAGGCGGATATAACTATCTTCAATGCTGATCTGTCGAGGAACCTCGCGGGCTTGCCCAACTTCTGCCTCGTCGCAGCCGTTCAGTAGACCCCATACTTTGGCACCGATGCCCTTTGGCACGCCTGGGCCGCCTAGCACCCGTTCAAGCGTGTCTGGGCCCATGCCCGGACACGCCCTTACATCACGCACGAGCACATTCTCTTTGGTATCTCCATACACCAATCCTGCATGGAAATCCGCCGGTCTCTGCAGCGCATACGCACGGAGCTTCTGTGCTATTTTGAACCCTATGCCCGGAATCTTGCCAACTTCATGCTCGTCAATGAAGGAGGTTACGTTGTCAGTGGCTTCATCGTCATCAAGGACATACGGCGGCAGTAGTGTTGTCTGAGCGTTTGGTTTATAGGTGCTCCCGACAAGCTTTGCGAGAAGCTTGTTTGTCGAAACGCCAGCAGTAGCCGTATAGCCCTTCTCAGCCTCGAGTTGGCTTCGTATGTAGTGTGCCAGATGGCTACCCAGAGCCAATCGAACATGTAGTGGGTCCAACGAAGTGGTTTCTGCTGCACGTTAGCGCCCAGGTAGTCCCACGGCTAACTACCAGCGATGACTGGCGCATACGATGTGCAATAGCCGTGCACGTGCATGGCCGTTTTATACGATGTTGGTGGCAGGTACACTAGCGGCTGACAGTCGCCAAAGTGTCAGCCTTGCATCTCGCGATACAAGGCAGGAACATGTTTCTGCCAGGCTACGTCGTATACGGCGTATGTAGCTTACCCAGGTTTTCAGTTGCCGTTTTGGGGTATAGATGCCCCGTCAGCCGCGCCGCATTGTACGGAAAGCCAGCCGTGGGGTCATCCCTGACGAGACAAAAGAAGGCGTTTGCGAGATCATTGTGGTTGAGAATGCTGACATTGTAGTCGATGATATCGGTGACGTCTAGAAAGACCTAGGTCGCCTTAATCACTCTGCAAGGTGCACCGTATTCGAATCGAATGCGAGGAGGGGGCGGGAAATGGGCTTTGGTAGGAGAGTCTAGATTGGGAAGCAGAAGGGTGGCGGTGCTGAGACATTTGAAGAGGAAAAGAAGGTTGTGGTGATGGACCCACCTCGTCAAAGCCGAGTCGCTCGCAGCGCGAGTTCCACGAGAAGGAGCGCAGAAAGGCATGGAGGTGCTTGGAAGCATCTCTAAAGCGAGTGAGGTCTTCGCCGAGGACGATGACTACGTCAGGGCACACCTTCTTGGCCTCGCGGATCAGCTGCAGTTTGCGCAAGCCCTGCGAGAGAGAGTCAACAAGCTGCTACGCCACGTCGGATGACTAGTGCATGGGGCGTAGGCCCAGGGATCGTACTCGTCTTCGGGCCTCGTAGTTGCAGGTGACGACTATCTGCTTCTGCTGCACTGCCAGGGGGACGGTCTTGAGAGACGGATCTTGGTGCTCAAAGACGCTGGCGTAGAAGCAATCCTGTGGCGCCGAGCCGGGTTTGCGTTAGTGATTGCGCAAGCGCGGTCGCACATGGACTGCAAGTGCGTACATAATCCTATACGATACGAGACATGGCATTAGCACCGGCTGGCTGAGCGTGATGAACAGCCGTAGCATTCCGGCAGCCATCGGCCACGACCGACTGTGGGTGAGGCTGCCAAGACGGCCGAGGGCTGTGTGGTGCTTACGAACAAAGTGCAGGATGATGGATTGCAGCTGTCGTTTCGGCGTCGTGCCAAGCATGAATGCAGACATGTACGGTAGAAGCCCTGAGCCTGGAGAGCGGGCGAGTTGGCGCTGCTTGTGCAGAGGAGCGTTCCGACACGTCCATGGATGGGATGCAGCCGACCGATGAAGCGCGCGCGGGAAGCTCCGACGTGTGTGGCCAGAGGCGCCCGCCTTCGAAACGACGAGGTTCTGCCAAGGCTCTGCCTGCTCGAGTGTCGATACGGCTACAGGGTGAGGAGGCAAAGGACAAGCAGGATTCCATGTTTCGATACATGTTTCCAAACCGCGTCAGGCCCCGTCGGCGGTCGCTGACTGGCCCCAGCGCCAATGGCCGCCAGCCGCAGGCGGTGCCAAAACTCTCTACCCGGACGTCCCAGGTCCCCTGCTCAGCCGGCGGCAGGTCTTTGCCACGCTGCACCCATCATCTATCTTTGGACCGGGCTAGCGAGGATGGGTATTTTGGGACCAAGCCCCAGCCTGGCGCTTCGTGTCCAAGTGCTCCTCCGCGCGTTGAGAGATGCGCTCTGCGGATCCACCAGTGCGGTTGGTGGCATCAACCACCTCTTCGTCTTTAATACCGACATGCCCCTCGTCGCACTGACGGCTGTTTTTGCCTTTGCCGTTTGAATCCCAACACAGCAGAGCGACGAGACCACCGGCTCCCCAGTCCCTCGCAACCTCATCATCTGCCCCCCCCCCTCCCATATCCACGCCAGCACCTGGCCTGCCCCAACACATGATGCTTTCCACCCTCCACCCCTCACACCACTCGATACCGCCATACGCGCAATCATCTGCCATGTCCAGTATGACTAGCCAGCTGCCTATAATACCCCCACGACAGGCCCCGCCCCGCCCCAAGCTGTCCATCAACACTGAGCAACCACGCATCCTTGGAAAGGGTGCCAGTCTACGTCTTGAGACGCTCAGCGCAGTATCGCCAACCGTCCGCAACACCTTCTCCAACGCCTATGAGCGCCCCTCGACTGCTCCCGCCCTCCAGCGTCCACAGCGACCCCAGCTCTCCATAGAGAGCGACTTGGCCGCCTGTAGCAGCGCATCCACGCCCAGCTCAGCATCAACGCTCTCGTCCACCCTCACGTCAGCCTCCAACGACTCGGCCACCCACTCGATCCCCTACAAGCAACCCCACAACCTGGCCTCGATCCTCTCAAACAGCCCCGCCCGCTCGATAATACCACGCAAGATGAACTCGACCCGGCCCATGTTTCCCGCCGAGAAGCGCGTGTCTTTTCGCACTCCACTCGAGGAGGAGATTACGACGACAAAGTACACGCTTGCCCACTCGGACATTGAGGAGTCGTCGTCGTCGTCCTCCTCCTCCTCCTCCTCCACCTTGTCATCTATCGCATCCTCTGCCTCCGCCGCAATCACCGAGTCTGACTCCTCTACGTCGCAACCGTGCCTGGCCATTAAGCCCTGCAACACTGCGCCCGAGACTAGCATATCGCCGCTCCAACTGTCTCTCATCAAGTCTAACTCGACTTTGTCCTCGGCCGAGAGCTCACCCAAGAGAGCACCACGAACTGGAGAGAAGCGAGATTCATCCTCGTCTGAGGATGAAAGCGATTCATGTCCCGAGACCCCTGTCGCCGGACGACGGAAGAGGACACGAGACTGGCGCTGGACTCTCGGCCCGTTACCATCCTTTGACAAGTCGGCGTCTTCGGCATCGTCAGCATCGTCAGCAAGCGATGCGGCGAGTGAAGATAGCAGCTACTAGACACGCACACACACACACGACTTCCCAGAGTCACGACCACGCACATGACAAGGCGGAATGAGGCATGAGACACTTGGGCGTTGATGAGCATTTTTCGGTGTTTATTCTTTCCATGATACCACATTGCATATTGTCCAGGGCGACAATCTACTACAGCATCACCATTTACTATTACACTTTTTATTATCATCTACTGCCAATACACCGTATCCATTCCCTTGCTCCAGTAGCAAGAAACTCTATAATCAAACACGCACATTTTCAATCTATTCCACTCTTGCCAAACGCGTCTTTTGAAATTAAATCATGTCTCGATCTGTAGATTTGGAATACCTGGCTAACCGAACATGATTTTGCGGTCGTCGCTCGCCGATCATACACGAATTTCGCAACCAGGTGACAGGCCAGATCGTCGCGCCGATCCCCATCAATCGATTGCTGGCGCAAGGGAAACCCAAGCCACCAGAACACATGAACCGCCGTGAGGCTCTTGCGCCTTGCTTTCGTGATCATCACGCAAGCTTGCCAAAAAAAACGTCTTGTGCTATCGATCGAGGCACATGCCTCCCCCCCCATCTTACCATTACTGTATGCACTACAAACACAGCCTTTGTGTCTCTTGTCCTTCCGACTCAATAATTAACTTCCCAACCCCCCTCAGTGTGAGACTCTATTGTTGCATGATGATAAAAATAATAAAACTCACGCGCAGCTCATCTCATCATGCATCACCAACCCCCGTTTGTTGCTGCAGAGACTACGCAAACATGTCTTGAACCAAATAAGAACCACCCCAGCCTATGACATCATCCGCCAGACCTGCGCCTTTTTTTTCCTCTCTCTCTCTCTCCCTCTCTCACTGTCTCACTTAGCACACATACACGCACCCTCGCATTTCGCGCAAATGCCATGGCTAGCGAAAGCAGCTCAGGCGGCCGTAATTGCGTCAGCGCCAAGGTGCCGGAACAGGCGCAGGCTGATGCTGATGTGGGGTTACATTTTTTCTCGTCGTTTTCCCAAGCCAGTGGGTTTAAATTATCAAAGGGAACAACACATGACTAGTATGCATGGTGACTAGTACTGTACTTTGGGATACGAACGAACCAAGAGAGTCATTTTGGTCTGTGGCCCTGTCTGTGTGTGGCTTGGGGTGTCACGGGCCGAATGAGAGGGGGGCTGGGTTTGATAAGGATTCTTGATTGGGTTGGGTAGTTGTTATCTATCGTCGATCGGTTGGAGGGGGGTTTTTTTTTCGCAGATCGGTGGCCCTTTTTTTCTGTTATCCGGGCAAGGGCAGGACTGATTTTGATTGAGTTGAACTTTGAGTTATTCCGGTTTCCGAGAGCGTTTGCTATTGGCGGCTACACGGACCGAACCTATCTGTGAGTCGAACAAGTGTGTCGTCGATGTAGTTTTACAGGATGGATGGGCAAGGGGACGAAAGTTGGCTTGGGTTAGAATGCCTAGGACGACGACGACGACGACGCCAAGGTGTTGAGACGGAAATAACAACAAGATCCAACAAACTGCAATAGCAACAACGACAAAGTGAACAGCCCGGATAAAAAGATACCCGAATCCCCGTCTCACAACATGTATTTCCCTTTCTTCCTTTTTCCCCCCGGTTGTCGAATCCGAATACTGGATTCCAATGCAAAAGACCAGTGTCAGGGCATACAAAGTACGTGACCGCCACATGTCTCACATCAACATAACCATGCTCAGTGCTCTTCAATCTCCACACTTTGGACACGTTCCAGAAAAGCGGGAAAAGGCCCGAAACCGGCGCCCGCCCTCTGTGTTGGTTTCCCAAATATCTCAAACACAACACCAAGCAGCGTATGTGTGTGCAGTATTGCTTTCCGCTTTCTGTTTGACAGGTGTCAGGGTGGCTGGCGGATTTGCGATGAACTAGTGTAACTTGTCGCTGTGGGTCGGAAAATGTAGTTTAGTTTAGTTTAGTCTGAGTTGGTGTTTTTTTTCTTTGCGCTCGGCTCCCTCGTATCTGCAATCTCGTTGAGACTTTGGAGGCTCGTGTTCCGATTCAGATGGGTTTGGGATTTGCAGGCCACACACAGAAGGAGACCCTGTGGGCGGGCGCAACGGAAGCAAACTTCCTTCAACGTTTTTATCTCTTACCGCTTCTCATGCTTCCGGCCCGGGTGAACTCAGTGTTGAGGAATTTTTTTATTTTTTTCCTTGTCGTTGTGAGGGGAAGTCGTGACGAAACAGGTACCTATTCTTAGGTAGATGGGCGTATTGTTTGTTTTTCCTCCACAATGTTTTACTTTTGTCAAAAGTAAACAAGCTGAGGGAGAATATGTTACTGCACTGTTACAGCAACCCTTCTCTCGTTCCCTTCCTTCCCCATACAATTTGAAACGTGGTTGCTACCTCGGAGGATTGTTACCCTGGCTTTTCCCTTCCCACCCCATACCTTTCCAGGACGACCAGGACCACAATACGTCAAGGAAACGAAAAACAAAAAAAATTACAATACGATACACACCACACTCATCTCCGCTCTCTGCTTCCATCGTCACTAGTCCCGACCCAGCACTCTGGTCATATTCACGGACCTCCTTTTGTTACAAGATAAACCAGGTTCACACGTACCGTACCACCCTAACTTTTCGCTGCTACTGCCTCCGCCGTGGTCCAGACTCCTCGGCCCTAAATATAGGCTTTTATCGCGTCGCACAGTCCGCATGTTCCTGAGCTAATCGCAACTCCACCTGCAGTAGCCCGTACCCCCCTTACAAACGTTGAACGCTTACAACAAGGATTCGAGAAATCCTGCGAGACCGGCCCTTTGAAGAAATGCAAAGCAAAGGGGTGGTGGTGGTGATGGCGATGGCGGAAATAAGGGGGGGAACACAGCATACGAGCGAGACTGCGAATAGCCCCTGCAAGCAAGCCGGTGTGATGGAAAAGGATGATTTCTTAGCAACAGCATGCTAATATCGTCGTTGTAATTGTCGTCGTTTCTCGAGTTGCAAGATCGGATTTTGCCATTTGCGATGGCCCTCCCCCCCATGTCCATGTCCGTCTGCATATCTGTATCGTATCGCAGGAGATTGGTTTACAACAAACTCCACTAGTTCCACAGGACAGAACGGGCCACAACACGACATGGAAGAAAAAAAATTCATGACCGCACATACCATGCCCACGATTTCTCTTCCCTCAGCCGAGCGATCACCAGGTACCTTGCCTTGGCCAGCCAATCCCCAAAGCCCAGATGCCCCCCCATGTACAGTTTGCACGCACAGCATACAAGGACATCCATCTTACAATGCCCTGATCCGCAATCTGAACGGGGGGCGGGGTGGAGCGGAGCGGAAGACGGCTTAACCCATCTTCCCTTGTACTCAGATCAATTGGCTGGCCAATCAGTAGCACCGAGTGACAATAGGTTGACTTCAAACTAATCAATAGCGGCACGGCTTCGCTCGGAGATTGCCAACGCGGGTCGCTGACGGTGGATCGGGAGAACAAGGTTTAGGGGGCCATGACCTGTCGTGCTTGTAGTTAGTGATGGGAGGGGGGGCGCTGGTAAAGTTGGGGATGCGTGGGAATACGTGGGATTAGGATGGCTTTGTGGGATAATGTTTGATTAAATGAGGCTGAGAGTGCGCGAGGGGGGGCGGGGGGCAAAGGCGTAGTTGTATGGGGTTTGATTGGATAGCTACGGCTAGGGGGATAGGGATGGTGTCTGATTGGATTAGATTAGTAGATAAGGAAGGATCGTAGTGAGAGCATAGTGTTTGATGAGCGGATTCGATGCTGAAGTTTGTGGAATTGGATGAGAATGGGGAGATTGGGGTTGGTGACGTAGGATATGTGTTATTATTACTACTGCGTGTATCCCAGCTCAAACTAATGTAAGATTCGAGTATGCAAACTATTCCTGCTTTGCAAATTCCGTTGTCAATGCAAAAACAGATATTATAATTCCATGCTCTTGCTACTACTGCTACTACTGCTACTACTACTACTACTCTTCATCCTCTCTCAACACCTTTGCAACGATCTTTCCCCTACACCTCCCTGTCCTCAACTTCTCATATCCACCCTTGACCCCCTCAAACTCGACTACCTCCTGCACCACAGGCTTCACCCTACCCTCTGCCACCAACTGTCCCAACTCAACAAAATCCTCATAGTTTGTAGCCGCCATGCCAAATGCAAAACGCCGCTGTCCCCCACCCAGCCACGCCGGCACCAAAAAGCGCCACGCCAAATCATAGACAAAGCCCAAACTAACCTGCGACCCAATCTGCACGTACTTTGCATCCAGTGTAGTGAACTTTGGAGCCTGCCAGTAAAGATCCGCCGGCGCACCAATGTTATCAAGTATGAAATTGAATTTCCGCCCGGAGCTAGCAAGGCTGTCGGTGACGGACTCGGTGCGATAATCGATGACGTGATCAGCTCCCAGATCTTTGCATAACTGGATATTTGCCCCCGAACATGTGGTCGTAACCACGCATCCCATCGCCTTCGCAATCTGTACCGCAAACGTGCCCGTTCCGCCTGATCCTCCATTAATCAGGACGTGGTCTCCTGCTTTGACGTTGCGCTTCAGACACTGGTATGTCACTAGGCCGCATACACCCAACGTAGCGGCTGCCTCTGGACTCACGCCTGCTGGAAGCGGTACAGTGCCTTCTTTAGAGCCGATTGTGTAGGCGCCCAAGGTGCCGAAACGCTGCTTTGGCTCGAGCTTGCCAAAGACCATGGTACCGACAGGGATAGTGCTGGTGGAACTGGTGGCGACGACGCGGCCGCAAAAGTCGAGGCCGGGAGTGCAGGGCGAGGGAAGGATGAGGCGTGGGATTACGGGTAGCTCAGGCAGCTTGTAGTCGACGGGGTTGAGCGAGGCGTAGTGGATCTGGATTAGGGACTCCCCTGAGCCGAGCGGTTGGCTGGGGAGAGGGGCAGATGAGTTGAGGTGGAGGGCGCTGTGGAGGGTGGTGGCAATGGATGTAAATTGCCATGCTTGCATTGTTTGGGGGAGGGTGGTTGTGGACGCTGTGGTTGTGTGTGTTTGTGACATTTTCGAGAGTGTGCAAGTATAGTATTTACCTTATAAAGAAATAGGAATACACGAATTTGTTTGATCAAGAGGATGAGAAGGGGATAGAAGTATAGGCGATATTGATATACCATGCATGTTGTTATGGTTGATTTCTCAACCGAAACCTACTAGATGCACCAACTCGGATCCCCGCGCGGCGGGATTGGGAAGGCGGCCATTAAGCTGCATTTTGTCAGATCAAGTTGGGATGTCCATTATTTGCGGAGGACTGGGACGGAAAAAGAACATGCACTAGTACTAGGCTTGTAAGTCGGACGGAGGAGAAGGGGCGGAGGGAGGGTCGGCGGAACATGTTTGAAGATGGATGTGTCTTACGTCACTAGTCCCAGATGTGTCATCTACCTAGGCCTACTCTACGATAACCATCCCAACACATGCAATCTTTAATTCTGACGCTCCTCATTGAGCCCGTATGAATCGAGCACTTATCCACCTCCTAGTCTACTGCTATGGTCAAGTACTTGACTAGTGAGCTTCGCGACACTATCCTGGAACCCTTTAGCACCTCAAGACCTGTGGAAACCTCCTGTTGGCGCCGGTATTTGCAAGAACACGTTGAGTTTTTAAAAGATGTTTTTGTCTGAAAGCCGTCTTTGAGGTAAAACATCTGAAGAGAGTACACGAGGGACTGAGTTCGGAAATATATAGTCGAGTATTTCACCAAGCTTGGAAAATTTGAACTCACTGACAATTTAGACTCGAGGATCATTGCGCTATACAACAGAAGCGATCACAATAGTAACAAACCATAACAGAAGCAATGTCTCGACACTTTCCTCTGTTAAGCATCAATCTCCCTAACAATAGTTTCCCTCGCCTGGGAACTGCTAGGCAACTGCGGCCGGCATCATTTCCTTATTTCCTCATTCCCTTCTTTCCCTTCTTCGTTTCTTTGACAGTAAACTCCAACGGTCTTTCCCTGGCGCTCAACTCCATTCGCAGCGACTTAAGAGTCTCCTTGCGCTCTTCGAGAATCTTCTTTAGCCTTTTGTCTTGTGCATCTGCTTCTTCTGCCTGTCGCTTCAGGCTCTCAATGTAGTCGCTCTTTTCTTGTGCACGCTTTTGTGGGGTGTCCCGGAGAGTCTTGATTTGTGCCTCGAGATCGTCGCAGCGCGTGCGCCAGGCTGTGTCATTCTGTTCGATTTGGAGCTCGAGCTGGTCGGAAACTTGCTGGTCAACTTCCTTGTTAAGCAGTTGATGAAACTCTGCACAAGTAAGGCAGGGGCCGCGGAGGGCTTTGCAGCAGTCTAGGATGCGGCCAAGCTTTGTGCAAACGACACAATTGATGTAGTCATTGCTGTTGCCTCCTTTGGAGGGAGGGACTAGTCGGTTTTGTTGGCCATTAGGCATCATCGGTGCTGCAGTGTTGACTGAAGGACGTATTCTTGCTATAGTCGTTGCGCGCTTGCTTGCAAAGGAAAATTCTAGATGATTGTAGTGTAGCAAAGGCTAATTGTGTTAGCTGGTAGTTTCTACTGTCGCGTCAAGTGTAGATTTGTGCGTTGAGAGCCCTACGAGGCAGGCACTGGTCAAGGCTATGTCACAGTTGCTGCTCACTCACACAGGGTCAGTGCGCTCCGCCCGCCAAAATACAAATAGAGGGAACTTTAGCTCCTCGTAATGAGCTAATCGACGCTACAAGCTCTCTACCCCATCGCTGCTCAACTCTATCAGACGTCTCTATCCGCTTGTAATACCCAAATCTTTCGAGGTCCATTCTATCACGTCGCAATACCATTGCCGTGTGGCAACAAATATCCTACTTCCGACATTTTTATCCCGCATCTCAAGCAAATCCGGGTTTTTCAAGAGTCCTAATTCGAAAATATCATCTTAAGAAGTCAATCCGTATGGACGCTCGGCAAAACGTGCAGATGGGCATTAGCGAGTCTGAAGAGAGCATCATGCCAGGCACCTTCCCAGGAGAAGCGGGAAGATGTAAAGATGAATTATGCGGTTCTGGAGGTTCGGGTACTAGCTCGATCACTGTGAATGTTGACCGTTCCAACCAAACAGTCGCAACATTCGACGCCGAAGACGACACTTGCGCCAAACTCTCCGCTAAACACCCACACCCTTTCTCTTTCAGGTTTCTCACATCTGTTGATGTAAAGCATTTGTGGGAAGAAATTGAACTGAAGAAGACTCGCCTACAAGATTTCGATGCATTGCAAGTTATGTCAGGTCTCAGCTTATTGGAACACGCCGAGGTGTCTAAGGAAGCGCTCCTATCTTGTCCTATTATGGACCAAGTAGGTGGTCTTCGGACTCATCGTGTTCGAGAAATCGCTGCAAAGGCTTCTGGGGTACTCCCGCGGTTAGAATCTATCATCTCGTCAAGTCAAAATCTTCGATCTGCGCCCAATTTCAAAGAGTCGCTTCAGAATTTGAGCCCTTACGCGGATCTACCCTCAAAGCTGAGTCCGGATACTTCTACGTCACGCGGTGAAGTCGATGCGCCTGCGTCGTTGCGTGACGATACGTTAGGCGATGCTTCGGACGCAGTTCCATTGGCCAAACCCCCGCGTGTTCCGCCTGTCCCTCTGCCGTCAGAGAAGCTAGAAAATTCAATGAAGATCAATTACCGGGGTCTCTTTTCAGGGTTTGAGGGCACTGGGGAGAAGCTACCCCTGCAGTGGACAATGCCACCTCCGAAGGTAGAAGCATTCTCCAAGATGACATCGCAATTGTCAACTTCCAGTTTTACATCTAACTCGGAAAACAGAGCGAACTGTAGTACATTTAGGCCAAATTCTAGGGCTCCAGTAAAAGGTGTGTTCTCTTCTTCATCTTTCGAACGTCAAACTGAGCAGCCTGTTCCACGACCCACCTTCAGCGAACCCTTGTACAGAAACTCCAATGAGCAAAAGACACAGCAAACACCTTTCGGTCAATCTACCCTACTCCCAAGTGGCATACCCTCTCAAGCACTCGTGGAACAAGAATCATCTGTTAAGAATACTGTCCCCGAAATGGACGCCCCATCTAGTCTGATTCAGAAGATTGGACCTGATTTCCCGAAGACTTTAGCTGCATATACTTGCCAAGATTCGATTATGGAAGTCCAGATTAAAACTCACGAGGACTATGTCAAATTCCTTATGACTTTCATTAAGCTGGATGACCCGCGTATGTGGCTCTTCAAAGCTGAGATGAATCGTCTATGGGAAAAGATTACGTCAGTTGTCGAAAAGATTTCTAACAGGAAATACGAGGTAGCTGAAGTCGAGTTGGGTACAAGCAATAAGAAGGAGCAGGCCAATAGACTACAACAGCATGCCTTGAATGCAGAACCTCAATCCCTGGAACGTCCTCAAGAGCAAGTCATCAGAAATGAAAAATTACTCGATGAACGTCAGCACACGATAGAACAGTTGCGCAGTATGTTGATTGGGCCAGTGTGTGTCCAGCTGGCGACGCTCACCCACATCAATACCAAGCAGCTGGATCAGAAGCAGAAGGATATCTACTTGAAGATGCAACAGATTGGCCAACTCCGATCACTTCATACGGCAACGCAGAAAAGGCTTGCCGTTGTTGAAAACGAGGCAGCGATTGCTGCAAATCACCTCGCCACTGTTCGAGAACAGCTCGCAACTGCCGAAGAAGAAAATATTCAATTGCAAACTACTGCGAAAGACCTGCAGCGCGATTTCGATAAAGAGAAGCTCCAAATCATCGAAAAGCAGACTACGCAGTTAGAGGAGCTTCATGCACAGGCCTACCATGATGTTCACACAAAGTCATTCGAGCATGCGAATGCAATGAAAAAAGTCGACGATCTCAAAAGGGAGATGAGAATTCTCGAAAAGGAATACCAAAGCCTCTGCTTGACCAAGACCGTTATGGAAAAGAAGTGCGAAGACCTCAAGGCGACGGTGGAGAACCTGAAAGGCTACGGAGAAGGATACACACAGATCAAACGTCAACTGGAGGAACTTCAGACCGCGTACAACGATGCTATCTTTGAGCGTGACGAGATCCAAGAGCGCCTAAACGCCATGACGACCGTCGAGAAGAGTGAGGTCAAGCATGAGCCTAAGTCTAACTCTCCGAAGTCGACATCTGCTGCGCCGCGTCAGACTAGTCATACTCCTGCGGTTGACTCACATCATCTCGATGGCTTGAGAGACTATTGGGTAAATATACTCAAAGCCAAGATTACATCGATAGAGAAGACCCGAGGGGATATTGCGTTACTTGACTCTGAAATTCAGGAAATTCGGCTACTTCTACAATAAACTGTGGTCTTGCACCGAGACCGCTCGCTGTGCCACCAGTACCAGAGTTTGCCAAGTATGGACTTCTCGATGTAGGTATTGAATGCTTAGCTGAAGAAGAGAATGCTATATAATCTGAGCCGCACGCTGCGATCCCACCAGTTACTGATAGTGAAGAGCCGGAGCAAGCTGTCACCTCCTCACCAGTTACTAGGATTGTACATAACAAAGAACACTCTTGATCCTGTGTGGTTAGTGTAATGCTGTTGTTCGAATACCACAGAAATTAGCCCATAGCTCTGTGAATACACGCTCGGAGAGAGACTCATAAGGCTATTACAACTCAATCAGCTCTACGCTTACAACACGGGCGCGCGATTAGAACTATCAAACAGGTTCTGTACTCACATGCTTCAATCAAGGACAATTCATATTACCACTAAAGATGTCGAGATAATATCTAGCTATTGTTTGATGCTCTACCGACCTAAGTTGTGGGGCTGTTTTGGTTTTCAAGGTGGCTCATTACACCGCCATCTTGATGTCTTGGTCGTCACCTGCACGTCAGAGATATAACAATCAACTTAACAGAGCCTACACCAACTAGTTGCCTCTCCATGTCCTCTAGGCTTCTTGCGTATCTGGAAGCCAGTTTGATCGCATCTAGAGTAACGTTCTAATACAATGTGGCAGACTGTGCTAGAGACTTGCTAAGGAATCTGATCATGATACGCGATCGGATGACCAAGATGCTAGTGTCCTCGTTAAGTTAATGGAAGTTATTGAGCGTTTGTCAATATTGATGAAGGAATGCGAGGCTGTAACATAGTAACTTTCAAAGTCCCAATATATGCGCGAGGAAATTCGTACTCCAGTACAGTCAACCATATTCACATTGAATGACCTCTGAAACCACCACTCCTGAACAGTACTGATCGATTGCAGCAAAAAATTTCAAAACAGTAGTTCATTCGTTCCAGTGGAATTCGCTTAATCATGCAAGGTCCATGTGTACCTATCTAACAATCAACGGTTATATTACCGTAGCCCAAGTATCAAGTGCTGATCCGCAGTGGTCCCACCCTGGTTCGCCGTGGTCTTATCTCGGTCCACCGCGGCCCTACACCAATAGATCCTGGTACTTAGAGGAGGGGAAGCCTGGTAGCGACGATGGGATCGTGCGTGTTTGTGGATATGGAACAACCCCTAAGATCAGGCCGCAGCAGTCGAGTCAGATTTGACTCAAATAATGGATTGTCTATCTGGTTGCATGCTATGACGGAGGACTGAGGACAGAGGTAGATCCCAATTGTTCTTCTATCAAATTTTTAGTGGCTAAACTTATTCTGCCGTATGCTTGCTCTTGAGACACTAGGATATGATTCTATGGAAGCGTGTTACTGTCTTTGAGGCAATTCTTCGTCCATCTTCTTTCACCTGCTAGTGCACGTACCTTGATCTACTCAAGCTACATTCTAGAGCTAAAGATCTCCGTATTATAGCAAGTATATAATTATATCGGGCTAGAGTCTAGGCTTTAGGATGTTGCAGTACCTGTTACTCGGTAAAATCTTCGGAGCTTGCTCGGCACTTTGGAGAGATTTGGAAAGCTACGTAAATCATAAGCCAAACATATGTACTATTGTATTACGGTAGATAGTATTCTTCTTCAACAAGCACAATATTGTTACTAGGTACCGGCAATCCTTGCGCAGTTTCTTACAAACACTAGCACTTAGAGTAAAGTTTTACTCTCCCAAAGAACAGGCATTCCAATACCTATACTACATGCACTTGCTATATTCATCAGCCTTGTATAGGTAAATAAAGTACTTTCTTTGAACAATTAACTGTAAAGTCGACACTGTATCTGTGAACTGGCTTCCAGATCAATGCACTGGTAGTCAGCTTACAGGGGAGGTAAATCGGGAAGCGACCGGGCCTGGCGGTGCGTGGGAGTATTTTGCTGACAAAAACCGGAGTATTCCTCTAAGCATATCTGAATTGGGTTTGAGAGCAGATGCGAAATCTCTTTACTAAGCATCAAACAATTTTTGTATACAACACTATACATAGTAGCTACTAGCTAAAGTCTTTTCGCGCAAGGTCTACGGGAGTTCTAGTGAAAGAATATTATGACAACGAGAAGGTCGTATCCGGCACCTCGGAAAGGTGTTTACAAAGTCTATTACCGAACCGTACCTGCAGGTGGGTACATTATCAACACCACCATTACACCATGGATGCTTAACCATGTTCTCAATAAATCTTCCTAGGGAGTTTGAAAAGCCACTAACTTGTATAGTCATAACGAAGAGAAGTTTTGATCGAAAAGCACTTACAATTTCAACGTTATCCAACAACCCTCTGGGTCAACCTTACAATGTACAATTCAATGTCGCGATACCAGCTCAACAGCTCGTCGCAAAATTAAATCAAAACAAGACAAGTTTTGGTAAACTTTCCTGCCTAAGTTAGTGTTTCGTCGGTAGAAAATCTAGGCCCAATTGGGTAAGATTAACAAGTAACCCTGGTTGTTTTTGATATCATTTACTATGCCATATCAATCATAGAAATAGGCTAGCTCAACCCAGAAAAAGGGTGTAGATTTTACTGCAGATATCATCAAGTATTTGAGCGCCTACATGGCGCCGGTACATTTTTAGCCCCTCGCGAGACAAAACTATTACAGAGCGACCCTGGGAAGCAGGTCTACCACGCAACTATCTCCTGAGCTTGTATGTGTTGGGATCACAGTTGTCAACATTCAATCCGATCAACGGATTGATTCCTCTTTGGGCATGCACGTAGTTTCATCTGGTCTGTATCATCATGCAAGTCCCTACATGTACCCATGGCACGTAAGGGGCGTTGGTCAATTGTTCGGATTGATTGTTGATAAATGAGGTTAGGACTCATTCACCCAATTCAAACCGCCAAGATGCCCACTGTGCATGTATGTGTATTGGGAATGGATCTCCGGAGAAGTCAGAAGGTCGGTTCTGCACTCTGATCTTACTTCCAACACTAGCCTATCGCTCTTTTTGCACTGGGAATTAGCCACGTTCGGGACGATGTTTTTTACCTATATATCCTTGCCGCCCTGCCCTAAATTTTTTTGACGAAGCTGTAAAAACTTAAACCTGACCGACACCTCAAGCAATGTGCTGTACTGCGCTCACGGCATGACTGAAGTCATCATTCAGTTGCCAAAAACTACTACCACCATATGCGGTGGAGGGGAGATCACAGGACACTGAATCCCTTTCGCCCAAATGCCTCTGGCACTCCTCAATACTCCCTCCGCCAATAGGGTAGCTACGTTCGCTCCTAGACGGACCACACTGGACATTCTCCGCAAGTATATAGTTATTTCTTCCTTCCCCTCCGCGCACATTCAAAGAGACTAATGGAAAGGGATGCGGTGAGATCAAGAGTGGCCTCAGCAGGTCCTCTATCGACCCGTCAAAGGGTTGGTTGGTCGTGAGGTCGACATAGCGGAGGCCATCGAACCTAACCTGCTCGAGAGGGAAGATGAGGGACTGAGGGACAACGTCATGGTTCATAACCAACGTCGTTGCCTTCCATAAACAGCCTAGGGTTGCACTCGTCAATGTCGACGAGCGGTAAACCAAGTCTGCCCACAACTGCATCTGCGTTGCGGTGAGCCTGCGGAGGAATTTATCGGGAATCGTAGGCTGGAGTAAGAGCACCGCCTCGGGAGTCGGACCACGGTCTAGGAATCGACATATGGAACCGCCAAAGTGGATATCGCGGGTTAGTCGGCCAAGAGCTGATCGTGCAGCGCCTTTGAGGTATTGCAAGTCACTGCAGTATCCAAACTCGGGATAGCAGCGGTGGAAGAGAATCTCGCGGAACCCCCACGCTTGCACACTCTGCTTTCTTGCCCGCTGGTTCAGACGGTAGAGGTTTGCATAACCAATGCGCCGGCAAAGCACTGCCTGGCCGCCTATCGTCGTCGCCCTATCGCAGTCTTTCACCGTCTTCTCGGCAAGGGCGAGATCGCCCAGTCGTGTTCCGTCGCCTAGGATGGGACTCGTTCTAGCAGACAGTAATTCCGGCAGCTCGCAGCGATACGTTGAACCGGTCTCTTGTTGCTGGCGGGCGAGCCGTAGCCAGGTCTGCAGGGTTTGGAGGGCGCGCTGTACTGTCGCTTCTTTTGCATGCCGGACCCATGTCGCCGCCTCGGCAATGGGGAGGGGAATGTCACGAGCATGCGCTTCCGAAACCAGCCACTGCTCTAAGTCTTCATTGGGCGAGCTCAAAGGCAGCGATGAGGGTGTAGGATGGGTGTGGGCGTTGGCAGAGTAGTCGACAGTCGGGTGGGGTAAGTTGGGTACATGTCGGGATACCCGACCACCGGTGTCGGGAGGGTTGACCTGCCGCTGGTCACGTTCTGCTTGTGTCATGTGATCTTCCCCGACGTCTTCGTCCATGTCATCGTCGTCATGGCCTTTCTCCTCAACCACGCCTCGATTCGCTTTAGTTGGTAACTCGACGAACAACATGGCTGATGAACCTTCATCTTCTCCCTCTTCGCTCTCGCATCGCGCTTCTCCATTGTACTCCCCGACCTCGTCTGCCTCAGTTCGATCCTCTGTGCTACATCCGTGAACCATACGAGGCCCTCGCATCTCGTCGCTACTCCGCCACGCCTTCACCCTCTTCCGTGAACAGCAACAAGTCGCACAGTGCGGGACGAGGCTTCGTCTTTGCTCATCTGTTGTAATTAGCTTTTCCATTCTTTAATGCCGAACCCGCCGTCTCTTTGAGCTGCATACAGCCCGTTGCGTCCTTTATAATGTATCGCTCCATCCAGTCGCAGACATCCGACGCTATCGGATAATGCTCAACGTCGGTACGGATTATCGGCTTTGTCTCATATGTGCCCCTTTCAGTCCATGGGCGTAGGGAGACGTATGCAAACGCGCAATCACAAAAACATCATCTTCTCGACCGTGTCTCATCCGTACCTAAAATTCACGTAAGGATTCTCGGTTTGTTTGATTCGGCCCGCTTCCGTGTCATCATCTATCCTTGATAGTAAGCTCGCCCTACTTTTGCCCTCTCTCCACTCTAAGAACGCAAGGTGCCTTATGATCGACTGCTTCTTACACCTTGATATCCTAGCAGTAGGATGCGCAGTTTTTCCGAGGCGCGGGAAGGCAAACATCCGTCTATCGCGTCTCTCATTCGAATGCTAGGATTCCTGCATATTACAACATCTTTTCCTTGTAGACGGCACCCACCAAATCTTGATGAGGCGTGTGTGTTGGCCTGAAGATGCTGCTATACGTTAAAGCTGATCCATTCCAGCTAGCAAGGTTGGCGACAGACCGCGAGACTCCCTTTCCAGGCGTGGCTGAAATTTGTGGATCGGTCCTAAAAAATCTAACCTTCGTCATCGGAAGGTGCCTTTGAATACCCTGCTATATCCTACTCGCACGCGAGAACATGTAAAGTAAATCCTACGGAACTCATCATTTGTCGTTCTCTTTCCCCTTATCGGCTTAGCTTTTGCAGCAGAATACGAGCAGTAACCCTGCAATCCACCTGACACTCAAGCATCTATAGACAAGAAAGGCGCGCTAGTAGAGCCTAGATTTCACTGATTAGGTTGTAGATCGGCCAAGTGACTAAAGATAGAGATCCGATTGAGGAATCACCTACTAGGATAGGGTATTTGCCACTTGCTTCAGCTTCATTTCCAGGTTTTCTTGATGTTGTCTGCTCTCAAGAAGGGTATTGTGATTCCTTACCATAGCTCAATCGACATTTCTAATTCGCCTGCTAGGACAATGTCATTATCAAATACTTCGTTGTTAGCAGCAAGATCCAGGGTTCACCCATTGAGAAGCGGATGCCCCGGAGATTAGATTATTATAGAATCCAGCCTAGCGAGATGTATATGCATAACACGATGGCTGATATTTAGGTTCCTCGCCTCCATTAATTTCTAGCCTATCGGATGTGCTGGATGCACTAACAAAGGCCTTTGTAGCACTTCCGACAATCTGCGTATTACGTATTGTAGCGAAGCCGGCGGCCTTGCACCTCGGATAAGGCAGGGGTATTCCGTGGTAAACCCGAGTCTTGTACACAGGCTGCGTCTCTTGGAGAAGCTTAGCACTGATACACTCAACACTGGTAAGCCCCAGCAGGTATCAGCCTTTACTTACACGCCGAGCTTACCAGCTCCGATTTGCTGGATTTTTGGGGTAACTGTTAACGGGCGTAAAGGTCTTAGGCTCAAGGGGTAGTTGCCTAGCTTAAAAAGAAAGGTATAAAGGCTCTAACCTTCTGTCAATATATCTACACATCCTATCTCGACATTCCAATATCCCGAGTTATATTCAGCTTTACTCTTAAACCATCAGCTCTAAACTACTCTAAAATGAAGCTCATCATCCTTCTTGTGGCTCTTGTCAGCATGGTCGCTGCTCTTCCATCTCCAATTCTCAACCCTGGCGAACTTGTGATGGACTTGGTAGAGCGTCAAAACGAGGACTCTGCAGATAGCTCTGGTGGTTTTGTTGAAGATCCACGGATTGAATCTGGTCACAAGAACTAAACCAAACTATATTTCTGTAAGGAAATTGAACTATAGCTCCGACTTCCTTGAGACAAGATTTAACCTATTGACTTCTAGATTCATATAGTTCCAAAACTTCCAAGAATATTGGGCCTGGGATAAAGAAGAGAGGTGTAGGATTGCGCTTATAAGATACATGGAAGACCTACTTCTCTAGAGTTCGTTGTATGAAGTTCTCTTAGAAAAGAGTTTAAGCTTGGCCGACTCTAGAAAGCACAAATTGATTTTTTTCCACACACAAAGCTATTTGCCTCGTGATTACATACAAAATTTGATTTCGGAATAATAGTAAATCATTGCAAAGCTACTCAATGATATGGCCTGGCTTTGCTGGAAGTTAGAGTCGGTGGTAATGCTGGCCGACTCCGGTTGATCGATATCTCGGCAACGATCTTAGCTGGCTGTGGGCGATCGATACGGTGTGCCGTTAGGTTCAGTGACATTTCCGCGTGTCGAACTAGGTGCTTCTCTCGGTTCACTAAGCCCTGACTACACTTGTAACTGGTACGGCCTATCGCTATGCGCGGTTCAGGGCTTGAACCCCATTTTTAGACCCGTGTAATTCACTAAGATACGTGCCAGGAACCTTGCCAAGTACCTAGATAGTAGTAATATTACCGTGCCTGTCGCTGCGGCTATATAACTTATAGTTACTTGTACAACTGCCAGCCCACTCAGCATTTACAATCATCTTGGTAATTGCAAACAAAAGACGTCAAAACACCATGCATTACATATACGAAATACGACAGTGGATATCGAGACCGAAGCACCTCTTTCTTCTATGTCTTATCCCAAGCTTTACCTGGCTTTTTCGACAAGAGCAGCTTCTACCAACCACAGCCTCCATGAAACATGATTCAAAGAGTTTAAACCTCGCCTCATACTCTTCTCCATTCTTCTGCGAGCCAAGGACGCTTCCCGAACACACCCGAGTGATCCGACCCAAAGACGAAAACTATGTCCTTCTTGGCCATGGATTCAAGGACGTGGTGACAGATTACATTTGGAACGCACAAGCTAATAATAGCTGGGAACATGAGCTCACCCAGCAAATGGAGCTTTATTTAGAAGCCATCAAGGTATTGGAACCAACACGGAAGATTTACGTCGACCTTGGAGCCAATATCGGCACGCACATGCTTCATCTAGCTTCGCGAGGGTACGAGACTCATGGATTCGAGCCAGATAGTGCAAACTATGCGCTCGCACATTGCGCTCTTGCATTCAGCAAAATCAGCACGCCTGTGCGATTCAATCATTTTGGGCTAGGCGGAAAGGTTCAGAGCGTGTGCATGGAGTCAGTCAGCGGCAATATGGGAGATACGAGAGTTGACCCTATGGGGCAATGTGAGCCTTCAAAGCGCGCGAATATGGATACTCTGAACAACTACTATCAAAGGTTTCTTCGAAGAAAGAAGGTAGCTGTTCTCAAGATCGATATCCAGGGCTTTGAAATCGCGGCCTTACAGCAAGGTACAGCCCTTTTCGATTCAAACGACGCCCCTGAGGTTGTGATGCTCGAATACGAACCCCAGAGAATTCTCGCCCAAGGTTACGATCCGCCGGAGCTGATTCATTATTTTCAACAACGCAACTATTCTCTTTGGCATCTTGGGAACACACCATTTGGCCTCCCACAACCTGATTTCATCAATGGGACTTCGGTTCCATGGAGAGACTCTGACCTATATTACCTTGAAAAGACAAATAGTGGTTTTGGTTATTTTGATATAGTTGCTATTAAAGAGTCATGGAAGGCTAAAGCCGAGAAGGCTGGTTATCGATTTGTTGGAGGAACGCTGGTAGAGTAGTAGGTGCGTATATAAGGATAATGTACTTTGTAAATTGAGCATAATTCCTAACACTCGTAACATATTGTAGGGCAAACAACAGAAAAGATAAAAAAAATTCTTGTTACGAGAAAACGGATGGTAAGACCCTGTACCCAGATGAATGCTTCCGTGATTCAGCATGTGAACAGCTAACTTTTTGTTGATAGCCTGCATTAGGACACGTGGACGGGCGGTGCTGATATTCCATGGTAAAGAGGGTCATGACATCTTTCAACTTGTCAAGAACTTCAATGATCGCACAATGATTATTATTTTGTGCTAACATCCAGAACATTAGATTCTCAAAACTTCGGCCATAATGCTACTAACATGTGATGTGCTACTGTTCAACAGTCCTAGAACATCCAAAACATCAATGTCTGGAATTTGTGTTCCTTCCAGATCGAACCTCGTCTCGTCTTCTCGTCCTCCCAAGCCATATGACTGATAAAAAAAGGGGTGTTGCTGTGCATAAACGTGGTACAGATGATGTGTTAACCCGGTAAGTACGTCTATCGGCACCAAAAGTGCGCAAGCCTCAATCGAGCACCTTTGCCAACTTCTGGCAAACTCTTCTGTCAATATCAGAACTGCGTGTGCTGAGAGCATACCGTAAACCCGTTTGACGTTAGGTATCTCAGTCCTTGAAAAGTAGATGTTGTCTCTAACCACTCTCTTGGACAAGATATCGATGCCTACATTGCTGGTAGACAAATGATAGGCATCCGCATTTGATGGAAGTATAATAGAAGGATTAACAATAGGCTCATGTAGCGCATCGTCTTCGAGAATCAAAAATGGCTTGAACGGACGTCGCTTCAGTGCACGTTCAATGACAAGGCCATGGCCAAACGCACAACCGTACACGGTGTTGTTCGGCGTATAAAGTCCATACACAACTTCTATGTCCTTGAAACCACTGCTCTTCAGGGAAGAAACGACAGTGCGTACTCGATCAGCGAATCGAGGAACAGTTGTATTCGCCGCTAAGATAAACGTTGGGGTATCGAGCAGATTGATTTGAAGGATTGAGTCATGTTTTTGCCTGAGCTCGATCTTAGCAAAGAAGAATTTGGTGAGAGTAAGATTCCTACCATTGCTTTATGATAGTCCTGTTTGACGGGACTGATACCCAGTAGAGCCAGCAAAGCAAAGCGCAAACCATAGATAGCTGGAGTCGAGAAAAGGCCATAATAGAGCGAAAGGGCGAATAACCGATGGTTTGATTGGATAGGAGTTGTAGAAGTGGTGAATATATACTATAGAGAGCGGCTAGGAGAGCGGCGTCTAGCAGTATTGAGGGATTGTAGTGTGCAGGAGCTGTAGATAATAGAGCTATGCAGCATGCGAACTCAGAATCTGCGAAGAATATATAGCAACAGGATGTTTCAATATTTGTAAGGTTTCGTTTCGAGTGCACTCTTCTGGACTGTTCTTTAATACCCGAAATTTGATAGACACAATCAAGGGCAGGCTGTTCTCGGTCGAACAACGGGCCTTCTTTGGGTAGATATTCAGTATCACTCTGCTACTATGTTCTCTATCCGTCAAGTGCGATATTTTACTAGTTACTAAGTAGCTAGACTTAGGTAGGTGCTTCTAGCAATGCCATAGCATGTGACTAAATATTTCTTGCCCGAACGATCCTTCTTCGGCGTATTAAAACAGGAGTATCGTAGAACTGTATGTACACAGAGAGCACATACCTCTTTTCAGCATGGATGCTCCAGATAGCTACCCTTGTTTTGTGAGCGAGCGGTTGAGCTGATGATTGCGACATGGAGTTGTACGTTGTAAAGTTGACCCAGAGTATTGTTTGGTGACGCTACCTAGGTATCCTTGTAACCCATAGTGGTATCGGATAACTGTATCGAGGAACACTCAGATTACTTTGGCGGGAGACCTGGTGCTTGTTACAACATACAGGGTATGTAAGAACCGTAGTCGCTGCAGGCCTGCAGGCCGTAAACATATCCCTGGTACTACACTAGTGGCGGGCGCTTGCGGTGTAATGCGGGCTGCGAAAGCACAGCTGCATGTACTATGGTGTTTTCTGTCTAGTATATCCAGCGGCCCACCTCGGTATTATAGGGAACGGCCGGTTTCGAATACCCGGATGACATGATTGTCGATGCTGTAGAGGTCAGCCCCGATATTAGGAGTAACCAGCAATCTTTACAGGTACTTAACACGCACCCGACCGCCATTTCTTCTAAGAAAAAAACATTCTACCCGAGTTCAAATATTGTGGGACAGTTCTATTCTGGCTTATCATATTTTACAAGCAAAATTTGACACTATATTGAATATTTAAGAAATGGTTTGGCTCTTGCCTTCCACTACTTCTCTCACGTTATTCACGTTCCTTTCCTACCTCATATCATGGACGCTTGCCGATGTCCCAGTTTCCGCTCCTGGTAATATCACGCTTATCACAGGATGGTATCCACACCCTGGCTACAACCCCAAGTACCCAGACGAGGAGTTTTATCGTGCTTTTGTAACAGAACACTTGGCACGCATTCACACCCCGATTATTATCTATACGCCTTCCTCAGAAAACAAATTTTTACGAGCCTCCAGACCAGCTGGGGCTCCGATGATCTTGAATAACACATTCGAGTCAGTGTGGGATGTTCCGCATCTCAAACCCCTTCTCAAATCGTTTCATACCGATCAACTGAAAATGGGATCCAAAGACCCCAGGAACGGACCTACCAATACCCCCCATCAGTTTGGAATATGGAACGCGAAAGTATTTTTCTTGAACGAGGGCGCGAAAGCAAACCCGTTTGGTACAGAATACTTCTTTTGGCACGATGCGGCAGGATCAGTGCCAAAATATGGTTCTTTGGTCTCCTGGCCTGATCGCACTAGAATCTCGGAAGCATTTTCGTCTCATGGTGGCCACCCCGACAAAATACTCATGGTTGCTCGGGAATTGCAGCCAGTTTTTCCTGTTGATGCATCACGAGAACTTCCTCCACTTACAAGAACCATAACAGGTAAGACTAGAATCTTCTCATGATAAATCAAGCTAATGTATATTAGCTCTCTTCTTTGGCGGAACTCAAAAATCTATCGAATGGCTTTCGAAAGAATATTATGAGCTCTTGCATTATTATGAATCCTTGGATCAATTTGTCGGCATCGAAGAGCTGTTGTTAACAGCTATTGGGCTGATATATCCAAAGAGGATAATTGTAGTTCCAACCTATCGTTGTTATGACCCAACACAAAAAAGTCTAAGTCATATGTACTACTACTTCCTTTATCTGGCAGGAAGAGAAACTGGTCTTGTTAAAGGGCCAATTTCCCCTCCACTTTTTGCAGACATTCCAAAAGCTAATATGTTTTCGTATACGACTTGGGGTATGCCCCTCTCAGTATTGAAAAGCATTCGAAAGAAAAAAGATCCAGAATTCAAATGAGAGAGTACCCTCGATATGTACAGCATTGAGAAGTAGAAAGAATGGTTATTATGCTATGTATAATAAGTAATTGATTGAGTTATTACATCTGTCGCGCCCCGATCTCATCGGTTTTCCCTTGTGTTCATACTCACTCAATTCTCATCGTCGCCGCAAGACCGCTAATCTTCTCTTGAGTTATTAAGCTGTATCCCTAGGAGCTATTGGCATCAACCGAAGCGACGCAAGGCCTATATGAAAACTAAGTAAGTGCAGATGGATAGCGCAGAGCAGTAGAACCCTAACAATTTGTGCCTCAACCTCTGAACCGGGTCATTAGATTTGCGTCGAAGTTAATCATATACATAAATCACATGCCTTACAGCTACTCCACCAGTGCTAGCTAAATAATTTTAGTGGCCAATCTTAGATAGGATTGGTAGAGTGTTATTCTCAAAACGTGAACTTTAATAGACGGCACGTGTCAACACTATTCTACGACGTTGTATGTTTGCTGGGTAGAGGCTTTGTTACCTTTTGGGGTCAAAGCCGTCGTTGAACCCATTACGAACAGGACGTATAAATCTAAGAAGATTTGTTCAAGTCAGTGTTTGCAATCAACTAATATTTACTATACTTCTTATTCGGCTATAGTAATAGTGAACAAATACCCACCATACTCACAACCACAAGCGAGACTGTATCATTGCTAAACAAGCTCCAATTTCATCTCATTCTCATTGAATTTTATTTTCACCTGCGGCAATTACGAGAAAATGTGTGAAAGTGTTTCATACAAAGATACCAGCCCAAAGGACGAAAGATAGCACTCCGGCGACGATGAGGCGTTTGTAGACATGGACAAATCGGCGTTGCAACAGGATAAGACGTTGCAACAGGACAATATGTTGCAATAGCACAATGCGTTGCGGTAGTTCCAAATTCGAAAAAGTTCCTTCATTGTACGCTTATGGCTGCCCTGCCTGCGTACATTCACTGAGTCAATACCGCATTCAAATGAGTATAAGGTGCTGGGATAGCGCCTTAACTGCTTTCTTATATTGCTGTTACTACAATACCGCGTTGTGAAGATCTGCTGTTGAGCATCGATATCACTTGTAAAACAACAAAGATACCAGCTAGACTAAGTCGCTCGAACCGGCCTCTATTCTTAAAGGAAGCATACAACACATCCAAAGATCTGAAGCCGGGCTCGTGTATAGCATTACTTCATCCTCGAGGGAATTTTGACCGCCTACTGGTAACGATTGATGGTTATGCCTTCCCTGATTCGAGGTGATATTATCGACAACTCGACGGAAATATCACGCATTTCGGAGGTTGTATGGAAGTTTAAAGCTACTTCTAGAAATATTCTGACCGATGGCATATAGGCTTCTTTGCTGTCTAGGTTGGTGACGGATAAGCGCTGGAATTCAACAAACCTGAGAGCATAGCTGAAGCTCAGCGCTTCATGCATGGCGCACTGGCTCTGCGAGAGATCAAAATTGGAGAGTATTATCACTATTGAAAAGTACTTTAATATCTAAATTCCCAATACGACAATGGGTTTCAAGTTCCGCGTTATCGACTTTGCACAGCCAGAGTTGGCAGCGGGTTTCAACTCGTTAATGGCTGAAAAGCCTGGCTTGTGGGACCGAGTGGAAAAGCCCTTAGGGGCGTTTGTTGGAATTGCATTTGATCTCCACGAACTTAATAGGCTGCATGCAGAGATCTGCGAGTACACCAGAGTAGTCAAGATCTGTGAGCGCGAGCGACTTGTTCCTATAAATCTCGGCGATGCTGTCCATTTCACAATGAATGAGTCCCACAAATTTGAGAAATAGATAGCTAATGTAGTGTATAAACTCATTAGGTTTAGCATAGCCCTTGCTTAAATAGTGCAGGACGAGCAAGGTAGTACTCTCAAATGGGTGACCGGCGAGCATGATGGAAGATATGCTAATATCTGATAGGATGTTGAAATTCCAGATCTCTAGAGCAGGAAGGCGGCAAATTCATCGGTGGACTGTAGCCTATGTTTGAAAATAGTGTCGCGTGTAGAGGAATAGAAGTACCCATCTGCATAAATCAAATATGCATTACTTACTCTTCGGCAAAATCGGCTACAACCATGCCTTAAACAGAGCTGTCGGGCACTAATCAACGCGGGAAGGCACCTACGATGTTTGGGCAAGTAAATATGCTTGATTGCGAGGAATATGCTTCGTAAACAAATACGTAATCCTATCACAAGACAGTCGCCGGCTAGTCTCTCTCAACTTCCCGTAACATATCGATCTTGGCCTTAGTAAATCATGTGTCTCCGTCTTGAGTTTTGATGAACCTCTATCCTTGTTACTTGAAATCTTTTTAGGGGACAGAAACACGGCAGTATACTATGTCACAATAGAAATAGAATCATTGAGAGCTATTAATAATTGGAGCGCGATCCTGCTAGCAACTTCCATTCGACCTTTACACATGTGGCCATCAAAGGATCATGCGGCCAAGTTACAATAGCACGAAACAGTGTTACAGCTGGATACCAAGAGTGGAGCTGTCTTCGCTAGAGACTGTAGGTTTCTCATTTGATAACATAACGTGGAGTTACGCTGACAGGAAGTAACAGCTAAGAAATTATAATGTAATAACCAACTCTACAAGCGAGTGTTACCTCAGGAGTGAATGAGGCTACAGATTTTAATCAATAACTTCTGTAAACAAGCAACTAGTTGCTTCCAGTCAGATAGACTTCGAATCGCGAACGATGATTTCCTACGTCTTTTCTTCTTTTTCTTCTTCTTCTTGCTCCTAGGTGAACTCCAGAACAGACTCCATCTCCGTGATATCCGTAATCTCCGTGGTTAAATCCTTCAGCAAGTTCTCCTGTTCTACAAACTTCATTTTAATCTCGTCGTCTTCCTTGACTAGCTTCTCTACTTGAGTCTTTAGACTTACAAGTACAACGAATTTCTCTGAAAATAGCCTGATGTGTTCCTCCTTAGGTGTCTCCTACTCCAGGTCATGTAGCTCATCATCCAGAGCCTTTACCTCTTCGTGGCGCCTCGAGACTTCAAGAGCGGATAGCTGACTGACCTCCTCTAGCTCCTGTAGCTTATTGTGCAGAGTTTCTAGCTTATCGTTACTTTTCGAGGTGTCGGTAACGGGAATTTGGCTGATCTTGTTGCAGTGCGGCTGTGGATGGGAGGTGGAAGGCGGCTGAGAATCACCGACGGAGTGAGCTAAACGATCGGAGCTAACACTACCCAAAGTATCTCGTTACTAGATTTAGAGGCCATACCAACGCCATTGGAGTTTTCTGAAGAAGGTACCAGGCTTAAGCTACACTGGACATGAGCTGGCGTAAAAGTTGGAGCGGTGGCACGCAGGCGGTTATTTAGCTCTTCACAACCGGACTTTGGGCTTTATAACATTCTGTCGATTGGTGGTATATCGAACTTATCCACACAGCAAGTAGCTTAGATATACCGGACGATATTAGAGTCGGCGATGTGTATCCGCAATGGGTCAACGTCTCGTTTGCTTGCGCACAATAGCACACGCCGCACGTGCCCCCAAACGTATGTATCAATCTCATTTGAATTTTATTCTGCTCACCGTAACTTCAACGTTGTACGACAGCCCTGAATAGTCGTCATAGCAACCGCGTTTGAATCCGTTCTCTTAAGGTACCGCTTCGATTCAATCGCACTCTATTCTTGACTAAACCGACAATCTGCGAGACCTGATACATCCTATTGATTTAATCATATACGTGTTCCTTCGATTCACGAGTTATACAGACACAGAACACGTAGCACCAAGTCTAAACAAGCTGAACATTGTCGTCCCCAGATGAATTCAGGTACCAGTCTATCTCAGTCACCACCCACGCGGAATGAAGTGCTTGAAGTAGCCGCGCATATAATGGAAATTTCGACTCCGCATCAAGCTAGAGATCATGCACGAAAGAACCTTACCTTTGCCGAGTATGTTAGAATGGAGGCGAAGAAGAAAAGGAGCGATACCGGGGAAGATCACGATATCTCTTGCAGAGCGCCTGGAACCGAACCAGCCACAGCAGGCAACTATAGCAGTACCACCACTCACTTTCCACAACGCTCCGAGAAAGGCGATATACCGCCATCGAGTTCCAAAGCTACATGCGGCAGTGAAGACGGTACTGGTTCAGACAGATCATCTACCGAATGCTTATATGACTTTAAGGCATTGAACAAACAAACGAAGGGGCTCATCAAAACGGAAATCAGCGAGTTGGAGAGCTGTCTTCTGGAATTACCCGAGGTACTAATTGAGGTGTCGTCAGGGAAGGGGTATCTGCGAGCCATTCAATTGGCCACCAAAGCTCTCATTATCCGTAACGGGCAGGAACAATATGGCTCCAGAATCAGTACTGTGTATTTGAGCGTCCGATCTCGAAATGAGAATCAACGCTAACGTCAGTAGCGAATATTCCATGTTGCAAGAAGAAGAAGCAACAAGGATGAAGGAGCTCATGATCGAGTACAAGCAAATTTGCAGCCAGCTAGCGGCACAAGACGACGATATTTACCTTCTGCAGAATAGGCTTGCGGAGAAGGTACTCTATTCGATGAAGTTGTTATGGCAGAAGACCGAACGAGAGAGTGCCATAACCCACAACAAAGAACTAGATAGGATGCACATGGAGCTTTATAGGTCATTCACCAATCATGAAGCTCTTCTCGCCAAACTCAAGACAGAGGAATACAACGTGGAGAACCTTAGGCAGAAGCTATCGATAGCTGAAGGCAGTAGCTTCGAAAAGGAGAAGACTATAAAGAAGAAGAACGCAGAGATCGAAAATGTACGCAAGGAGGTCGAGCGGCGTGTGGGCCACGAGAAAGTGGAGCTGATGAATCGACTCTACGATGCAAAAGCGGCGGTCCAACGCAACGAAAAGATATCTGCAGAGAATACGGAGTTAAAGAACAGGGTCGCTGGGCTAGATCGAGAGAAAATGATGCTACAGAAAGCGAGCAAAGCGCATGATGAAGAGGCTAGAGCGCTCAAAGAGGGCTACGACTATTTCAGCAACGAGAGTCGAACGCTTCAGACGGAGAAGATGATACTACAGGCTGAATATGATGAGCTGAAGCAGGAGCGCGACCAGCTGCTCAAGGAACGCGAATCAATTTCAAACTCATCCAACACTATCCAGCCTGTGAGGACATCTTCACAAGTATCGTCGGGAACATCGGCAATCGGACAGCGGTTCACGGGACTCTAGCATTTGGAAAGTCTTTTTATATTCTGGCAAAACAAGTTGAACAAAGTGAATGTTCGTAGAGATGAATCGCGAGCCAAGAGTAAAGACCTCGAGGGCAAGATTCGGGAAGCTCGGCGGCGACTGAAAGAAATAAAAAAGGCTCGTCGGACGTTGCAGCGCCATAACATGAAGACCAGGAGCGAATATGAGAACCCTAGTGCAGCAATGGTCCGAGACAATAATCTTCCAGCGTCTGAAGTGGTGGTAGTTTCTGGAACGCATCGCCAGAGTCGTGCAGCAATGGAGATGTTCCCCCCTCTGAACCCTCCAGTCATCTCTAATACTACACGGCTGAGAACTGTGAGCTGCATTCGTTTGGTTGGAGTTCCAAAGACGAATTCGACTGGGGGGAGTGGGAAGGGTTGAGTTTGGATATCAAGTGGTGCTCGCCTGGAGAATGTAGATAGCTAGTTTGGGTGGCATGTGATGGGCTTGAAGGTCCTACAAGGCAACCCATGGGTAAAGCTCTTTGCAGTAATGAGCCGATACCAGAGTAATGAGAGTAAATGAATTCACATTTGTACTCGTTGAGTGCTATGTAAAGTGACATGTTGTAGGCCATGGATGTGAGGATGCAACCAGGTCCGACGCTAGTTCCACTCGCGCAATGACGCCAGCTGATCCCTGCTCTTCTAGGTAAGAGACAACCACCACGGTCTAACACTCCAAGTCCAGTTCTGAACGCAACGCCAAGGGCCCATCCGACCATACAAGGATCTCTTACGCTCTGGTCATCATGGACGAAGCGGGTGTTAGAATAACAGAGAAAATACAGTCGTTGAGTGACCTGGAGCTTGCCGTCCTTATTTGCTTGGTCGCGGACCAGCATTGCATTATTGAGACCGAGAAGGAACTCATCCGCGATGTGCAGGAAGAACTGAAGCTCGTGAGTATTTTAATGCGGTGTTTTATTGGCAATGCTAACGGCCTCAGATTGCAGGGAGCGTCTTCGGGCTAACATGGGCGGTGCTGGACTGCAATGAGAATACCACGCTTGACGATTTCGGAAGTGGTATTCTAGTTCGAGCAGATGGAGGTGACGATTCAAATATCAAGGATTACAGAAGAGAGGGCGAGGTATAGTCAATTTGTACAAGGCTACATGTACACCACTGAGATTCGTACAGTTTTCGTCAATATCCAGGTCGCCACCCAATGCCTTCAGCCCACTCGATAGCCAGCGCATCGCAAATGTTGTTATTGCAAGGAACCTCAACCAAGCGAGTTCGCAGGTCCAGATCCAAGCCTTGGAGGTCTGACCACTATCACTATACGTTGGTCCTAGCTGACGATCGTCAGCTTATACGCGGAAAACGGAACTTCACAAGAACTGCAGTACACGCCGCACCAAAGCCTTTTCTGTTCATTGCCATGAATATTTCTGACAACCCACGCTTAACGATGCATCTAGTAAGTTGCAAGAAGATATCGGTTCTGTATACTAACCTGGCTACAGAACGACCAGTTCTTCATCTCGCATAAACACCAGGCAGATGACGGGTTGCCAAACATGGAAGAATTACAAGAGAAGGAGCGAGTGCTAGACGATGGCGCATCCATGTCTTCTGTGGTGCGCACCCGGCCATTTGTACATGGGAAACAGATGCCGCAAATTGCGTTGTTCTCACCTGAAGTATGCAAATCCGGCAATGCCACAGCCTGCACGAACTGACGAGTACAGGATATCACAAACCTGACCAATCTCACATCTGAAGTCAAGATCAGCTCGGAAGTACGGGCCTATCTACACAATATTGTCGTCTTCATGAGGCTACATCGAGCAGTTGCCGGGGGCATATCTGCGTTGGCTACGAGACATTTCAATACACTGGCACAGTGGGTGATGCACTACTCGGAAGGAGTAAAGCTGACTGTCACAGTGTCCTCGCCCCGCTCCACGGTCTCGACTATATCTCGCCGTCTATGGTGGCTTTAGCTGCTCGCAAGATATATGCACATCGCATTACCATCACTACACCGGAAAATGAACGCAGCATGCAATGGGGTAGCTCGCTTGAAGCTGTGAAAGCCGTTCTTGAAGGTGTGACCGTTGAAGACGTTATCGAAGAGGTGCTAGAGTCGGTCGAAGTCCCGCTTTAGAGGCGCTTATCAGTCAGCCAAATGACCAAGGCAAAGTCTCTCGTGGTTGACAGACTAAGGCTTGAGTAAGAATGCTCGTTGCTGATGTCATCAGTCGCGCGGACGTGATTGGCACTAGGCGGGACAATGCCTGCCCCTCGGAAAGTGGGCCACTTCTTGTACTCGCAGCATTGCGCACACGCTACAGAGAGTACAAAACGCCAGCGACAGCACTTTGAATCCTCAATTGCTTTCTTGTTTGCCAACTTTCAACATGGCCGCAAGTTACTTCGACCAGCTTAGCCCTGGCGTGCAAGAAGCGATCGAGGTACCTCAGGTCCACTAGACGTCATAGCGATGCGTTGAGACTAACTTCCTTATTGAGAGCGAGCTTGCAGGCGACCAAGACTCCAAGAGTATTGCCAGCGTAAATAGTCATGACGATGCGCTAGAGGTACGTACCCCGCTATAGCTTCTGTCCATATACTGAAAAACGACCCCAGGTAGTTTTCGAAGGCGGATACCACAGTCGACGCCGCAAAGCCTCTCTTGCGCCGCTCCCAGGGAAAATGACGTCGCGCCCCGAAAATGGCCGCCGTACGACAGCCTGCATAGTTCACTCGCTATTAGAGAAGCATGATGGGGTTCCAGTCAAGGACCACTCGCAGTCGTACGAAGGCCTAGCGCAGGAGAGGCGCGTAGACAAGGACTCACAGACGACGCGTGCCGAGCAAACGGAACACTCACGGCTGCTGACAAAGAAGGAGCTTTCCGACATGGCATTTGGGATACGAGAGCTTTCCAAGAAACTTTCGCAGATTCGGCTAAAGTTACATGTTAAGAACATCTTCATCCTGGGCAAGGCGCATGACGAAGCTCTGATTAAGAATTCGCGCGAAGTCACCGATTGGCTTCTGGAGAAGAGCAAGGACTATACGGTGTATGTGCTGATTTTGGGTATGTGGAACACAACTGACAAAGCATAGGTACGTGGAACAGACGTTACAGGATAATGCCATTTTTAATGCGCCAGGAATCTTGGAGAAGGAAGAATACAAGGGCCGTCTCAAGTTTTGGACGAATGAGATGTGCGCCAAACGGCCGCAAACGTTTGATATTGTTCTGGCGGTAAGATGTTCACGTTTTGGGAGACATGAACATGCAATAGTTAACACCAGCACAGCTCGGAGGCGACGGCACAGTTCTCTACGCCTCATGGCTCTTCCAGCGCATCGTTCCACCCACCATTGCATTCTCCCTGGGCTCTCTCGGGTTTCTCACCAAATTCGATTTCGAGCTTTATCCACAATCCCTCTCCACTGCGTTCGCAGACGGCATCACAGTGAGCCTCCGCCTCCGCTTCGAAGCCACCGTGATGCGAACCCAGAAACACGACGGCAAAGGCCGTGATCTGGTAGAAGAGCTGATCGGAGAGGAATGCGACGACCACCATACACACTTGTCGGACGGGACATACAACATCTTGAACGAAGTAGTCGTTGACCGAGGGCCAAACCCTACAATGTCATCTATCGAGCTATTCGGCGACGACGAGCACTTTACCACCGTCCAGGCAGATGGGATATGCGTCTCTACACCCACTGGTTCCACGGCATACAACCTTGCAGCAGGTGGTTCGCTTTGCCACCCAGACAACCCCGTGGTCCTTGTGACAGCCATCTGCGCACATACGCTCTCATTCCGACCCATCATTCTCCCCGACACCATTGTGCTTCGCTGCGGCGTTCCCTATGATGCGCGAACGAGCTCTTGGGCTAGCTTTGATGGCAGAGAACGCGTGGAACTCAAGCCGGGTGACTATGTCACTATTAGTGCTAGTAGGTTCCCGTTCCCGAGTGTGCTACCGTTGAATAAGACGAGGACGGATTGGATCGATAGTATCAGTCGGACCTTGAACTGGAATAGCAGGCAGAAACAAAAGGCGTTTAAAGAGTGGAGTTCGTAGAGGAAGGGATAGGGATGGGTTTCCTGCATGCTTCCTGATGAGTCGGGCGTACTAGGGATTGCACCCGTGGCTTTGGACCTGCATTGTTTATGGAATATCGATCTCAGGTGTCATGTACTGTATTGAATGATGAAATTTGAATTACACAATGTAGTGTAGGTCTGAAGCATGCCATTTCGTAGCAACTTGGATATATATATTACATACATAGTAGACAGTGGATGTGGGTATCTTGAAAAGAAGAGAAAAAGCCAACCAAGAACAAAAACATCAACATGATGGCATTCATACGGCCGCCTCCTCAGCCGCTTCCTGCTTCCGTATCTGGTCCTCCAGCCTCTTCTTCTCCGCCTGCTTCAACCTCATCATAGTAACCTCCTCCAGACTCGGCGTCTTTGGACTAAAAGAAAATTTAGGTGTTCCCAACGGCGTACCGGGACCGAAGCCCTTGTTGGCCATGGCACCCGGCGCGCCAAATGATGTTCTAAACGACTTGTTTTTGGGTGTTGACGGCGCTGAGGGAGCTGCTACTGAGGGTGATGTGGGCGCGGGGGCGGGTGCCGGCATATCTGTATTCATTGGCGATCTAAGGTCCGGTTCGCCATTCGCCCAGGTGACGGAATCCAAGGCTGGATAATCCGTCTTTGCGTCCAAGACGGCCGCGTGTGCGTGATCGATGCGCGTGTATACCAAGAAGACGATGGCGATGAGTTTGCGGTGCTTCTCCCCCGAGGGGCGTATCTTCTTGTCTTTGCCTATTACCACGCTGTCGATTTTGCCGTATTTTGCAAACATGGCCGTGATTTTTTCCTTGTCCCAGAGCATGGCGTCTCCCTCGCGGTGGAAGCGGACTTTGACTGTGCGGTCGATTTCAGGGGTTTCGCCCGGTTTGGGTGCGAGGGTTTGTTCTTCTGGGCTTTTGTCGGGGTCCATGATGAAACTTGCTTCGTCGTCTTCTTTGCGCTTCTTCTCCAGCCGCTCCTGGGCTTCCTTTCGGCGCCGCTTGCCGTCTTCGGCGAGGCGCTGGATTTCCTGCTCGCGGCGCTCGGCTTCGTTCATGTCTTCGGCGCGCTTGCGCTTGAGATTGTTCATAAAGTCTTTTCCTTGTCGCTCCCTTCGCTCCAGATCGTCCTTCATCTTTCGCCGCCGGCCGTCGAGGAGCTCATCTTGTAGCACTTTTTCCCGCCGCCGGGTGCGCGCGCGGTCGTATTCGCCCTTTAGTGTCTCGTCTATGAGGATATCTCGCGCCCATCCGAGGTAGATGAAGCGGTCGGCGGCATCTTTGTTGTCGGGATTCTTGTCGGGATGGTATCGTATTGAGGCTTTGCGGTAGGCTTTCTTGATGGCGGCTTCGTTCGCATCAAAGGGTACGCCCAGGAGCTCATAGAAGTCTTCTGTGGTAGATTTGGCAAGATCCTGGAGATCCTTGTTGATGTCGGCCATCGCGTCGGTAGGGGGGCGGTGGCGTGGCGCAGAATCGAGTCAAAGTTCGTAGGTTGAGAGTCGCAGGTCGCGTTAGGAGAGGCGGGAGCGCATGGGGTGAGTAGTAATAGAAAGTCTGGGCTGGGGGAGAAACATGTGAGATGATCTTCCGCTAACGCGGCTTCCGGCTTGGCGCAGATTTTCGGAACAGAGCCTCGGAAGAGACTGAAGCTTGCGCAGCTTCGAATTGTGTGCCTTTAACTTCCACATGTTGGACGTCGCTTTTGCGCCCCGCCAATGTCCTTTGCGCTTACTATAACCAAACGCGCAACCATGTCTACCTCAACAAAGCAGAATGCTAAGGTACTCGAGGGAATCTTCGCCATCAATAAGCCGCAATGGACCTCATCTGCCGGCGTCCTGCGCGACCTTCAAAAACACTTCTCCCGTTCAGCGCTCTTCGCACCTTGGATCGAGTCGCAAAAACGCAGTCTGATACTTAGTCGAGCGAAACAAAAGCATATCCAGAATCTCAAAGTTAAGCTCGGTCATGGCGGCACCCTTGATCCATTGGCTACTGGTGTCTTGATAGTCGGAATGGGCAAGGGTACAAAGTGCTTACAACGCTTCCTCGAATGCACAAAAACATACGAATGTGTGGTCTTATTCGGTGCTGCGACAGACAGCTACGACGCCGTGGGCAAAGTGGTCAGCAAAGCAGACTACGAACATGTCACGAAAGAGCTCGTTGAAGAGAAGCTAGCGCAGTTCCGCGGTAAGATTCTTCAGAAGCCAAGCGTCTTCTCCGCACTCAAGGTGGATGGAAAGAAAATGTACGAGTATGCGAGAGCAGGCGGCGATATTCCAGAGGTAGCTGCACGGCCGGTCGAGGTAGAAGAGCTGGAGCTAGTGGAGTGGTTGGAGCCTGGAAGTCATGAGTTTACATGGCCCAAGGAAGAGGTCGGAGGCGAGGAGATGGAGGGTGCGAAGAAGCTCATGGGTATTCGAGAAGAAGATGCCAAGATGTACGCCGATACTGTGGCAAGAAGAGGACGCAAGCGATCACGGTCACCGGAGGGCGACAGCGTCGAAGGTGCTGGGAAGCAGCCTAAGATGCCCAAATCAGACACTGAACCTGCCATGTCTGGCGCCTTACCAAGAGAAGAGGTCCCGGTCGATTCAGCAGAGGACAATGCCTCAGACCCTCCCAAAGACTCGACCGTCGAACCCGTACACACCGTTCCTTCTTCCACCGAACCCACCGACGCCATCCCTCCTCCAACAGAGCTTACACTCCGCCCCCAACCCCCCGCCGCCCGTCTCCGCATGACCGTAACCTCCGGCTTCTACGTCCGCTCCCTGTGCCACGATCTTGGTCTCGCCTGCTCCTCCCTGGGCCTCATGTCCTCGCTCATCCGCTCCCGCCAAGGCGCCTACACCCTCAACCAAAATGTGCTCGAATACTCTGATCTCGAACACCCCGAGAAGTGGGAGCCTGTGCTCCAGAAGCAGCTCGAGGACTTTATGGAAGCAGAGGGCTGGGAGGCAGAGGAGCTGGAAGACGAGGAAGCGTGGCAGGCGAAGAAGAAGGAGAGGCTAGAAGATAGGAGAGATGATGACCGCGAGAGGAGTTTCAGGGGCGGAGGCAGGAATAGGTGGAATAAGGGAATAGGAAAGTATAGTCGTAATGGTTATTCGAAGAACATGGATGGTGGTGGACAGAGTGAGAGGAAGAATTGATAAATTATGAGATCAAGTGAGTACTGCAGGAACATGGAAAGCTTGCCTGAGCAAATGGGGATAGGCCACTCATGATACCCTAGGGAAAATACACAATGAGATGATCGAGTTTGATTCGCTTGAAGGGAACCAAATAGATAAACGAATTTACAAGAATAGAGCATATGCGATGCTATCAAATACTCCCAAAAAAAACCCCCCCGGGCCTCTATAATGCCGAGTTTCTCTCAACTGGAGATGATGCAGATATACCACGCACGCCTACAACGCCATTTAAGAGAGAGAGAGAACAAAAAAAAAACTCCCCACTTCAAACATCCGACCGCGAATTCCGTCGACTACCCAGACTCTGTCGCAGACCCTGGAAGCTGCCCCGTACATCCGTCACGACACCATCGGCGCCCAAACTCTGCAAGCCTTGCGCCTCGTCCTTGCGATCCTCGTGGTTGATGAACAGGAACGAAAGGACCATAATCGCCGCGCCGACCCAATACAGTGCTGATGCATACTGCGCATCCAGCACCATCTGCCCAACCAAACTGCAAGGAATAGTCAAGCTAAGACCGACAGTGACGATAAGCGGAGATGTAAGGAGCATAGCATAAGCCCAGCAAAAGTCTGATACCAACGACGAAGCGCTGTTGATGAGTACAATGTTGAGAATCCTGGACGTAGGTGGGAGTTCAAACGTCTCGATGCCTGTGAAATGCAGGATGATGAAGCCGGGCCAGAGCAGTAGGACATTGGACAAGCCCACGAAACCGAAGAAGAGAGGCATGTTGACCTTTGTCTCGTCTCCAATCTTGCTCTTCATAAACACCGTGTAGAAGCCGTATAGCGCGGCCGATACAAACGCCATGACATCGCCAATAGCCAGTTCACGGGGTGTCTTATGGGGGAAGCTGCCGCGGTTTTCGTCCGTTCCCCCGGACACGTCGACCATCGATATGAGCGCTACGCCGCCGAGGGATGCTAATACGCCGATAAGTTTCAGCATCGTGAAACGCTCGACGCGCATGATGGAGCCCAAGAGAAGTGTCCAGATACTCGAGGTAGAGGCCAGGATGGTAGAACTGGCGACAGTCGTGTATTCGAGGCAAGCGGCGGCAAAGTAGTTTGCTAGAAACCAGAGTAGACAGAACTCAAGGGCCAACTTGGCTGTGTCGTGCAATGTCAGTCCCTCGTCCACCTCATGTTCTCCTCTATGCGGACCATCCCGCAGGTCCTGCGACGTATGCAGGGACGACGATAACAGCACCTCTGTGGCCTCGTCGTTGCGCCCTTTGTTAGACGACCGCGACGAAGAGCGGGATTCGTGTTCGCGCAGTAGTTTCCATTTCCCTGCGCGTCGCTGCAGAAGATCGCGCACATGCGCTGTGAGGGGCTGTCCGGGTTGGCGCGCGCTGGGCCGGTGACGGTCGACCCATAAGTGGTGGAGGAACATGGGTATTAGGGGGATGACGAAGAAGGTCGTGTTTACGTAGGTTACCAGGTAGGGCTTAGAATACGAGTTGTCTGCGAATATTGTCTGTGGCATACAATCAGTCTTATTCTCCCTCACACATCCACAACCATGATCACGCCATCCTTGGGCATACGTACACTCGCGAGAAAATTACTCGCCGTCCACAGTAATACTGTCGCGAGCAGGAGTGCTATGCCCACTGCATGCCTCAGTTTTGCTGTCCAAGCACTCGCGACGCCTTTTCCCCCTTCGGTCCACTGACTGACCTCGCTCGCCGGGCTGTCCAGAAAGTCCTCTCCATGCAGGTATTCGCTCACCTCCGACTCATTGCTAACGCGCGGACTGAGTGGTGTCGTCTCGACGAGCTCTTCTCGCCTGGGTATCATGTTGAGAGCAAGACAATATAAGGAATGTACAGGGTGGCGCAAGCTAAATCAAGGAGGGTCTTCGGCGAGGATCAGAATCACGGTCGGGAATCGTGTCGAGGCATGTGACGGGGTGCGAGTGCCCATGTAATTAGTCGTGTCGGAACAGGCAGGAGACGAAGAGGTCTTGTGGCCGACAGTTTGGCGTGACACGCCGACAGTTGGGGAGAATGTGAATGGGCTTCGGGGCCATAGTTCGGGGTTTCAAGTCATCTCGTGTCTCATACCCATGCCTTCCGTGGCGGTGCCGCTTAGCCACAGCCCCACGTCATCTCTGCCGATGCATCCATAACCATCTGCCGAGCATTTATACAAGGCGATATTTGTGAGAAAAAGTAAGGGTGAACATGCTAAAAAAAGTGTTTGTATATTTGCAGGCAGTTATATAGACCAGGCAACCATGAGACAAAAGCCGATGATGATGAATTACAGGAATACCGCACACTCCTACATAGAAGCATGCCAAACACCAAACTCCATGCGAACTCCAGATGCAAGACGGCATTGCGGCAGATAGCGCTACACTACCGGCTCTCGTGACCGGCGCTTCCAAGGCCATGACTTACACTAACATGCGCAGCCGCCTTCGCTGCCCTTGAGATCGATTGGGATAGTCTCAGGGAAGTCATTGCTGAAGTCTCCAACGTCTTCTTGTGCCAAGGCTTGTCGTGCAATCACTGTGCATGTTAGCTGGCGATGATCGGAGTTTGGATTGTTAGCTCTGCTATACCTTCAAACGCTTGCTCCACGTTGATAGCTTCCTTTGCGCTCGTCTCGAAGTAGGGGATGCCGCCTTTGGATTGGCAGAAGGTCATGGCGCGTTTAGATGAAATCTGCGAGCGTTAGGCTTTGGTGCATCGAATAGGAGCATCAGGTACCCACCATTCGTTTGCTCTCTTCCACATCGATCTTATTTCCGATAACAACCTGTCCAAGTCAGTAAGCATAGCCCATCCATCCATGTGGGTGTACCTACGAATGGGAAGCTTTCGGGGTCCATGGGACTGGCCTGGACCAAGAATTCATCCCTCCAGCTGTCCAGGGTATCGAAACTCTTCGAGTTGTTCACGTCGTACACGAGCACGCAGCAGTCGGCGCCGCGGTAAAAGGCGACGCCTAGCGATTGGAAACGTTCCTGACCAGCTGTGTCCCAGAGCTGACTGCTATTAGCTTATTGCTTATAGTGGAGTTGGCTACACTGACCTGCATCGTAACCAGTCTATCGTCGACTAGCACTTCCTTTGTAAGGAAATCGGCCCCGATGGTTGCCTTGTAGCTTGCGCTGAACTTCTTGTTGACCTATGTAGTGTGTAAGTATGTCTACATAGTGTAGCGACGGCAAATGCATTGCGAAAAGCTCCACGGCGGTGAGGTTCGTACATATTGGTTCATCAAGCTGGTCTTGCCGACCCCGCTGTCTCCGAGAATAATGACCTTAGCGCGTTAGTCTGGCTCCTCATATCCAAGGCGGAGCTGCAGTACCTTGAGGAGGACCTTCTTCCTTGACGCCATCGTGTAGTGTGTATGTGTGGAGTGTAAAGGCTAGGTACGGCGGTGTTGACTCGAGGCACGAAGCTCCGTGTGCTTCGTTGGCGTGCGGAGTGGGTCGCGCGGGTGATAGGCCGAGGCGGTAGATACACCACACCGATTTTCAAGGTCTGTGAGATTTCGTTGGAGTGCAAGGCAAAGTACGGTACGTGAATGGCGCAGAAACGAAGAGGATAGGTGTGGCCTCGTTGACCAGAGATCGATGATGCTTGATGTCAAGCCTACTGGGGTAGGCACGGACATGGCGCTAGTAACCCGTCCATACCTTCCAAGGATGGTGGTCCAGCCACCCGCCCATCTGATCCCCTCTTTCACCTGAGATCACCAGACTGCGCTATAGGCTGGCCCGTCGCATCTACGTGTACAATGGCATAGTGCACTTCTGTGAAGCTAAGCACACTTACTGCTAGGTGGGCAACACTTGTAATACCCGGAGTGCTTCCTTTGACACTTTCAGGCCCGGGAACACTCTCACATGTTCTCGTCATTGTACTTGCCATTCTCTGGGCAATCCTTCTACTTTGGACATTAATTCTCAGCATCCAAATTATATCCCAGAGCCAAGTGGTCGCCAGCCGCCATATTGATATGATACGCCGTTATTTATTTATGACGAACCATGACTGCTAGAAAAAAGAAAGATGAATCTTCACTCGCGCCGAGGAATCACCTCTTCTGTCAACAACCAGCCAATAAGACAGTCACAAGGATGAATGCACATCTCTTGCGGTCATCGCTATCGATCGAGTTGGCGATCTCGTCGTGTTTGTCCTTTGTCCAACAGGCAGTCTAATGGTACTTGCATATCGGATGAAGAATAACCAGCACTCTAGATGGGGTCCGACTCAGAGTGTTCCGGTGGCAGTACAACCTCTAGCAAGTGTTGTATCTGACTGCCAGGGGGCTCAATGGGCAGCAGCCGGATGTCTGGAGATGCGGAGTGCAAACAGACGCACCGGATAGGCTTACGTGAGAGAGTAGTGGGTCGCATCATGATTCAGCCATAGCTTATCAATATCCTAGTTGGTTTGCTATGTTGAAATACTTGAAAGTATATCTTTCAAATGAGTCTCATCATGGCATTGGGCTGGAAAGGTTCATTGTCCTACCGTGACTGGATAAGTATTCACGCGTGTGAAGAAACGCACTGTGTCTAAGCTTATGTCTATCGATGATTGACATCTAGTAGGCTAGTCGGTAGGTTTAGCATAGCTTTAGCACAATGATACGATCTCGAGGTATCTACAGCTCGCAATAGATAGATAGGTCAATCACTCTCTCACTACTCAGCGGTATGTCTACAGATTTCTTGACTTGCGTGTCGGAATCCGTACTGTGCGGGCTGAAGTAAATTTTCCAGCAGCAGATCAATAAGGCTAAGTTGAGATCTGAGCGCGAGACTGTCTGTAACTATGTTCGGACAGGTGCCAAAACCATGCAGAAGGCGAACAGCCAAAACCGGGCTTTGAGGGTAGTTTGCCTGACGAAAAGAAAAGGAATTTCAATCTCCCGGGGAACCGTCTCGTAGTCTTGGCGTTTGGTAAGACTGAGCCCGTGTGTGGATTTCACAAGTCCATGACAGTTGCGCATACTAGGGACGCTGTTGGGAACCACGACATCATGTTGAAGAGGGGGAGGGAAGCCGAATCAGGCTCAGCCGATGGACTCGGAAAGGTTGCCTGGTCTGTTGAGAGCTCGGACTGGAAAGAGGTCTACCTAAGATGTTCGTCTTGGAAGAGGCACAAGGCCCAACTCTGCTTTGCCGTCATTCATTAACCAAAGCACGGTGATCAGCACTCACACTCCGCACCTCCAAGCACACTCGAACGTTTCAGGGACGCAGCTCTTTCACAAGCTTAGGCGGGAGCTGAACGATAAGATGGGTAGTATGAGCCAGATTGCGGGTTCCTCAACACCTAGCGTACGCTCTGACACGTCCGAGCACGCGTCGTCCAGTCAACTGTAGCAAAGTGGCGGCAAGTCTGAAGTCTGTGGGAGGCCATGTACATACTTTACGCGTCTTCGTCTCAAGACGCGTTGCCCGGGCCCAAATTGTCTCGAGCGTGCAACCGTGACGAGCTCTGTGGAGCAGGCCAGCGCCATCAGCATGAGCCGATTAGCAGAGAAAATCTAATCTGATCCGAGGCCGGCACCGAGCAATACCACGCTGCAGCCAGTGCGAGCATCGAGGCCGGCCAGTGTTAGTTTCAAATGCATTTCCAAGCCCTGATTCCACCGCCGGATGCAGAGCTAGTTTGTCATGGTAGCGGCCCCTTGCATGTTGTGGTGGGGAAAAAGAGTCGAATCATAGCGCGTTGCGACGCGTCCGACCTTGTGAAAGACCGTGGCTGGACGACGCGACGGGCGACGTTGATGCGATACTGCGAGCAACGGCAGAGGAAACAACAGATGATATGGGTGTCGTTGGAACGGGCGTACTCGATTGTAGCTGAGAAAGGCGTGAAATCATTTTCTGGGGGTCAATGGCGTAGCACAACGGCTTCGATCGGGTCTGCACATGCATGAGCTCATAGCGCCTTTTCGTGAGAGAAGCGCGCTAGCGGCTGCGTCAAGCGCCATCACCAAGTCACGTGCGAGCGGGTCGGCCTGGATTTATAGTTGAAGTCGCGTTCTCTTTGTCTCTCGACATCACAGCATCATCAACCCTCACCGGCGCCAACTACTTGTATTTTTGGACTGCACTCTTGCCTTTCTACACTCAATCCAGTGCATCAATCACACTTTTCCCAACACAATGTCTGCTCTCCAGTCCACGCCCTCCAAGCAGGTACGTCGCGTTAGCCCGCCATGCAACTCGTCCGACGCGTCCATACTAACGCGTAAATAGGCTGCGGCTGCAATTGACACACTCAAGATGACCGACTCTCCTGCAAAGAAGCTTGACTTCTCGTCAACAGACAAGGAGAACACTTTCAAGCCCATTGTCGGCATTCCAGATGACTTTGATGCCGAGGTGGACAACGTAAAGCCAACCGTCGCTCCTACGATCAAGGCTGAGGAGGCAAACGAGCCCCTCCTCCAGGAGAACCCTGGACGCTTTGTCCTTTTCCCCATCAAGTACCACGATGTAAGTTTGGCACTTCCTGACGCGTGTCGACACGCGTCAGACCCTATCCACCTTTTGGCCTAAGCTAACGACATGTCCTCTACAGGTCTGGCAAATGTACAAGAAAGCCGAAGCTTCCTTCTGGACCGCCGAAGAGATTGACCTCTCCAAGGATCTCCATGACTGGAACAAGCGCCTCAATGACGACGAGCGTTTCTTCATCTCCCACGTCCTCGCCTTCTTCGCCGCCTCTGATGGCATCGTCAACGAGAACCTGGTCGAGCGATTCTCGAGCGAAGTACAAATCCCCGAGGCGCGATGCTTCTACGGCTTCCAGATTATGATGGAGAACGTCCACTCCGAAACATATTCGCTCCTTATCGACACATACATTAGCGAGCCCAGGCAGCGCAAGTACCTGTTCAACGCCATTGACAACATCCCATGCATCCGCAAGAAGGCCGACTGGGCTCTGCGATGGATTTCCGACAAGAACTCTACGTTTGCCAACCGTCTTGTTGCCTTTGCCGCTGTCGAGGGTATCTTCTTCAGCGGGTCCTTTGCTTCCATCTTCTGGCTCAAGAAGCGCGGTCTTATGCCCGGCCTTACCTTTTCCAACGAGCTCATCTCCCGTGACGAGGGCATGCATACCGACTTCGCCTGCCTACTCTTCTCTCTCCTCAACAACCGCCCCAGCAAGGAGTCTGTCCGTGCCATCATCACCGAGGCCGTCGAGATTGAGCAAGAGTTCTTGAGCGATGCGCTGCCTTGCGCTCTGCTCGGCATGAACGCCACCCTCATGTGCCAGTACATTGAGTTCGTTGCCGACCGTCTCCTGTTGGCACTTGGCAACACCAAGGTGTACAACGCGACCAACCCCTTTGATTTCATGGAGAACATCTCGCTTGCTGGCAAGACCAACTTTTTCGAGAAGCGTGTTGGTGACTACCAGAAGGCCGGCGTGATGGCTAGCACAAAGAAGCACGAGCAAAAGGACGGCACATCAGCCCCCGCACCAGAGCCACAAGGCCAGTCTGGTGACTTCTGCTTTGACGAGGACTTTTAGACTCGTCGCCTCTTCTTTCGTCCCCATCTTTCTTCGATTTATCTTTATTGTATACCACGTCGGACGTTTGGGGTTGGTATAGGTGCCGGGCACCTTGCTCCGGCATATTTGTCCTTTTTTGCATTATCGGGGCCATTGATACACCTTTCACTTTGGCGCCACGGCGCATTTGATCTTATAGGCCTCTTAGATGAGTGATGCTGGGTATGGAACGCGGACGCGGACGCGATGGATGAACGACCTTTATTAGCTTGTAGCCTAAATACGAATACACACCACTTAATACAAAACATCTCTCACACGCAAATGGTGAACTGGATCCACGGCGTTGTTGCCGCTAACTTCCCTTTCGCTGTGTCGACACTTGTGCCGAGGTAGCCTGACGTCACGCAGCCTCTGTGGCGTTTCGACGCTGCCATGCTAATGCTGCGATAGCACCACAAGCGAGCTGACTGACCGGTACACGTGGGTATCAACTATCGTGCCATCTTCAGCTCTGCCTCTCAATCGTGACGTCTTCTCTCCAAACCGATTGCTGCGACAAGGGCATACCTACGGCGTTATACCTGCATGCACTACAGATCTGGTGCTAAGAATACCAGACATCTGGCCCGTAAACGTCCGCGGACCTCCGCAACAAAGCCCGCGGCTACATGCCCTCAAACCCTTTCTTTCCATTGCGACACAGCTTGCGCGCTTGTCCAAGCACGCTCTCTGTATAGGAAATCCAGTCTAGTGATTCGCATCACGAAGAAGCACAATCGGCTTCGGCTACCATCGAGCATCGTGACTGGGAAGACCCATGTTCCTTCGTGACATGTCAACATGGCAGACACCATCCCCAAAGTTAAGGTGACAAACCACCATGTCACTGGTAGGAGCTCCTTCCAGAAACAGGAGTATGGATCCTCAACCACACTAGAGAGTGCGCAATCGACACCCAGCAAATCTGCTACCATTCCCAACAAGGCTGGAGACCCACAGATGCTTACCCCAAGGTCTATAGGCCCATTATCCAACAAGAAACTGGCCGCAAAGCTTCGAAACACAACCTCACCCTCAACACAGCATTCAAGCGACGCTCAAAATGGGACTATTGGCGACGAAAGACAACCGTCCGATACACCACCTATAGATCCGCTGTCGCAAGTAGGTCAACAGGAAAGTCAATCTGAGAGAACAGACGCTAACAGTGCATCCGTCGCATAGCAAATTCTCCAGAGGACAAACACATCGCCCGCGGTACAGAAACTACGATCGCAGAACACAGAGCCGACGCCGAATTTGTCCTCGAGCTTGCCCAGGGAAGTGAATGCAGACAACAAGCTCAGTGGAGAGACAGCACGCGATGCTGTTGGGAGCAAAGCAGACAGGAAGTGAGTGTGCGCCCTTGCTTTTTCCAGAGAGCACATACTTCGTGTTTGCGAATAAGAGATACGCATTGATCGTATTCGTACTTTCTTCTGCAATTGGCTGGACATGCCAATGTTGGCCTGATGCGCATGATGCTGACCAAAGCCATAGGAAGGTGTCATTTCTTAGTCGGTTCATCGGCAGCAACAAAAAGAAGGTCACCCCCGACGCAAGCGACAATGGCTCCGAAGCAGACGATCTACGGCACGAGGGTATGGACGCCCAGCTCTATGTCAACAACTTGAGCTTCAGTCCAAAGATTCCGCAACCCCCTGCCTACATCAAGGTGCGGGCAAAGTTCAAGAAAGAGAAGGAATTTGACCGCCTATTTCTGGCGCAGGAGTTGCGGACTGGGTCAGACAAGAAGAGCCCGCCTGCTGCTGGGTCGAATCCTGCGCCACAGTCCGGATCAGCTGCCAAACACAATCCTATCTGGGCTATCGAGTTCAGCAAAGATGGAAAGTATCTTGCTGTGGCCGGGCAAGACAGGGTTATTCGGGTGTGGGCGGTGATAGATAGCCCCGAAGGGCGCCGAGCACACGAGAACACCGAGCGTGATCCACATGCCCTAGATGGAGAGGTAAAACACCTAAGTGCGCCAGTTTTTCAGCAAAAACCCATTCGCGAGTATCAGGGGCATACAGCAACCATCTTAGACTTGAGCTGGAGTAAGGTATGTACGCACGTGGGAGGGCGTTTGAGTGTGGAGAAGCTGACAACCACTAGAATAACTTTCTGCTATCTTCATCTATGGACAAGACTGTGCGCCTGTGGCACGTAGGTCGAGGTGATAATCTGTGTACTTTCAAGCACTCCGATTTTGTCCCTTCAATCCAGTTTCATCCCACGGACGACCGATTCTTTCTTGCGGGCTCTCTGGACACGAAACTGCGGCTCTGGAGCATTCCAGATAAAAGCGTTGCGTTTTCCGTGTCAGTTCCAGACATGATCACCGCTGTCGCATTCACTCCGGACGGAAAGACTTGTATAGCCGGGACGCTGGGCGGTCTCTGCATGTTCTACGATACTGAAGGTCTGAAGTGGCAAGCGCAACTCCATGTCAAGTCGACACGCGGGCAAAATGCCAAAGGGAGCAAAATAACAGGCATTCAAGCGACACACTGGCCACCAGGAAAAGAGAATGCAGAGCTCAAGCTGCTAGTATCGAGCAACGATTCCAGGTTGCGGATATACAACATGAAAGACAAGACTTTGGAGATGAAATTCCGTGGCCATGAGAACAACTGCAGCCAGATAAGGGCATCATTTGCAGATAGCAGTGACCACATCATATGCGGGAGCGAGGATCGGAAAGCGTACATCTGGTCAACGTCCACGCCCGAGGGCGATAAGAGAGATAACCGCCCAGTTGAGATGTTCGAAGCGCACAAGTCGATTACTACATGCACAGTCATCGCACCTGTTCAGACTAGACGACTTCTTAGCGCTTCAGAGGACCCTATATTCGACCTTTGTAACCCTCCACCAGTCACGCTAGTCTCGAAAGCGGAATCCGTAGTCTCATCGCGGGCACCCATAGAGGCAGTACCCACGCCTTCGACTTCTGCGCCGGCCGATGCCAACCTCAAGAAAGCTGCCGAGAGCCCAGCTTACACAGCACGTTCCGCTCATTGTGGTGGCAACATTATTGTCACGGCAGACTACACTGGAGCTCTGAAAGTGTTCAGACAGGACTGTGCGTTCCAAAAGCGCATGCGACTAACGGAGCAGTGGGACACAGCATCTATGAGAAGAACTTCGGGTATCGGTCGGCCAAGCAGCATAATATCTCGAACCAGCCGTTCGCGAAGAGACAGCCTATCCACGCAGCCACCTAACGACCGCATCATGACGTGGCGACAAAGCATCACACATGGCAGTTTCGACTCGAGCAATTCCGTTCCGCGCCGCAGTGCTTCGCCCAGGAAGTCACTAGCAGCATTAAGTCTGCATGCATCTCCGCATTCGCAGTCAGATCCCGCCATTCTCCGCTCTACACAACCGGCCGAGACTCTGGATATGAGGCCAGGAACGCCAAAGACATCAATCTCAATGGACCGTACCACCACTACAACAAGCATTTCTCAATCTGAGGCCTCTTCTTCTTTGAAAGAGCCGCCCTCAGAACATGACACCAATCGTCTATCAACGAATAGCAACCCGCTTGCTGTGTATAACGGTCAGAGCTGGCTTTTCTGGACTAATCGCAATAAGATGTCGACTTCGAAAAGGGATGAGAGTGGACCGGATCCAGCGAGGCGCCTAAGTACTCTAAGTCAGATTAGTAGGTTGACGGATGAGCAGAGTGATGTGTCGGGGAAGGAGGTGATTTGAGGTTGATTTCTAGAATGAGGGACAAGAAGGGGCAGGTTTGATTGGGTGATGATGGAATGAAACTTGGGGTGTTGTAGTGTATGAATATGTTGAGGGGTTGCCGAAGATGCAACGGAAATTAGGCGTAATAGGGTGTGGCGCAACGGCGTGGATATGAATGGTGATGATTAGGTTCTGGTCCAGGGTACAGATGGAGCCGGGAAGGGTAGAGAACTGTGGGGGGGGGCAGTCGTTTAGAGGATGCGTCTATGCGGCTGTTGACGAAGCTATCATCGTAACAGTTGTTCAAGTAAGAAAGAGTAGTCCCGACTGATTTTGATGTTGAACTCTTTTTTTTTGTTTTGCCAGAAATCGAGACCAAACCAAGCATACCTTCTGGTCGATGTTGAGCAATGTTTCTCTCTCTCAAGTCACCACCACACACTCCCACTCCCATCTGCAAATATAAGATCCTTCCCCCCAAAAGTAACCGGCTAGATAAAGAAGAAAATACATATATATATATATATATTTCCTAGATTCTACATGTATCCTCTCCTTTCCTTCCCTTATCCCTCTAATCAACCTCTTCTCCTTATCTTCTCTCTCCTCGTCCTCCCCCGTCCAACCGCGCAATCAACGCAACCAACTCGGCCACCCTAAACGGTTTACAAATCGCCTCATCCACACCTGCTTCCTTTGCCAACTCGACCTGCTCGCGCCTCGCATTCGCACTAACCGCGATAATAGGCACGTGTCCGACCAAGGCGCCTTTGGCTTCCATTTGGCGGATGCGGCGCGTGCATGTTAGGCCGTCCATGATGGGCATTTCAATGTCCATGAGGACGACGGAGAGGGGGAGGAGAGGGAGAGTTTGCGTGGGTATTGATGTTGATGGTGCTGGTGCTGGTGATGGTGAGCAAGGGGCGGCAAAGATTGTGCTGGAAAGGTGTTCGAGGGCTTCGAGACCGTGGTTCGCCACGTGTATTGTGTGGCCTAGTTTGCGTAGTGAGGCGGACAGGACGCGTTGGTTGATTAGGTTGTCTTCTACGATGAGGATGTGGTAGAGGGGGGTTGTTTCAGTTCTAGTTGGTTGTTGTTGTATTCCTTTTCCATCCTGTGAAATAGTCAGGGTTGTTTCTGGAGCGTCGTTGTGCCTGTTCTCGTTGTGGTTCTGCAAGATTTGGGCTGCCAGGTGTGGAGCCGCGTCGGAATCTGTGGTCGTGGTGGCACTGTTGGCGAGAGTTTGAGAAAGAGGCTGAGCGCGTCGCGATTTGATGTAAAAGGAGAATGTTGATCCGACGTTTTGGACAGAGGAGACGCCGATTCTGCCGCCTTGCATTTCGGTGAGTTCGCGGGAAATGAAGAGGCCGAGGCCTGAGCCGCCGTACTAAAATACATTTGTGAGAAAATTGCAAGGGCAGATGTGTGTGAGAGAGAGAGGGATTAAGCACTGTACCTGAACATGGGTCTTTGGCGTAGCCTGCGAAAAGCGGAGGAAGAGCTATAGAGTGGAGGGTATGAAGTTAGCGTACATGTCGTATGCTGTTTTTCTACATGTCTTACCTTGGCCTTGTGCTCGGGGGAAAGCCCACATCCCGTGTCCTTGACAGTGAAACTCAAGTAGAACACCTCGCCAACATGATCCCACTCTGGCTCCAACAAAAAGTCTTTGCGTACAGCTTCCTGTGGCACATACTCGATATCCGGCATTATATTTACGTCTAGCGAAGCGCCCATAATGACCTCGACTTGGCGTTCGTCCTGATCTTGGGTGAACTTGATAGCGTTGGTCAGCAGATTGATGAGGACTTGTAAAACGCGGCTTGGATCCAAAATTGCCCGGTCAATCTTCAATTCCTCAATCGACGCATCACATCTGACTTGCAGGTTGACGTGAGCTTTGTTTGCCTCTTCCTTGAACATCTTGTACGCGTCCTGCAGGAGCGTCGAAGGCTGTAGCACAATGGGACTGATGACGAGGAGCTTGGAGTCGAGCTTGGATAGCGTGAGAATGTCATCTACGATGCGCTTTTGGTGCGTGGCACATGCTTGGATCGTGTCGACGGCATCTAGACTAGTACTGGTCAAGTCGTTCAGCTGTGTCTGTAGGGTAGGCTGTTCTGCGAGAACGTCTCCTCGCGTGAGAACGTTGATTTCGCTCAGTGACGTGGAAATGGAGTCGGCGCACTGTACCATGGCGCTCAATGGATTGCGCATCTGTGTTTATTAGTTAATTGTGTCCTTGAACTGCATTCATACGCTCACCTCGTGACTAGTCATGTCAATAAAGTTTTCCTGTTGTCTCTTCGACTCCAGCGCCTCCTCAACTCTATTCTTCTGGATAGCTTCAGCCCACTTTAGTTGCGAGATATCCGTCATTGTTCCCATGATAGAATTATCGGTATACGCTGTGGCGGCGACAAGGATCCAAGTTGGTGTCGAGATGCCATCGGGTCCCTTCCAGTGTTTCTTCAGGTGGCATGTAAAGGTATGCGATCCTTGCTTTTGTCTTGTAGTCTCTATCTCGCGATAATAACACTCTATTTGGTCCTCGTAGACTATCGATCGCCACTCTACTTGGTCCACGGGTATCTTTGGGTGGTTGGTTATCCGAAACCACTGGTCATTGCAATATTTCATTGACAGATCTGGGTTCAAATGAAACAAGCCCACTGGTGCGAGTTCAGTGAAGCTAGCCAGACGTCGCTCTGCCTCCGATCGCATCAGCAAGGCTTGCGTAGCCTCCTTCTGCGCGGAAATGTCGGTGTTGCATCCGAAGACACCGGTGACCGTTCCGTCTGTGGATTTTATGGGAACACAGGCTGATAGGGTCCAGGTGAAATCTTCGCTATCCTTACTGGTTTCATCCTCTTCGTTTGGTGGTTTCTTCCATCGAATTTCGAATGAGACTGGCTCACCACTTAACAAAATCTTCCATTGTTTCTCGACCATTTCCAAGTCTCCTCCGTACACGCATTCCTTGTATGCGAAGGGCGGGCCGTCGACAGAGTCTCTCCGTTGTCCTGACTGAGAAAAATATGTCTCCTATCATCTCGTTAGACACTAGCGATTCCTAGGGGTCGAGTTTCTTACATTGGCATGTACCAACCTCCCATCAACGGAAATCTCAAAGTAGCCTAGGCCGACTTGATCTGCAATGTCATGAAAGTTACGAAGCTTTTCCGCAGCGTGACTAGCTTCCTTGGTAAGAGTCGCAACTTCAGCACTAAGAGCTTCGCGATCTCTCGTGGCTTGTTCCTCTCGCCGTGCGCGATTTCGTATCTCTTCTTCGTGAAGCGCTACTGATGCAGCAGAGGCGCCCAAGAGGTTGGAAAAAACCTTGATCCAATCCTCGTACTCGTCATCGTAGGGCCGACGCGTATTCAGACCCACGAGGAGGTATCCTACAATGGTATCGTCGTAAGTCCGTATTGGTACGACAAGTAATACTCTTATTGGGTCCCCAAAGGCACGCTTTTCCAGATCTCTATAGAGAGCCTCGGGCAATACGCCGTCTTCTTCTTTAAACAGTAACGCAGGCCCACCCTTTGCGCTATCAGTCATTGCACGTGCTAAACCAAGATCACTGTCTAGATGCACATGCTGGGGTAGCGCTGGATGGTCTGGTTTGTAACCAATGGTCCATTCTAGAGTGCATCGATCTAATGACCCTTTCAGCTTGCCTGCAGAATCTGGGGGATCCAGTAGCTCGCACTGAGAGTATAAGACGGCTACCGGGAAGTCATACTCGTAAGGTTCGATAGCTTGCGCTATCCTGGCCCAAAAGTCCTTGGTATTTCTCGCTTTACTTGTTGACTGGCCAACTTTGAGCAACGCATTGACGCGGCGTTCAAGCAGTCTTTGCCGGTAAGTTAGCGGTGATGTTGTAATCAAGGGAACCGTTATGCACTTACCTCTGCTTGGTAACCTCGGTAACAATAGAGTACATGCCGTGTATATTACCCACGAGCGGTACAAGGCTCCACATGAAGAAAGCTTCTTCAACGAAGCCATATCTTTCAACCATGAGGTGGTATTCTTCCTCTGGCGCATCTGCAAAATGGGTTTGCTTCGATCGGGCCATGGTAGCTGAAATAGGGTCGGCGACTTCGGGCCTGACTTTTTGTCAGACTATGTCCTCTCATGTCCTCGCCGTCTCACATACCATGCATCAATAATACTCTCGCCAAGTATTGCAGGATGTCTCGAGCCACTGACAGCGCCATAGGCGAGATTATAAAGGACCGTATGTTCAGAACCTAGGAAGAGGGCAGTTGGACGAGTCTCCAGCATCAGGGTGGTGACCAAGGCATTGAGCTCGCAGCTCCAACTACTGATAGGTCCCAGCGAGGTCTTCGACCAATTGACGTTCCGAATGCGTTTAACATGCTCACGTAGCTCTGGTGACTGTATCTTAACAGTGAAAATGGTGTCTGGGCGTGATTCCAGGAGGTGAGAGGCTACCCGGGCTAGCTTCGCCGGCTTCACAAGCTCTTTTTGTAGGCATTCCTGGCGCTCGTCCGTGTGTAGTGCCTGCTCCACAATGGTGACGACAAGCCATCGATGACCAATGCGGAACTTGGTCCATCGGCACCGTCCGTGAAGGAAATCAGTCTGATGATGAGACGCGACTTTGTTGCTTTCGGGATCCCACCAGTCCCGCAGCGCATCGTGTGAGTTGAGCGATTGGGCTATATGCGGTATTGCAAGCAATGCAGTATTGACATGGCTAATAGCGGTAGATTCGGCTTGGCAGTCCACAAGAAAAGTTGGTCTCGAATCACAGTCGTAGACCTGTCTGATGTCGATTTCCATTTCCATGGCCGGTTGGCCCGTGCGTCAGGCCGTACGAGCGATCGTTGCAGCCCACCAAAAGACTGTTGTTGTATGTAGCAACAACTCAGATGGGTCTATATTCCACAGGTTACTTGATTGAGATGCGGGTTGTAGCAGGGAGCAATCGCACCAGCTGGCCAGACATGGCGCTATCCATGCTTTTCGCCCCAGGCCGAGACTAATGCGGGTGCGATCTGGCTGCCCTGGTCCAAGTGTAAGTAGAGGAGACGGCAAAAAAGTAAAACGATCAGCTATTTTAGGGCGTCCGTCGTTGCTTTAGGCGCTTGCCTAATACTTGCATGTCCCCGTCGTGTTGTGGAGAGGTGCAGTACTGCCCAGAGATGGCAAGCCTCATCGAGCCCTTGACTTGATTCTCTAGCGTTATGACATATACATGAAGTTAAACGGCCATCATATCGAGTGCCCAAACCCTATATCTCCGTGTCTGGCCTTCACATAAGGAGAAAGGGTCTGGAAATATAAGCGCACCATGACATTACCGCGTAGAAACTGGTTCTACGTATGCATCATCGCTCACTTTCCCTAGCCTAGATAATACACGATGTAGTCTGATGACTATGGGGTATCATTATGCTACTACGATGCCAAGAATGTATCGTATACCATCATTGTCCCTTAAAAAAACCCCTCTGCTTTACGTTTGATACCTACTTGAAGATGGCGTCAAGGTCAGGCGTCACTACAAACTTCCCCTTGACCTGGCCAAGACTGAAGGCATCCCCCGCATCTTCGGGTGCTGACCGTTGGTTCTCCGACGTGATCTCCAGACTAACTACCTCTTGGTGCGACCCCGAGCCGGCGCCAACATCGGTGACCTTGAAGCTTGTACCGCCCCAGTCCAGCGTCGTACGGCCCGATTTGTGTACGCGCAGTTTGCCCACTCTTCCACTTCCAAAACGAACACTTGTGGGCTTGACAGACAGATTTGAGAAACCACCTTCTTCGAGCTTGATCTTAGCATCCGCCTTGGGCTCAGGTGCCTCTTTCTTGATAGATGACTCGACTTCGGGCATGAGGGGTGGTATCTGGAAGAGATAGACATTATTGTCTCGTACTGTGGGATTCTTCTCGGTACTGGCTGCGTCTCCCATGACTGCATCGCCTGAACCGTCGACTTCCGGCGTCTCTGCTGGACCAAATTCGGCGACTATGCGACGTCGATGCAATTGAATACGTTCCCATTCTGCACGATCGTCTTCAGTCTGGAAGGCGGGCTCTGCTGGACCTTTTCCCTTTGGCTTGGGCCTGTGTTCCACGCCTTGTGGTTGAGGGTCTTGCTTCTTTGCTGATTGAACTGGAGCGTGGGGTAGGCCCGCTGGCCTGGCATCAGACATGCTTTCGTCGTCGCTGCTTCCCTCGGTCTTTGCAGCGACGCCAAAGTCTTGCGAGTCGTGTTTCGTAACGGCAACGTCCTTTGACTCGCTCTTCAACTTTGGTGTTGTGTCTGGCGGCTGAGCAGTCGATTCTGCCTGTTCAGTCTTTGCCACAGTCCCTATGCTAGCATCTGTGTTGTATCCGACTCTTCGTTCCTGATGTTCCTTCCTTGCAGCACGAACCGGCAGTTGCCCCATTCTCGTTCGCTGTGACGATTTGTCACCAAACTCATCTGATGATATTTCGAGTCGGTCGATGTCCTTACGAGGCAGAGTATTCTCCTCCTCCTCTTCATCCGACGACACCAGGCCACCATCTTCCCTTTTGGTAAACGAACCGCCTCCGCCTCCGCCTCCGCCTCCACCACGAGTCGATTGATGACCTGAACCTCCATAGCTACCATCCTCATTCTTGACACGCTCCGCTCGAGAACCTGAACCTGAGCCGAATCCCGAGTATCCGTGGTTTGTGTTGTTCTTTCGGTCTATAGCAATCGTTAGTATAGTCTGGTATGTGGGGGGAATTTGACATGCCTTCTTTGGAGCTTCCAAGTGAGAAAGGACCAGTTGCCACGCCACTGTAGCCACCTCTGACATTCTTTCGGTTTGCTTCCCGTCTCGCCTGATTGCTCCTCTCCTTGTCCTTCCTTCTATCTGCCGCAGCCTGCTCTTTCGTCCTTTCCCGGTCTCGGGCAGCCTGCTCTTGCACCATGGCATCTCGCTCTTCTTTACTCCTACGTCCTGTGAATGCGGGGAGTTTGACGCCCCGCTTCCCCCGAGTTGTGCCACCGCGTCCACGTACCGACGGAGAGGCGGATCGTGAGGGCGGGACCGAGCCTTGAAGGCTACCGAGTCGTTGTACGGGAGGACGGACCGCTGGCTCTACACTGTATAGGCGTCAGCAGTGCAGTTCTTGCGGACTGAAAGGTACATGGTAAACGCACGACGCATCCGCCTGAGGAGAAAGTTGCGACTCGGTAGTCGCTGTGATGCCCTCTCCAGTGACGGCTGGCTTCAAGTCGTCTTCATCTTGCTCTGCAGTCTTCTCCGTCGCAGCTGTGGTTTGCGGGGTCGCATCCTCTGTAGATGCGCTTGCAGTAGCTCGGCCTGTGTTTGCGCCTCCTCTTGCGCTACCGCGAGCGCGGGTACTCGGCTGTCCTCTTGGTTTTGGCGGCATTCCTGTTGTAATGATGTGGGGTGGAGAGTCGACTCGAGAAATATTTCGGCTGTCGGCGAGAAAATCACGCTAAAGATTTGGTAGAACGCGACGTCACATGGCCAGATGAGGGGCGCGGCGGGGGTTCTTTGAGTGAGTGAAATGCTCATTAGCGCATTTGACAAGCCCCAGGGCGAGCTGATGGTAAAGAGCGAATCATCACTCGAACGTGGTCAAAGGAATGTTCCGAACATCGTCTGATTCATTGCTACGATGACGGAACCTTGCATCCAATTCTATCAATTACAAATTCTGCTGCGTCGAATGCTCGGGTAAGAGTAGTGGTAAGATATGTGCATGCCCATGAGTAAAAGGATACTGCTCCGCCAATGCTCGCTAGAGATACCAAAGACACAGCTACTCCCTGAACGCCAGTCTCCAAACTGCCCCAAATAGCAGTGTTTACCATGAACGCATCAACAGGAAAAGAAACGGGGTGGGTACGAGCAAGAGAGCAAAATCGATCAACAGCTGATAGACAGGGTATAAGATGCTATCCAATCTTCTTCTTTTAGCCCTCGACCAGGGTCTTGGGGCTCTTGCCCAGAAGCTCAAGACACCTGCGTGCGAGGGTGACGACTTCGCCCTCGCCGTCTTCGTTGTCTTCGTCGTCCGACTCGATGTTGCGTTCGGCAATCTCGGTCACCATTTCGATAATCTCGTTGGACTTGCCAATGTGCTCCATCAGTTTTGCGTCCTCTGATTCGAGTAGTTGTAGCAGAGTCCAGATAGCAATGTGCTGGAAGGTCGGGTCTCCGCTGGCCAAGAAGCGGCGTAGGTAGCCGTGGATTCCGCCTGCGGGCTCTGTCCAATTTTGGATAAAGATGGAATAGTCACCAACTGCACTTGTTAGCGACGGATGGATCAGATGTGGGTTAAACTTACCCTTGGACGAAAGGTTGCCCAGTGCGGCAGCACTGTTACCTTGCACCTCGATGCTCTCCGACTCGGTGAGTGGGATGAGAACATCAAAGACTCCAAGGTTGAGCAGATGAGGCTTCAGCTCTTCGCTGAGGGCGAGAACTGCAATAGCTGCCGTCATCTCAGACTGGACCGGAAGCCGTACGTTGAGCACAAGGGACTTGCACTTTTGCACAGCGCCGGCCTCCAGAACCAGTTGTTTGTTCTTGTCTGAACTTGCTGCGAGGTTGCGGAGGGTGGATATTGCGTGACACTGAATCTCGTCGTTATCGGTAGAGCCAAGCAGGTCGACCAGAGGCCTGAGGAAACCAGCTTCGATGATGGGCGATTCGTTTGCGGGGTGGATGGAAATGTTTCGTATGCATGCAACAGCGGATAGAATAAGTGGCAAGTACGATGACTGCAGGAGGCGGAGGAGAGGGGGCAGGCCGCGAGCGCGTACAATCTCCAGCTGGTAGCGCTCGTCCGAGGCCAGGTTGCGTAGAGCTAGCGCAGCCTGGCACTGCACCTTTGGTGAGGATGACTCCATGAGGTGTACGAGGGAGCCGACCAGCCTGCCCTCGGTCTGTGCCAACTTTGCGCGATTGCTGGAATCGACAGCAATGTTGCTGAGGGCCGTGGTGCAGTAGTACTGAACGTCGACATCGGTCGAGGAGAGCAGCTGAACGAGGACGGGGATAGCGCCGGCGTTTACGAGCTGTTGTCGGTTGTCGTCTGGTTTGCATGTTAGCACAAAAGCTTGTTGTAGAGGCGAATGCGCGCAGCCTACCTGAGTGTGTCATGTTCAGCAGCGCGCCCGTCGCATTTCTTTGCACGCGCATGTCTCTGGACTTGGCCAACCGGGTGAGGGGTTGCAGTGCGCCCGACCGTGCGATCTTGGCCTTGTTGTCCTCGTGCGTGGCTAGGTTGGTGATGCAACCGACGGCGTTGCATTGTACCTCGACATTGGGCGAGTTCATCTGCTTGATCAAAGGCGCGAGGCCACCCAGTGCGACAATGGCAACTTTGTTCTCGGCTGCGAGGGTCAGCATGCTCTAGCAGAGAGCCATCGGGGGGGGTTGCACGTACTGTTGACGGCGAGGTTGCCAAGCGCGGCACTCGCGGCACGCTGCACTTCTATATCCGGGTTCTGGAGCAGGAACAGGATGGGCTCGAGTGTGTCGCGGTCGACTTCTCTGACATCTGCGCCGAGGGTTATCAGTTGTGGGCCATGCGCAGCTATCGGGTCAAGTACCTCGCTCTGTTATCTCGGCAAACGTCAAGCTTGCCGAGCGCTGCAAATCAATGTTGTCCGAGTAGACGAGGGTGCTTAATGCGCGGAGGGGCTCGCCCGAGAAGAAGTCTGTTTCGGCTCGCTGGTGGGAGTCAGTATGTGCCGGTATGGTGGTGACGGGGCGGGCGGCAACGGTACATTTTCCAGGAAGCCCAACAGGTCGGCAACAGCTTCCCGCTCGCTGTCTGCCAGCACCGGATCGTATATGCTATCTCTCGAGCGTGCTGCACACGAATATTAGCAAGTCTAGGATGCGATACGAGCTCCGGGGAGACTCACTGCCGCAGCAGAAGAAACGGTAGCATGCGTCGGAGAGACCCATGGCTGGAGGCGCACACGGCGGCGGCTGTCGTACTGGTCGTGCCGCTGTCTTGCTATTTTGCAGTCGCACGGAGAAGAATGTTTTGCAGCTGGCGACGAGTGCGGTGAAAAGGTCTGGGAGTTGATGGACGTGTGGTGTGCCAACCCGACGTGTTGGTGGTGGTTGGAGTGGATCCTGCTTGGCGCGCAAGGTGGGTGCATGTGCTGTTGTCAGGGTACTAGCCGCCTTAAGTCACAAGCTCGGCCTCTCCACATGAAAGGTGATAGATACCCGACAAGACTGCAAATCATCATCAACAACAACAACAAGAACTCTCGGGCCATCAAGCAGGGCCACATATTCCATCCTAGCTCGAGCTAATCTCGCAATTGAAGCATGTTTGCAGGCTGTTAGGTTATCCACGGGGGGTACTGTATCAAGAAAGTGGTGAGGACCGAGATGATTTGTGTGTCGAACGGGGAACTGTATTCAGGTTTGTCGTGAGTTGACAACTCCTTTTTCATCTAACCTAGCAGTCAAGCATTCCTATATTTTTTCCTCCTCGTCCTTCTTCTTCTTCACTTTCTACAAAAGCCTGATTCCGTTCCTACCAAAGGTGTTGACACATATCAAGCCCAACGGTTTCACCCGGTAGACTTCTGAGCCTTGGTTCGGACTCAAGACAGGAACATGTACTCTTTTGATTCTTATCAGAGCATGACTCGCTCGCATCATATCGCCTTTCGCTGGTGTATCGTGTAGATCTATCGACACCGGACGTGCCATGCTCCCGTGCACCCACGTACTCGCACTCTAGTGGGCCTGCATGATGCATCCTGCCTTTGTATTTTGAAGCGGTGGCAGAATGATGAGGTGCAGTCTGAAACAGGATGAGCCTCGCAATGGTTCTGTTGTGGAGTTGTCGTGGGTGCTTTTGTGTACTCTAGTCGGATGCAAGGTATACTGACTTTTGGGCGGACACTAGGAATAGGCAATCAGTTGAAGAGAGGAAGAAATTATTAGCCGGTACATGCTAGCTCAAGCACACCCGCCCGGCGTGTCGAGATGAGGGCTTGGCGGCGAAGCGGCAGAAAGAACAAAGTGCAGGCTGGCACGTGAACGATGGCGGAACAGCAGGCCATGACATGGAGAAAAGGGTCCAGCGGGCTTTTTTGGCTTTGTTGCCCCATTGTCCAACCGCGTCGCAGGCCACGCCGACGACGTCATTCACCAGCCTTTGCGTGTTTGGCCAGCAATGCGTTGTGGGCCGCGCTCACGCTCAGTCTCGCCGCCATTCGTGCTTGCTCGACCAGCTCGCGGCTCCGATTCGAGGACCAGGACTGGTGTCATGTACGTGCGGGCCGCCTAGTCCACACCGCAGTTTTGTGCGCCACGCACCATCGGCGGCGAGCGAAGGGGACGCGTTGCAACAGAGAGTCTGTGGGGTAGCCCACGACCAAGGACTGCACGCCTTGGCTTCCGGCCACTACCGAAGGTAACGAATACGAACCGTGGAACCTAGCCTTCCTAGGCAGCGAAACCAGAGCAATTTGCTCCCTAATGCCCGCCTCCCATAGGCCATGCCCGCTGCCGGCCCTCACGTGCTTTGCTGCCCGCGCCTGCGCTGACCGTCGCCTATTGACAAGATCCGTGGGGTGGTGGCCGGCTTACGCCAAACGGCCGCGACAAAGGAGCACACATTTCCCTCTTCCTCTGCCCTCGTTTGCCCACTCACTCGCCTGCCCAGCACTGCCAAAGCACTGCCCTCCCACGCACCCACCTCGCCACCCCAAGACTTTCCCGTAGGCATACCGTGGTGACTGGCGTGACTGCGCACCCGCACTGACTTTGCCAAACCGTTCCATAATCTCATTACTTACTTTATTACTGCGCCGGTTTCGCACTCGCGCGACCTTCACACACACACCCACCCCCTCCCCCACCACCGCACCACCACTAACGCCGACGCATTAATACTCGACCTTGCCGGCGCTGAACGAGGTTTGCATCCACTGTGTAACCGGTTTAATGGCCCCCATTTCAGACCCCTCACACACATTCCAGAAACTCACCCTCAATACATCAACGTCGCACAAGCCTGTTGCCTCGACCTTTGCCTCGTTCGCACCCCTAGCCCGTAAAGACTCCCCGCACAATGGCCCTGCCCAGTCGCAGCTAACGGCTGAATTCGCTGCTGCAGACCCCCAGAAGATCAGCCATGCCCCCTACACCAAGCGTGATGAGCGCCCTGAATCCGACGACGGCTCCCTCGCCGTGGGCAGCAGCGGAAGTGACGGCGACTACGTGAACCGATTCAGACAGCGCAAGACGAGCATCAGTTTCAACAATGAGGTCCGCCTGGACTCGGGCGAGGGTGTCGGCCTGGGAGTCCCGGTGCCAAAGTCGTTCCGCCACCCCTCGCAGTTGCAGTCGCGTTCACGCCCCTCCGAGAGCGGAAGCTACTCGGATGCATCGCCGCAAGACTACCTCGAGATGCCCTTCAGCGTACGCAGGCACGTCCCATGCCCTGTTGGCGTGCCTAGATATCCGCGTGTGCCAGCCACGGTCAACGACCTTGAAGGGGCCGAGTATCGCGACCAGGTTGCCTCGCTGACGTCTGATGCCACGGCCTCGCCGCCGCTAGAAGAAGCCCAGACGCCGCTGGAGATGCCGTCAGAGTACATGCTCTCACCAATGCATGCCGCTACTTCGCCCATGGAGTTCCCGCTCTTCTCGCCCTCGTCGCGGCGCATGGCCCCACCTCGCACCAAGAGCTTCAGATCTGAACTAGGCGAGGATGGTAGTTTGAGGAGGACGAGCCGGCGGTCGTCTGCCCGCTCCGGGCGCTCGCTGTCGTCCATGTCACCTGCAGCCTCGTTCCTCGCCCGCTACAAGGCTTCCGAGGCCCCTATCAAACCCCCTGAGCCAGACGACGAAGGTCAAGGCATTGGCTACGACAGTGAATACATCATCGGCAAGCAGATTGGGTACGGTGGCTTCAGCATTGTCAAGGAGGTCACAAGCATGGAAAACGGCAAGCCTGTTGTAGATGCTGTCAAGATTGTGCGCAAGCTGCAGCAGGACAAGTCTGAGTTGGAGAACGAGCAAATTCAGACACAGTTCGACCACGAGGTGGAGATCTGGCGCTTCTTGCGTCATCCCTACATTCTCCCCCTCCTCAGGGTCTACACCACCGACTATGCTACCTTTTGCATCACCAGGCTAAACAAGGGCGGCACACTGTTTGACCTCATTCGCGATACTCGCCGTAAGAAGATGAACGGCCTGCCCGCTCACCTGGTGAAGCGTTATGCCTATCAGCTGGCTTCGGCGATGCGCTACCTGCACAATGACGTCCAGGTAGTGCACCGGGATATCAAGCTGGAAAACTGTCTTGTCGACATGACGGTACCCAACGCTGAGCGCGACGGAGGGGATCTTCTACTGTGCGACTTTGGAATGGCCGACTTCATCGTTAGCGATCAGCGCGATGGCCCAGAGCCCCACTCAATCGGCCACAATCAGAACATTGGCCCCACAGAGACCAGCACCTCCATCGCCGGCAGTCTACAGTATGCGGCCCCGGAGCTGTTCAACGCACCTGGTCCTGTCTTCTCTCCAGAAGCGGACATCTGGGCGTTTGGGGTCGTGGTATACGCGCTGCTTACTGCTACCCTACCTTTTAATGATGGCCTTGACATCAAGACCATAGAAAAGATTCAAAATTGCGAATGGGACGCAGACCTTGTCCGCAACTCGGAGGCTGCCCGGGAAGGTTGTATTGACGACGCCCTTGCCCTAGTCAAGGGCTGTCTCGAGACTGATGTCGAAAAGCGCTGGAATGTTCATGACATTCTGGACTGCGCATGGTTGCGCGACTGCGAGCAGCGATTTGAGCATGTTGCTCGCCCTTGGGTCGCCCAGTCCTGAGATGAGGACGTTTGATTTTGTATGATTATATCTGGTGCTGAATGGGCTGGACTGCATCGCGCTTTTGGATACCCTGCTCGCAGCGCATCCCTTTATCTCTTTCTCTCGCTTCGTATCGCAGCTTTGGGCGTTCGTTCGTGTCCGGCATTCTGCGATTGAGTCACTTCTGTTGGCTTTTGGATACCCCGCTTTTGTCTTTTCCACTCAGGCTCCTTGTTCTTTCCGGCGTTTTCTCTCTGGTGGTTGGTTCTGGACAAAGTTTCACGATTTCATGAACACGTTGTACTCTACATTGTTTTTGTGGTAGGAGTTGTCAACCTGAGCTGCTTCTCTCTTCATGTCCATGACGATAGGCTTCTAGTATATCAAATCCAGAATGTAATGCCACACTATATGCACGCTATCCTCCCTCATGATCACTGCTCGCATGGGCTTGTAAATTAAAAACATGGCCACGTTACCTGGAATGCTGCCTGAAGATCATGGTTCACCCATATCATGTGCTACTGGATTGCAGCGGTTGTACCTCCGAAAAGAGAAGCTACTGCTTGCTTGCTTGGACATGACATGTTTCCCGCCATTGACGAACTACTGCAGGGATCTGCAAGCTTTGCCCCGCAGTACGCACCCACTTCTTGAGGCCGACAACCATACACTCGATTCAATTTCCAACCGCCTTGTTTTCCTCGCAGCTGTCCGCTCTCTCTTCCGTCTCCGTGCTATTGGCACTGAGCACCCCTCTATTTATGCCGTTCGCCGATGCCAGCGTCCGTTCAAGCGCGAAGAGTCTTTAGCCTACACGTCACTTGTACACTCCACCACTGGATACAAGTGCTTCGTCGCTCTTCAACACCAGGCAAAGTAGCGTCACGAGGATCGTGAAGTTTGCTAGCGCTATTCACATCTCCACACACACACCCTCCACGAAGCAAACCATGCATGCATCCTCACATTATTGATAGGCCAGGCCTCAGTTCGGTGACAAGGTGTCGTCTGATCATGGCGACCGATGTTCGGAATCGAAATGAAGACCCCCGACGCTGGTCAGCCTCGAGCTTATAACTTAAACTGGCAGATCTGACACAAACCCTGGCATGTATGTCAGGCATGCCGTGGCCGATGCGCTCAACCCCATGGTTGGTCTTGAACCAGCATCGGTTCTAGGCCATCTGTAATGGGCCTTCCAAGACAGAGCACCGTGACGACGAGTATTCTGCAAGACACAAGACAACGTCACTGTGCCTGGTACGCACCGCAACGGCGAAAGCAAACGATTATGCTGTACTTGCTTCCCGGTCCGTGGATCACTTTTGCCTGACTGACTCTTTTTAGTGATAGCTCCCTGCTCGTTGTGCTAATGATTCTTAAATCCATGCACGCACGTCACACACACACACACCGGTAAGATAGTTTGTGGGGTGTAATACTCAAGGGTGGTACGGAGACAATACCACGTGCTTGGCTTCTTCTTTTCGGAAGATCAAGTACCCCCGCATATCTTTTGTCTGCGTCAACACACGCCATCAAGAGAAATGAAGTGTCTAGCTATGACGAAACCCATGGTTCGGAAAGATTTACATGCTTGTAAATCCTTTCTTACTTTCTTTTCCTTTTTTTGATGGAGAAGAAAGTTTGTTTCTTTGTTTATTTGGAAACTAAAAAGAAGCTTAGCAAGAGTTCAAAGTTTGATACTCCGTTGCGTTTTATTTTTAGAGTAACTTGGGGGTGGTTTTTTTGCAGTAGGCAGTAAATCTTGTTTGTCGCAATGATTGGTTTGCTCATTGTTTCCGATTACAATACAGGTGGTGAGCTGCCAGTTCGAGGTTAGTGCTGATAGTAGTAGCATTCTAGGATGTCTTTGGCCCCCCCCCCTTTCCCCAGCCGGCGAACATCATTAGCACCCACCCCCTGTATATCTTGTGGATTAGCTGCAGTGTGCACAAGGTGATATGGAAGGTAGGACGACTCGTGGTCATATATATAGCGTTGCAGATCATGGTATGCTGCCATCTCATACCGGCTTGTGCGTGAAGAATATTTTTTGTTCTTACATAGTACAACAGTTCTGCTCTATGTTATCACGTAGCTGTACTGGATTAAAGAACGACTCGTCATCTGGTTCTTACTTAGATCTCTTCAACTTGGGCCTCTTCTACCTGTACCTCTTTTCTTAGCTCCTCTATCTGGCGATTGTGTTCGCTTGTAATCTTTGATTCTCTTCTGCTCACATCCACCTGATCGCCAAATTTCCATTTCTACCTGAATAATGCATTTTTCATCACTAGGTATATTGAGCAGCTTGCTTCTTACAACAGCCGTGCAGGCCGTCTCAACATTCACACCGACACGACCACCGTCCCTGCCCCTGGCTGTAAAGAGCCCTTACCTGAGTACATGGTTTCCTGCTGGTAGCAATGGCGGAAATGGAGGGTACCTGCCTGGCCAATGGCCGTCGTTCTGGACGCATGTTGAACCTCGCTTTTCTAGTAGAATCAGCACTAATGCATCGCAGTGGCCAATGGTTGGGCTGGACAGGTCTGATCAAAGTCGATGGCACCACTTTCCTGTGGATGGGAGCACCAGGGGGCTTCAACAACAAGGCCAACCAGACTTCTTTCGAATATACATCGACCAAGAGTATTTTCACAATGACTGCAGGCAAGATCGAGCTCAAAGTCACGTTTCTATCACCGCTCACCCCGAAGGACTACAAGCGCCAATCACTAACCTTCTCGTACATGGATGTTGCGGTTTCGTCACTCGATGGTTCTGAGCATGATGTGCAGGTCTACACCGATATTAGCGCAGGTAATTATATATTCCTTGACTTCAGCAATGGCTGGGGACTGACAGGACAATAGAATGGACGTCTGGTAATATCAATGACGTAGCTCAATGGAGTTTTGGAATGACAGATGATGACATTGTTTATCACAAGGTCTGGAAACAAACACAACAAACCTTCACCGAAGTCAGCGACCGCGCAGAATGGGGCAACTGGGTAAGATCACTGCCTCTGGCTTCAAATATGACGGATACTAACCTCTTTAGTATTATGCCACCAAAGGAGTCGACGGTCTCACTTATAGGTCCGGAGCTGATGTCGATGTTCGCGGTGATTTTGACAAAACTGGCAGTCTTAGTAGCACGAAAGATACGCGGTTTCGCCCTATCAACCAAGACTGGCCTGTCTTTGGGTATGCACTGAACATGGGTTCCGTCGGTGCTACCCCCAAAACGCAACTGTTCACCATTGGCTTGTGTCAGGAAGATGCTATCCAGTTCCTGGGCGCAAAGGGGCTCACCACACTTGAATCGTTGTGGAAAAGCTACTTTGGCAACGATCTTGCTGCACTCTCCTTTTTCTACAACGATTACGACGAATCAAGCAAGCTCTCTACAGACCTTGATACCCAGATCTCCGACGATTCCAAGGCGGCAGCAGGCGACAATTATGCCATATTGACTAGTTTGGCCGCCCGCCAGGCATTTGGTGCTACCCAACTTGTCGGTACCCAGGACAAATACTATCTTTTCCTCAAGGAGATTTCATCAAACGGCAATACACAAACCGTAGACGTCATCTACCCAGCCTCGCCCATATTCTATTACACCAACCCCGACCTTGTCAAACTAATGCTAGACCCACACTTTGAGAACCAAGAAAGCGGCCACTACCCCAACAGCTACGCCGAACACGACCTAGGCACCCACTACCCCAACGCCACAGGCCACGCTGACGGCAACGACGAAGCCATGCCCGTGGAAGAGTGTGGCAACCAAATGGTCATGGTACTAGCCTACGTCCAACGCTCTGGCAACACAGCCTACATCCAGCAACACTACACCATCCTCAAGCAATGGGCCTCGTACCTGGTGCAAGACAGCCTGCTGCCCGCCCTGCAGCTCTCCACCGACGACTTCGCCGGCCACCTTGCCAACCAAACGAACCTCGCGCTCAAAGGCATCATCGGGCTGGCCGCCATGTCCGAAATGTCGCGGCTCGCCAACGAAAGCGCCGACGCCCAAACCTACTCGTCCATTGCAAAAGACTACATGACCAAATGGCAAACCCTCGGCCTCAACACTGCCGCAAACCCCCCTCACGCAACCCTCACCTACAACAACATGTCCACCCACGGCCTCTTGTACAACCTCTACAATGACGCACTGCTGTCTCTAAACATTGTCCCCCAATCCGTGTATACCATGCAATCGACCTTTTACCCCACCGTCCGCCAGGCCTTTGGCGTCCCGCTCGATACCAGGAATCCTTACTACACAAAAGCGGACTGGGAAGTCTTTTGTGCCGCCGTGGCTAGCGAGGGCACGCGCGATGTGCTGATTGGGGATCTGGCAAGCTGGGTTGGGCAGACGACTAGCTCGGCCCCGTTTTCAGACCTGTATGAGACGGATAGTGGGGTGCAGACGCCCGGTATTGATTTCAAGGCTAGGCCGGTTATGGGGGGTATGTTTGCGCTGTTGGCGTTGGCCAAGGGATATACGCCGCCGAACTAGGTGTGCGAGGTTTCTTCTTTGGTGGGTTTCTTCTTTGGTGGGTTCCTTCTTAGAAAGGCTAATTTTCCGAGGTTTGAGCTTGTTTTGGCGGCGATGCAAGGCTTGTTGAGGGATGCGAGGGGGGGGGGGGGTTCCTTTCTTGGCTTCTCAATCTGCTCTAGAAACACGGGCTGGGAGGGATGAGAAAGAGATTGTGGGCATGTTTCAGTGGGAGACTTATGAATTATGATGACATTTACATCTTGTATGCTTACTGGGATTTAGAGGTGTGTGTGTGAAAGAGAGAGAGAGAAGGCAGGTTGCTATTACGATTTAGTGGTAAAAAAAACGATATGCATGGGAAGACAGATGACAATATTGACATACAGATCCCCCCCCCTCTCTCTCTCATCAATAGTTCATTTCTGGCCCTCCCCCAAATCCTCCAGTGCCTGGTCCGCATCCACATTACCCTCATACTCCACATCCTCGACCCACTTCTTCGCCAGGAAAAAATGCCAAACCGCCACACCGCACGCCCCCACAATGGCACCCATCCAGAAAACTGCTTTCACGATCGAGAAGAGCGTTATGCTAGCTAGATATCGTAGCCAGGGCGTAATAATTTGTTGTCGTTCAAACTATGCGCAATGACTTGTTAGCATGACTTTTTCTTCTTTTCTTACTTTGGGTCATATCACGACGTGCGCACAGCATTTGTACATGTATAGAGAAATGCATATAGATATAGACTGAAAGTGAAGTAGAGGAGAGACGCTGTTAGAAGATAAAAGTGACGGTAGAAGAAGAAGAAGAAGAAGAAGAAGAAGAAGAAGAAGAAGAAGACGTACTTGCAAATCTGGATTAACACAATACAACAGCAGAATCAAGGCAAACAAGATAAACCCCAGGAGAATAACAGTAAGGACCTGAATCACAGCGAGTAGAATCGAAATGTCGCGTGTAGTACGGAGGACCTTGAAGCCGGCGGCTACAAGGGGGGTGACTTGGTCGAATGCGGCGTTTATTTGGCGGGAGTAGGGGAGACCCATGTTGTTTGTTTGCGTTTCTTCTTCTTTTTCGGTGTTTTTTTTTTCTCTTTGGGTGTGTGTGTCTAAATAGATATCACTTCGAAAACTCTTGTATGAGTTTGCTCTGGTTGGGTTGGTGTCCTGGCTGGGAACTTGGTGCGAACGTATCAATTGTTAAACGGGGAAAAACATAATGATGGGTAGAACTAAGATTCAAGATATGTGGGATGCATGACATGATATAGTGGGGAGCAGGGTGGATGTGAATAATGTGCGTTGTGGATGGGCAGGCGGGGACGGGCCGCTGACGTCATATTTACCGGGTGGAGTGAAGGATTCTTGACTTTGTTGAACGGGTTATAGTTGTGACCCGTAAATTTAATGCAAACATGAATGTAAGTTCTAGGAAATTTAGAGGGGGGCGTATTATATTTGTTAAAACTAATGAGTGAGAGATGGAAGATTTATTCGAAGTAGTCCTGTGGATGGAGTGAAATACCATGAGATTTGCAAATCAATACCAGCTTTGAGACGTAGCCAATGTTTTCAAGTATTCGAGCCTAGCAAACGATATCGATGACATTGCGGCACGGATGCAGACACAGAAGGAAAAGGAAACGGTCATCTCGATTGGGAGTTCGATTAGTAGATAACCTGTACTTTGACTTGCCCTAATTCCTAGTTTCCTCTTGTGATAGCAACTCACGGTTGCATGAATACAATAGCAAGCTATCATGGCGTTACACAACTACTACTTATGCTGCGTCTCTACCAGCCAATGGCAACATCCTGCAAGCACTTACCTCGGATGGCGAAACTACCAGCATGTTCATGTCACCAGAATCTCAATCCAAAACCTGAGTTGATACAATCCGATAATATTCTTCTGCCAATCGGGCTGTAACATCCTTAGTGATCGGGAATGGGTAAGGGTTAGAGAATACAAGTAAGGAGGAGAAGATGCCGGCTGCCATTAATCATGGTATCAATGAGACAGATACAATATCGCACTTAGCAAATTCATCTGACAGCATTTCCATTACTTTGCATCAAGATAATCACTCTGTAGCGTGAAGCATACGCAGTCGTAAAGTATATGCCCATCTGGGGTATCTGAATTTTTCTAGACCATCCCAGATATATCCAGTATCATTCCATTAACAACACCTAGTATATATGCCCATCTGAACTGAACCTACCATCTCATAGAAAAGCAGCGGCCGCAGCAGCAGCCATGACCCCAAATTCTGCGCCAAGCCAGCCTTGGGCGTGCGCCGTAGGCATCGCCCCACCGGTCGATGTCGCAGTCGTCTGTCTCCCCGCAATAACGCTCTTCACGATATTAAACTGGTCGCGAACCTGCTGTTCCTTGAACGACCTTGCCGCGCTCGGGAGCGCCGTGTACCAATTCGGCTTTGAAAAGTAGGTCGGCGTCTCGTCTGCCATTGTAACTTCAGCTGGAATACTATAGTTTGTCGCCGTCCTGACAAAGTCGTCAATCTCTGAGCGCGCGGATGTGAGTGAGGCTTGATAAGTGTCGCCGAGCGAGGCTGTGAAGCGGCCGTAGGCAATCTTTGCGTTGAGTAAGACGGACGTGGTCCAGCTGGATGCCTGCGGAGGGGGTTTAGTAAATATCTCGGGAGGAGCGAGGGCGAAGGGGAAAAAAGTTACATCAGCTGGGTTTGCGAAGCTGGGGATGGCGGATGTTGGGATGGGCGGCTCCGTGTAGACCATGAAGTCTGCCTGGCAGCACGCCGCGGCGGCTAGGAGAAGAAGGCCTGCTTTTTTAAACATGGTTTATGCGACAAAGAGGTTTCGATATGAAAAGTAACAAGAGTAGATCTGCTGCGATGGCGGCGGTGAACAAGTGAATGACAGATGCGCGCTATAACGTTACAGGGCTAACAACGGTGGATGAAGGAAGCAAGGAAGCAAATGTCAAAATGGCTGCCGTTGATGACACACGGCAGCAGGGCCTCATCCAAGACTTTCGCCTCGTATCAAACCGTTCCTGCTCCACATTTCGCTGATCGCGTCGCAATGTCCGGGGCACCGCGTGGCTGGGCATGGCTATAAGCATGAGAGCAAATGAGGCTATGCAATAGGAAACGGGACGTGCATACCCGGAGTTAAGCGCCATTTAAACCCGAATGAGTGAACACGCTAAACGATACCCAGCGGGTTACGCAGCCACTAAGTCTAGTCTCTCCAATGGCCATACACATGTGATTCCCAAAATACTGTAGACTTAGTAATCGCTGTCATGTCTAGCTAATGTAGCTAGCCTCTAACATCTAACCGGGGGGAGACTTGGACTCTATGCACAACCTCAAGATCGGAACACTCCACGACTAGACATTCTCCGTTTGCTCTTACAAGTTGTTGCAAAGACGTTTTGTTTTCTGTATTAACCGAGCTTCTTGAAGTCTAGGAAGAGTACACCCTTGGTTAGTTACTTGGCATCGTCTCGCAGGTCTACCACTTGAGCCCTTCAGCACATACTACCACATATTCCATTAAATTTCCGTCTACTTACAGGCCCTATATTCCTCTCAATCGCTGATAGTTAATGAGACCATGCCTATGGCCAAGTCTCGTCATCACGTTCTTTACAACCGTACTTGATGTCTCGCCAGTATTCATGTGTCGAGATGACTATACTTCAGCCTCCTCCCTCTACAATGCAAGAGAGCGCTGCGATAGCCAAGAATCTATCATCTCCGTGCTCAAGTGCCGTCTCATTCATTATTGCGAGAGCGCCCGAGGTGGTCGAGACGAATAGCATAGCAGTGGCGGTCCGCAAGAAGACGAGACGAGAGAAATGCTCGTTTTTCTGCGAAATGAAGCAAACACGCGGCACAATGGTCTCAATGGAGCTAGCCAGATATACGTTGACTGCCTCTATGGTGGCTGTTCGAGAGCATCCCTGATCGCTTCCACATCTTCCTATCACGGCACTGCTTAGTCCCTATGATCAGAGCCACCAGTTGTCTCGGTTTCGTATTCGAAAGTTTTTAAACCCGGGCCGCGCGTAGTTGATGTTTTGATCGGGAAAAGATTTTTCGACTAGAGAAGCGAATTCAGCTGGAATATGGTGAGTAGGATGCACGTCAAATCAGGATTCTACCCCAAAGCTCTTGGTGTGGCCTTGGATACCCCGATGGAGGATTGGAGGATGAAGTTAAAACCCTCGGACGTATCTCAATCCTATGCGCAGCCTCTCAGGATGTAAAGCCTTTTACAAGAGAGGAATAAATAAGACGCGGACTGTCTTTTAGCTCGCCGAGTTTTCTTTTGAATTCCTCACGGCTGAGGAATCGAGTCTTGAGGAAGAGGTGTAAGCCATCCCAATCGTTTGCCGAACCTGGGCTTTCCAGGTGTTTCCCAAATTGACGTGTGGCGGCTGGCGATAAAATGATCAGCTCTTATGGTGTACCATCGACTAGACCGTTCTGTGAGAATCGAGGGTGCTACAGCGCCCGTCAAGTTTCCGTATCGACGCGGGTGGGCAGACTAGATACTGGGCAGTTCTTGGCTGATGGCCACACCACATCAGTGGAAGTCTTCTATGGTGGAAATTGGCAAACTCCCACAATCAAGATGACACCGATTACGAGGTGCCGAGAGAAGCGTAATGTGAAGGGAAGGGATCGAGGTCCAGCCTAAGTGAACGGTCCTTAGTCAAGCCCTCAGTTCGCATTGGTGGCTGTAAAGTAAGAGAAAGCCAACAGAGTTGTGATGCCCGGAAGACAAGTCCGACAAAACAGATCCAAGCTCAGCTCTGAGGTGTTCTAAAACTTGTGGATCTGAGCATAGGTAGAGTGATTCATCTATGGTCGGCAGGTAGTAGATGTCTGGAAATAGCCTGGGTTGACGATCGTGTCTACGAGCGCGCTTGGGATCTAGTGGCTACTGCACTAGAGCAAGATTTGCAGCGAGCAGGATCTAGGCTTGAATTGCGCATCTTATAGATCAGTATGATTTATCAAGACGTCGATCTTACTGTGTAAACCTGAGGGCCACCGTATTGAGCACGACTCATTATAAACCTCTTATTGAAGCGCAAAGTACGGGTGTCGATTCTGGATTGGATTTGGCGACTACTCTGTGGGGCGAGTGTGCTGGCGTGTCGAGAGAAAATTCATCCATGACTGCAACGAAGGAACACGAGCCATGTGAACCGGAGATGGTGCCGCTCGACTCGTCATAGAAACACGAAAGGCGCTGAACTGTGCCCCATCGATACTGGATGTGAAGAGGCATTACATTTTGAAGCAGCCGCAAGCCAATACCTGGCTATTTCCAACACCTGCTCATCTCGTGGCACATTTGGAGCAGCCACCGACCTAGTCAGGTGATATCGCGATGAGCCTTTTAGCCTAATACCCCGGTGGCGAGGCTCAAGGATAATAATGTTGTTTTGCTCTGTGGCGCTTGTGGTGTCTAGATGGCGGCAAACGGGAACGAGGTCATGGTAGGTGCTTCAAAGAATCTGTGTGCATGTGCAGCCGCGTCGAGCTACCTACCATTGGAGTCTTCCTCATGTCGGTCGGAGATCCCGCTGACGAGGGGGGCCCGGGCGCTGGGGTCGAAATGGCTGGCTGCGCATGACCAAGGTCGGGGCACACAATTCAAGCTCATATCGGTACAAGTCATGGGCATGGTTAGTCTGAAACGAGTGCTCTAAGTAAGCCTTGCTGGCCCAGTGAGTGCGGCGTGGGATCATGGCAATTCATTGTTGTGGATTGCAGTGGGTCGTTGTGGGTTCGCGGAGCTGACTCGTTGTACTACTTTGCCTTGCCTGATCGCACGAGAAAGGCTCCGCATCTCATGATGCTGGACAGCCCCCGGGTCGAAGGGAGGCAATTGCACAAGACGCCTCCAACAAGTTAAACAACGCATTCGACGTGGCTTGTTCATGATGCAGCAATACTTGGACGATGGATAGTGGAGAGGCGGGCATGGCTGGGATGGCGGGTCGACAGGGGAGATGATAGGATGCTGACAGCCCAGACTGCTGGATCCCCGTTCTTGGATGCGGGCAAGCATTGAAGAAGCAACCAAAGCATCAGCCGCCCATGCAGGCTCTTCGAGAAAAGTCTGGAGGAAGGGGACAACGGCCAGATCTTCCAGCCGCAGGCGCTGAGGGCGTGATTCGGGGCCAGGTCGGCCTGCAGGCAACACACCCAATATTATCGCAATTCAGCCGATGAATGGTGGATCGGCGGCGCGCCTTGTCGTCTACTCTATGGTGGTCAACGCCTCATCTCATGGTGTTGGAACTGCCATGGGCAAACGAGCAGCATCCCGTTGGCGGCGTTGCCCAGGAATCGCCCAGACGTAAGCGAGGCCGCCCGTAATTACCTGGGTAGGTGTGGTTGGAAGGACGCTAATCCGGGATTCTCGTGTTGCAGAATGCACTATTAAGGACGAAGGCCGTTTGACGGGGTAAATGAAGACAGCCAGGCGTGTGGCCAACATGTCGCATGGCGTGTCGTTGACATTTCCCCACGGGCAGCGGCCCATGGTCGGTCTCTGGGGAAATTTCCTGGGGAACGGCTCGAGGCGCTGGTGCAACAGGTAAAAGCGGGCTGGCAAAGGGCACACGTTCAGCGTCCGCGGAGAGAGATGTCGCAGCCTCATGGGCTGGGTTGGCCGCACATTCTGCACTCCCGAAGTCGCCTTGCAGCCGTTGTGCGCTAGCCCGTGCTCACCGTCGCGTCACGTGTTCACGGAGCGAATAAAGCCACAGGTCCATCAGGCTGGGGAAAACCGGCTCCAGCGTTCCGCCAACCACGCCTCATCACCTCGGCTCCGCGTGCACTGGCATGTCTGCTCCCCAATCACTGTGTGGAGACGCTGGGGAAGCGCTTGTTAGGCCCACGTTCTCGGTCTGGAGAATGTGAGCTTAGGATAAGGGGCTAGAGGCAGGTTAATCTATTCAACCGTAGCTTGCGACTCGGACAGCTGATCATGGCCTTCGAGAAGGACAGCAGAACCATCAGTCTACCTGTGACGGCGCCGGTTGAAAGGCCGCTGAAAGCTTGTGCGTTGGGACCATGCCAGGTATCCCGGGCTGACGGGCCCTGGGGCACTGTATGTCTGCACTGATCGTCCAAACCTAGCCAGGGCCAACAAACCACCCATCAGGGAAAAGAGCTTGAAAAGACAGCCTCAAGTGCTTGTTGTTCGCGGCTGTTCGTCCCGCTCGCCGGGGCCGACATGTCGATCCATTCACGGTGAAGACGCTTCTTGTGGTCTGGGCACGGCACCTCAGAGACACACCATTTCGGGCGCTTTGCCGCCCACCCTGCCCCATGCGGTCGTTCTTCCGCGCAAAGTACCGTGCAACTCTACAGACGCATTTACCCGGTCCGCTAGACCGCACATCTAGAGCCAAGGTCCCATGCGAGATGGCATCTTGACAAGCCAGGATACATATATATGAAGCGCCAGCATGGTCACTTAGTCCAGGCGCAGCTCCAACCGGCCCAACCCGACAAGTCAACAACAGCTTATATATCCTGCTGCCCAGGACAGTGTTTGGTTGTGTTTCAAAGCCAACCTCACTCCACTCATTCCCTCGTTCTTCGATTCACGAACAGTCGCTGGACTAAGAGTTGGAAATCATGGGTTTCATCAACAAGTTCACGCCCAAGATGGGTGCCGTTGCTAAGAGCAGGGCCGACGTCGAAGCTGCTCAAGCTGAGGCTCCTCATCTGAAGAGGGTCAACTGGAGATCCGACCCCGGTCTACGGAAGCTTTACTTCTATGCCTTCTTCATCTGTATCGCTTCTGCAACCACAGGTTACGACGGGTGAGCATACGCACGGACATTTTCTCATAGACAAAGCACTGACTCCCTCTAGTTCCATGTTGAACAACCTCCGTATTCTCCCAATCTGGACCAAGTACTTCAATGACCCCCAGGGCAGCACCCTCGGTCTCTTGACTGCGCTCTACTCCATCGGCTCAATTGCATCGCTTCCTGTCGCTCCCTTCATTGCCGACCGTTTTGGACGTCGATCATGCATTACCCTTGGATGTCTTATCATGGTTGTCGCAGCCGCCATTCAGGGCGCAGCCAAGAACCTCGACTACTTCATGGGAGGACGTTTCCTCATGGGTTTCGGAAACTCTCTGGCCCAACTGTCTTCACCTCTGCTGCTGACCGAGCTTTGCCACCCTCAGCATCGTGCTCGTGTTACCGCTGTTTACAACTGCTTGTGGAACGTCGGTGCTATCGTCTGCACTTGGTTAACTTTCGGTACTAAGCGCATCGACAACGAGTGGTGCTGGCGCATTCCAGCTCTTTCCCAGGCTGCTCCTTCCATTATCCAGTTGGCTGCTATTTGGTTCATTCCCGAGTCTCCACGTTGGTTGATTGCCAAAGACAGGAACGATGAGGCTCTCCACATCTTGGCCAAGTACCACGCCAACGGCGATGTTGACAACGCTACCGTTCAGTTCGAATTTGCCGAGATCAAGGAGACCCTCCGCCTGGAGTTCCAGTACCAGAAGACATCTTCTTACCTCGACTTCCTGAAGACCAAGGGCAACAGGTACAGGCTCATGCTCCTCGCATCCCTCGGTCTTTTCTCCCAATGGTCTGGCAACGGTCTTGTCTCTTACTACGCCACCGATGTTTACGACTCCATTGGTATTACAGACTCTGACACCCAGCTTGGTATCAACGGTGGTCTTACCATCCTGTCTCTCATTGTCTCAGTTTCCTGCGCCCTACTTGTCGATCGCGTCGGTCGCCGCCCGCTCTTCATCTCTGCTACCGCGTCCATGTGCGTCACCTTCATCGTCTGGACCATCGCTTCATCCCAGCAAGAGAAGACCAAGAGCAAGGCTGCTGGTCAGGCCGTCATTGCCATGATCTGGATTTTCTCCGTTGCCTACGCCTTGGCTTGGTCTGGTCTGCTCGTCGCCTACACTGTCGAAATCCTGCCCTTCAAGATTCGTGCCAAGGGTCTCATGATCATGAACCTATTCATCCAGATTGCTCTGACCATCAACCAATACGTCAACCCCTACGGTTTCCAGTACCTCCACCCCGCCTGGAAGTTCTACACAATCTACTCTGTAAGTTCCATCATGAAAAGCTCTCTCCCACAAGACTCTTTGCTAATGACATCTAGTGCTGGATCTTCCTCGAACTTATCTTTGTCACTGTCTTCTACGTCGAAACTCGTGGACCCACTCTCGAGGAGGTCGCCAAGATCTTCGATGGTGATGAGGCTGAGGTCGGCCACGTCGACTTGGAGCAGATTGAGAAGCAGGTTGTGACCACTGGTTACGAGAAGGATGGCAATGTCCGCATCGAGCAGGTCAGGGCCTCATCTTAGATGCAGTCTGTTGATCAGCTTTGTGTACATAATCAGTGCTTTTTTGACAGCGAAGGGGTTAGTAGTGGTGGGTTGTTGGTCTACGATATCCAATTTGCATACATGTCTTTTGCTATACTTGGTAATCGATATGAATTGCCACTCCACATTGTCCTCCTCCAACTGTGAATGTCTTGAAGACTCTCTTCGGATCGCTTGCTTTCTACTGGAACAGTTCGCCTAGCCTCCAAATGATCGCTGCTTAGCGCGAGAGAAGCTGAGGTTCATTCGGTCGTATTTCCCGGCTACGGCCCGATTGTGTAATTCATCCACGGTGGCGTTGGGGATGCATGGTGGTGACTTTCATGGATAACACGCTCCCTTTTCATTCGCCTGATAACACGATGCATATTGGTACGACGCCGTCCGCATTCGCACCATGGTTCTAGCATGTCTGGCTGTCTTCGCGTGCATGCACATGGGCAGTCTTCTCGGCCCTTTGTCCATCCATGCCACACAAGATTATGCCCGAATTTGCTGCGGTCATGTTACTAGAGCCGAGTTTAATGAACTCGGAATGACTGTGGGGCCCCACAAGTCATCCACTACCGGTAAGTCGCTGATACACGAGGTAATTCAACTATTTTTGTACTTAGCGTGAAGACCTTCCCTGCTTCAATCTCTTTTGCTGGCGTGGATTTGTATGTAGAGAAGGTATTGTCCCTGTACAAACAAAACACGCAATTTCATCACTAGGCGTAGCTTCTGTCTCGTGTCAGCACCAAGTGCATTTTTAGTGCCCGCGAACCCCACCATTTGAGTTCGGGAGGCTTACGGAGAAACAGTTGTTTTTATCCTACTGGCTACATTTTCCGTTCGTATCTGCCATGCTTACGTCGATGGATGTGCCGATATGCCCCAAAGTTATTGGCTTGGTTCATGATGTCAGTGGCGTCAACGGGATCTTATTTGAATCTGAAGGCCGTAGGTGCTCCGTACCAGATGGAGATGCTCCTCAATAATGTGACTAGAAGAGTAAGTATATCGGTGAATATTTCGATGACAATCGTGAACAGCAAATTCAAAGGGCACATACCTTTGGGTGCTTTCGGTCTTTGTTGCTCACATCGGACCCGTTATGGTCACCGTCTCTGAAACCAACTCCCCTACCCGCTTAACCGCTCGACGTTCCGTACCACGCTTATGTGTTCGCGTAGCTTTGCTATTCAAGAAATCGATAGCTGAGCTATCTTTTCATTGGGAAAGAAATTAAAACTAAACAGGTCGCCACCCAGAAAACCGTGAATGAACCCCTAATAGCCTTGCTCAGATCCTCTGGCGATGATTCCACCATCTCTCTTGAATGCCAATGGCGTGCAATACGTCGTACTTAGTATGCCAACGCCACCTTCGGTTCAGAAATGTTAGTGGGACCTCATCATAGGTGCACTTACGTCCTGAAGATTGTAACTAGCTGACGAATGGGGATAGATTATCCCTCCCATTTGCGTATGGGAAGAAGAGCATCTCATCCACAGATGTGGTGTAACTCTTTCTTCACTTCTTCCAGATGCTCGTTCAGGTACATATGTACTTCGATAACGGACTACATCAACGTAACAGATCCCTCATGTCTTCAATAGTTAGAAGGCGGAGGACTATAACCGTCCGGACCGGGGCTGCCATTATACAAAAGCTCATGTTAGTCAAGATAGTCTCCACTGTTCACCTAAATACAGCTCAGACCATGCACGCTAAATTCCGCATCCACAGAAGAAGAATTGAACAGTTAGACAATCCTGTCTTCATCTCTAGGCCCCACTACTATTTTGCCATTGTACAAGTCGGCCAAGAGGTTCCAACGTAGCCAGTATAGAAAATTCATACTGACACGGTCGTCCACCAATTAGGAAGTTATAATAGCGAAAGGTCAAAGGATTTGTCCAGGGTTTATTTAACCTCCGGCGAGGTAACTGTGTGCTGGAAGTATGGTGGATATTTATACGCGTATTTCGAGAATAGATAATTTCCTGAATTCTCTAGGCACCCGTTTGTCCTTGCATCGCCACGCGCTAGAGATGAGGTCACAGCCATGCAGAGATACGGCGGACCGTCGGCGGTAAACATCACACCTAAAACAAAGCCCAAAGTTCACCTAGACCTCGGGAGTACAAAAGTACGTACAAAAAGTTCACCAAGTTGGTATACCGATCCTCTTAGGCTATCGATCTACCTGCCAGAGCCGCCAAGGCAACAGTTCCAATCCCTAACGCCGAAGCTTGATGATATCCGCAGCTTTCTCGCCGATAGCATACATGGTTGACTGAATGTGCTGAGAAGGAATGAGAGGAATAATGGAAGCATCGATAATCGACAGCTTCTTAACACCATAGAAAAGAAGCTCATCTGACACACAACCACCCATGTCCTCAGGTAGCATCGCACAGCTGCCGGAAGGATGCGAAAGAGTTGGCCAAACACTTCCCATCTCAATAGACTTGTCCATAATTTCATCATCAGTCTGGTATTGTGTGCCAGGAGAAGTTTCAGTTGGAGAGAACTTCTTCAGTTCAGGGCCAGTCCAGACCTTGCGAATGTAGCGAACGCATGCCGCAAGCACGGACTTGTCCACAGGGTTGCTCAGGGCATTGTATGAAATAAGCGGTGGTCCCTGAGGATTGGTAGGATTGATCATGATCGTACCACGAGAGACGGGCTTCTCAAGACCGACGAGAAGATACACGCCAGCTGCTGGAATTGGATATTCCACGATGGCAGCCTTGTCGTTCTGGAAAAGATCAGCAAGTACCTTGCGCTGTGCTCGCACGCCCTTGAGCAGCTTCTTGCTGTCCTTGTAGATCGATGGTAGATATTCGTGGTCTTTGAAGCTTCGCACTCTGTCAGAAAGATTGATATAGTTTTCAGGGTCGACGACTGGAAGTGGTATCATGGCTAGAGTGTTGCCACGAGTCTGAGTGAGCGGCCCGGTCCTGTTGGCAAGGTACTGCTCCCATGCTGAAGCATTATACGCTGGATCCGTTTCAATAGCTCCATAGCCTGGTGAGCTTGGGAGGTTAGAGATGTTAAACTGTATATTGGTGTACGGGTGATCCTGGAAGTTCGTGCCCACGCCATCGTGCTCAAGCTTCAACGGAATTCCAGCTGCCTGGAGAACGGACTTTGGTCCGATACCGCTGTTTTGTAGGAGCTTCGGCGTGTTCACTACACCACAGGCAAGTATGATTTCCTTTTTCGCGTAATAGGTTGTTGATGAGCCGTTCTTGTTGATAACTTTCACACCCTTAGCTGTGAGCTGCGTGGTATCATCGAATACCAGCTCGGTTACAATAGACTCCAATACGACATGAAGATTCGGACGGCTCATAACAGGCTCATAGTAAGAGTTACGGGCGTGTGATCTTTCTCCGATCCTAGGATTCATCGTGTTTGGGTACCAGGATGTACCGTACGCCTCGCCATTATTACCATCGAGAGCTGCATGTGCACTACCCGTTTCTTCGAATGCCTTGAAGTAATCAAGGGTACCCGAGAACTGGGTGTCCGAAATGCCAAGTTTCAATGGTCCGTTGCCATAGCTGTCGGTCGGCAATGTTAGAAGCAGCTCGGAACCGTAAAAGTTTTACTGACTTACGCCTCAGGTTCCCAAGTAATATTGACTTGCTTCACCGTAGCTTCTGGTGGTGGGATAAATTCTGTACCCTTCTTGAAGTATGGATAAATTCCTTCCCATCCCCAGCCTTGGTTGCCTAACGCCTCCCAGGCGTCATAGTCAGCGGCTGATCCGCGGTCATACATCATCCCATTTATTATGGAACCACCACCAAGTACCTTTGCGACCCGGGTATTCCATGTTTTGTTGCCAAGATATGGCTCTGGTTGGGAGACGTAGCCGGACCATGTAAGAGACGTGTTGACTGCATAATTGGCCGCATACGGCAAACGAATGTTGGGATTATCATCCGCTCCGCCGGCTTCAATGACAAGGATAGATTCTGAAGTGCCCACTATGTCAGCTTTACTGGTATGTTACTGGAATTGTTGCTCTGACTTTTTTCGTTCTCACTTAGGCGGTTTGCTACAACTAGCCCAGTGACACCACCTCCAACGATAACATAGTCGTACGTATCTTGAGCGGCTGATAGCCCTAGCAGAGTAACGACGGCTAGAGTTTTGAGAGATACCATTCTCAAAAGACCACAAATATGGCCAAATTTATTCGGAAGGAGACGGTGCCCACCGCAAGAGAGGATGCCCAAAGCCTCTTAAACATCTCTACGAGTATTTGCAGTATCTAGGCATGCATCGCGTTGAGATACATAAATCGCCACACACCTGCAAGCAAAAACATAGCGCCAGTAAAGCTCCGGCATTTCGAAAGGTAAGCTTGACTTTTTGCCATGCGTATGGGAAAGCCTTGAGGTGCAGCACCTCCCAGCAGATACACGGCGCAGTATTGGATATGGTTAAATACGGCTGCATCCCCGAGATTAAGCGATCTTGGCTGGACGACTCAGATGTTTCCGCTTGGATCTAAGAAGCCATTCCTCTACTACAAAGATATTGTTTCCCCTTGGGTGCTCCTGCTTTGTGTAGATCTTCCGACTGTGGTAAGCTTGATTGCAGCATTTCTAGAACATTGGGGGACTTTTACTAATATCCAAATATAGGCGAAATAACCAACACAAGACAGTCTAGTCGTCTGGATCTTTTTTGGATAGCCTGGTTTCTTCGTGGATCACGAGCCACCTTGCATGTTTTCGGGGGCGATAACCTACTTCGATGAAGCGGAGACACAGTATGGCAATCATCGAAAGTGTTCCCCTGTCGGGTGGCGGCTGCAAGGTTGCGGAGGGCGTAGGATTACAGGGTACATGGATTGAATTGCGGCGTAGTCATTGCCAAGTCATGGGTCCACAGTGAGGAACAATGGCCCCGCAATTGTCCATCCATCTGGCAAAGTAAGCCGTTATTCGCTGTGTCACTTTTCAAATATCGGGCCAACTCTATCCACAGCGTGTGCCATGTTAATTAACCGGATGAATGCCAGAAGCCCGAAAGGTTGGGTCACCTTGGCACCTACTTATCAGCATTGAGGTGACATGTGACGACGAGACTCTGGCATCTTCAATGGCTACCTGCCGATCTCACGGTCCTATTTCGCTTATGCAATAGACCTAAAGTGGCCACAAGCCAAGTCTACGAGTTACAATGCCTTTAGGGTTGGAGAATTCATATGAGCCCCCTTGGGTTCTACCTACACTCACTAGACTAATGGCCTTTAATTGACGATCTCCAAGTTCTTTTAGCTAATAGCGCAATTAATATTCATATGGCTACTAGCGCTACAAACCTTCATGATGGTAGAGCCTGTATGACAGTCTGTTGTTGGATTGCTGTGGTGGCCGTGAGCTGACGTGGGGACGAAAGACCCGTAACGTATTATACAAGTCGGCATTGACACTGAATATGCCATTATGTTGGATCAATACAATCACCTAAAATTAGGTTCTGCAAGGACGGTTAGCCGTACCTCACACTGTGGATACACGTAGTTCACGCAGCGTCAGGCGCTTGTTATGCCACTCTGGACGATCTGGAGATACCCGGCCCATCTTACGATCATCTCTTGAGAGCAAATGTCCCATCCAGGCTTTTTGATTACACCCGTTCGATACCTATCAAGGTACCACTCTGTCGCTTGAGCGATATCAGAAATAGGTAGTATCCAGTCTTTTACTGGGTCGAGCTCAAAGATTGGGCATAGTACTAATCACTGTGCTGCAAAGTCTATTGTGGCCATTAACTGAAAAGAGTTGATGATTTTTGTTCACTTTCATGTGATGCTTCTAATCACATGTAAGGCAGGTGCCAACAACTCTGTCACATCCCATCACTGCATAGTTGGTATCATCTCCTTGAAATCGTGAGAAGCAGGCGGGAAAGAAGATGAAGCAGGCTTCACCCGCTTCCGCATGCCGGAATCTGGGATCTTGCCCACCAATAGTTCTCGATAGATTTTGAAGCGCTATGCTTACATGAGTCGTTGCCATGTAGAGATCAGTTGTAAACGGCCATCATGTAGCGCTCTTATACAATATGCAGCATAGCGAGATATCCGATTGCGCTTAAGAGCTGGAGCTTTTCTCATATTGTGCTACTTAGGGCCTATTCATATTATTACTCTTGCGAGGGGCTTTTCTCCTTTCATATTGTTTCGTCTATATATGAATATTATTATCACAATGCCAGTAGCATCACAGCAGAATTGGCCAAACCATGCGCTCAATATCCTTATACCAATGAGCATACTTTGCGTTCTCAGCACAGCGGTGCTTATCTGGAGAGTCATATGTGCCATCCAAACAAAGAGGAAGCACATGGTATGCGACTACCTTCTGATCCTCGCTGCCGTCAGTCGCCGAACCCAATGTCTCTTAGGGAGAAATAATACTCACAGTCAGTGAAATTAGATACTCAACATCGTTTCGACCGCCAACCGTTTTAAAACCTGTCAGCATGGCCTAGGTTGCCACATCATGAACCCCAGCACTAGCAAACCCAACAACATTCTGACATACAGCTACCACATATGGATCGGCCAGATCATCAACATCCTTGCAGTTGCTCTGCTCAAGTACTCCATTTGCGCATACCTTTTCGCCTTGAAGTTCTCACAGATATATCTCACAGTAATATGGGCTTCGATAACAATGATAACAGTCTTCAATCTCGTACTTTCAATTACTGGGTGCTTCTGCACCACGCCATTCGAAGCAAACTGGAACAAGAGTATCAAGGGGAAGTGCTTCATGAGAAGTGGAGGAGGGAGCCTCTTCTACGCCCAGGTTTGTCAGTTCAAATGCAATGATCTGTACGATTCACTGATAGAATAACAGGGAGTGTCTAATTGCGTCAGCGATGTAGTTTATGTGGCTGCGCCTCTCATATATCTTTCTACTATGCACATATCTGGACGAACACAGTGGGGCCTTCGACTAGTTTTCTGTCTGGGATTATTTTTAGTCTCCTGCCTACAAACCTACGACTTGAACTCATTTAGCTGATCTGATACATCAGTCCAACATCCTTCTCTATCGTGAAAACCGTAGAGCTATCTGCTTTGATGAAGACCCACGACCCCACGTGGGATGGAGCCAGCCTCTCCATCTGGTCCGCAATCGAGCTTTCGGTAGGGATACTCACGGCCTCTTTGCCTCCTTTGCGCAAGCAGTTCGAAGGCTTAGCCCATATTATTCTACCCTTGAGTTTCCTCAAGGGCTTGTCCATGCCTACTGGCCAGGTAATACCGTTGTATGTTAGCAAGACAACCAGAATTATCAGCAGGCCCAAAAAACATGAGTCGCGGATCATAATGAGAGACGATGATTCAGAGAGCCAGATACACATATTACGCGATCAGCCTAGTAAAAGGGATATCATAAAGTCCACAGTACACGAGGTCCACGGCGACAATAGAAGCAGTGTATAGATAACGGAGCGGGTATGTAGTATATACAAGTCGGAGTATTTCCAGGATGAGGTTTGATTGATCTGTGCAAAGCATTGATAACGCAGGAACGGGTGCTGCATCGGCAGGCTTTGGTAAAAATATAGAGCTTCGACATTGGGCCCTTTGTGATTCTTTGAAGCACACTCTCAAGGCTGGCGAGCTTTTACTTCGAAAACAATTTTCTATGTCTTGAATTCATCGTGAGTAAGGACTCGCAGTTGTGATCTTTACCATGTCCTGAGTAGGAGTCATCACAAGCATTGCCTTTAACTAATCGTGAACTTCTTCAAACATTGCAGTTTCCAGGCAAACATCTCTCGCGCTTTCGAAGAACTCGTCATTTTTTGCATCACAGCGTGTTCGTCGTAGTGTGGAGCACACAGTGATGCCTTCCTCAACAGGCATTCTTGACGTCATCGAGTTCGGGGAGCCGGTCCTCTCAATGTCCCACCTGCATCAGGCCTCCACTGTCTGTCAGAAGCTTATATATTCAACATCGGATTTTAAAACGATCAGACCGATTGTACCCGACTGATTAACAATTCTGTATCTAACGGTTTACCGATCCACCGACGAGCACCCCGCATCCCGGAGCGTACAAGGAACCCGAAGTGCATAAAGCAGCCAGGTATTCCCCGCAGAAGAATCAACAAACCACCCTTTGAACCATATCAACCATCGGTACAAGCATCTCTGCTAATTCATATACAACACTATGGCTTCTCCCATCCTCGTTTTCGGTCCGACTGGAGCAGTTGGTCGCGCCGCCGCCATTGAAGCACACAGACGTGGGGCAAAGGTCTACCTTGCGATGCGGGACACAAAAAAGGAACTCAAGGGCATCAATGAGGAGGGGAATGAGGACCGCTTCATTCGTGTCCAAGCCGATCTCACCAAACCGGAAACTATCAAAGAGGCCGTCAAAACATCAGGTGCAAAGAAGGCCTTTGTGTACATCGTTTTCGAGAGCAAGGATCACATGCGAAGTGCGTTCGACGCGCTGAAGGAGGCTGGAGTCAGCTATGTGGTCCTGCTGTCTTCATACACAGTTCAAGACCCTCCAAGTTCTGATGTGAACAAGAAGGAAATGATTGGCGCGATCCACGCGCAGGCGGAGGTCGCACTGCAGGAATCGGGTCTTGAATATACGGCTGTGCGTCCCGCATACTTCAACAGCAACGTCTTCTGGGAGCATCAGGAGATCAAGAAGGGCGAAGCTGAGCTTCTGTACCCTAATGTACGCTTCGATTACCTCGCGCCTTCGGACATTGGGGTCGTGTGCGGCTCCCTGCTAGCGGAACCGCGCTTCCAAAAGGAAGCAGGGCCTTCCTTCTACCTATGCGGGCCTGATCTGCTGACCCAGCGTGAGGCCATGGAAACGATTGGGAAAGCGCTAGGGAAGGAGCTCAAGATCAAGGAAGTCGACGAAGAGCGTTGGTTCCAGAAGTTGCAACACATGCCTAAGCCGCTTCTTGAGAGTTTGGCAAAGAGCCTCAAGGAGTCGGATGAGGGCAAGGATACATACTCGAATATATACGAGCAGGCTGTGAATAATATCCGGAAGTATGCTGAGAGGGAGCCGACGAAATTGGAGGACTGGATCAAGGAACACAAGGCTGGGCTTGAGTAGCTGGGGCGACGGGAGGCTGTCCTTGCATGAGATACACTTTGTATAGTTTGAAGCGAAACAATGCTCATCTATCCAACCCACATGTAAGCGCCAGTAGTCCTTTGGGAGTGATTGGCGTGAATGTCATGATCCCCAAGCGGCCCGCCGCCACGCCGCAAATAGTCTGGGGCGCATGGACCCTGCATGACCTCTGACGCGCCAGGGCAGGGATCCGGCGATGATGCTGGAGCAGGAAGCGCCAGACTTCGGCCTTGCGAAACGACAACTACAAACCCCACACAATCTTTAATTATTCGTATTGCCGTAGGCTAGCACTCTAATCGCCGAGACAGCGCCTAGATTGCCGCGCACAACAAGTCGGCGCCATGGCAGCGGCCGTCCAACTTTCGCCGCCTGCGCCCGCTGTACCCACAAAGGACCATATACACACGCAAAGCTGCCCCTCATGCGGTATTAGTATAGACATGGCAGAACTGGCAGACGCACGACAACGGATAGAGGAGCTGGAAGCGCAGATGGAGCGCCTAAAGGAGAAGGCAACAGCAGCTGGTACGTGTGCGCATCCAGAAAGAAACCACCTACCCACCAGAGCCCGTCAGCCCGCCACTACCTCGGCCAGACCAACGAGAACAGACACAACTAACCAAACCATCAGTGGACCGATGCGCCGACTACGAAGACCAAATCCGCAGTTTAAAAATCGCACAATCAGACTTCACACACAAGCCTCACCGCCCCTCTGTCGACTTCGATCCCCCACGACCTGGCACCGCAAACTCTACAAAATCAGGCCGCTTCTCCTTCATAACGAACCGCTTCCCGTCGCCCGCAAATACAGGCTCCATGCCGCCGCCACCACCACCAAAAGATAATCCGCCCGACACCACACTACTCAACGAACTAGAGCGCGAGCGAGCCCTGCGCGCCAAGGCCGAAGCCCGCGTGCAAACAGTAGATTCCGAGATTGAGGAGCTCAGTGTTCAGCTGTTCAGCCAGGCCAACGAAATGGTTGCTGAGGAGCGTCGGGCGCGCGCGAAGCTAGAAGAGAGGGTTGAGACGTTGGAGCGGAGGGATAGGGAGAAGATGGGGCGGTTGGATAGGTTGGAGAAGGCTGTTACCAGGGTGGAGAGGGTCAAGGCACTTCTGAGTGATCAGGATGTAAAGAAGGGGGATATTACAGGGGCGGGGGGATTATTGCTGCCTGCAAGGAGGTAAAGGATGGTGAGCATGACTGACTGATAGCATCTTTTGGGCGTTGTGTTGTGTTCTGATACCAGAATTTGATTTCCACTTTTGTTTTCTTTCTCTCTATAGGTTAGCATAGCGTCGGGTGTTCTGGGCTTTTCTTGCATCAAATTGGACAGGTTGGGAGAGAGGGAGCATATGGAATGACATTTGGTTCATGTTGATACTCAATTTTCGATACTCGAGACTATATGCGATTGCGAATGTGAAATATGTGAAAGTGACCGAGTGAGAACTTGAAGTAGGAGCACATTTCGATGGCAACAACCGAAGCATCTTCCGTCCATGGAAACGCATAAAAGGTAAATATGGCTCTCCCCCGACCCTGATTTTGTCAACCAGCATTTCCCCCTCCCCCCCCCCCCCCACACACACACACACAACAAAGAAAGGAGCTCATGCGGTAATCAGAGGTCCCACAGCCGCTGACGATGTCCTTATTTCAGTAGCAGCATTCGAAGCGTTGTCCATGGAAACGCACAACAGGTAAGAATAGCTCTCCAGGTAAACTGATCTAGACCGACTAGCGCAAAACTGTCCCACACAAAATCAGAGGGGCTTATGCGGGTAGCCACAGCTGTGGGAGGCTGCCAGTGAATATACCCCTGACTAACATGGTTTCATATGTCGAATCCCTCCAAGCAACCCGAAATTTGCCCAGTAGCAAGAGGGGTTGAAGAAATGTCCACTCTATCGCAGCCCACAGTGACAGACGCATCATGTGTTTTGATACATGACGTACAGTTTTGATATGGATATAAATAGATTGGATGGAATACTTCAGGATGAAATGCGGTAGAAAGGAGATGGTTTGTGTGTATGTGTGTGAGGCACTTTTACTGCTTTCGGAAGGAGGGGAAAGAGGGTGGTGGAGTAGCCGGGAGGTGTTTGGTGTGCTTTCATCAAGCGCTAACGTGCGGCTTTCAAATATTAGCGGGTCAGATGACTTGGGTGTGCCCCCGATGATGTACGAGCGTAGAGTGGTTTGCGGCATCAATATTGATATCAGGCGCTCCATGTGAGTGTGAAATTGTGAGGAGCCATATGGCAATGAGGTAATGGACACTGGACGTTTATCAAGTTGGGGGGGGGAGGGGGGGCTTTAGGCTCAAAAAGTGATTTGAAAGATGGATCATCAAGTTACCATGGGTAATCTGAAGGGCGCTAGGAGAATTTTTATGACCATAACTGTGGTTGTCGTTGCCTGTGACGATGAAGATGATTTGGTGAGCTCATGAATTGTGGAGTGCGAACTGGCCCCACTCCCAGATCTCATAAGAAGTAGGCAGACACTGTCTTTCCTCCTATTTCCTCTTCATCCACATCCCACTCTTTCTACTCATATTCAAATTTGCCAAAAGCAAGCAAAGTCTTTGAGTATACCCAAGCCACCTCTCTCTCTCTCACACACACACACAACCCACCGATACCGCTTCAAAGACATTCACACCTGTCTCCCTCTCTCCATACCAAATATAAAGTAAAACACTTTATACTCTACCAAAAAGTAAGTTGTAAACATATACTTTCCCTACCTTGACATTATTCTAACATCATTCAGCATGGTTCACACTGGACCCAAAAACAAGATATTCAACGCCCGCCATAATTTACAGGCAAAAAGAGAGACTGCAGCTTGGCAACTCCAAAACCAGGAGGAAGCGGCCTACGACCGCTTCCTCGTAAGACACAACTACACGCCGGCCTTTGGCACCTACCGCAACATAGCCGGTGCCCATTTCAACATTGTGCCCTTTGGCAACGACTGGAACAGGGAATATGTCGCCCCTGAGAACCGGATCTCCGCTCCAGGCTCCATCTGGGTGCCTGTTTTTCCGCAGGGCGAGCCTGGGAAGCCGTTTGACTGGAATGCCCACGCTAGGGCATGCGGAAACGAATTCGACTTCTGGGCAGCGATGGAAATCCCAGTTGGCTTTAGTGAGCTTGGGTTCAAGAGGGATCGCGAGGGCCGAAAATGGCGGGTATTTCAGCTGAATCAGCTGATGCTTGAGGAGATGGAAGGCTTCTTAATATGCAGCCCTGTTCCAACGATTACCCTCGACAAGACCCGCGAACACTACCGTCAAGCGGCAGACGGTACGTACGAGGTAGTGCCACCGAACCCTGTCCCCCAGGATGCGCCCATGACAAGCAATTTCGCAACGGAGGAAATACCGGCTAAGGTGCCCGCGGAGGAGTTTTTCGCTCCTCTTATTTTCAACACCACGCCCAGTACCGCTGAGTCTTCCGCTCCTCTTGTCTTCGACACGGCACCCAGTGCAGCCGAGGATTTTTCCACTGCTCCTACTTTCAACACCACACCCAGCTTAGCCGAGGAGTTTTTCGCTCCTCTTGCTTTCGACACGGCACCCAATGCAGCCGAGGAGTTTTTCGCTCCTCTTGTCTTCAACACCATGCCCAGTGCCGCTGATGAGTTTTCTGCTCCTCTTGCTTTCGACACGGCACCCAGTGCAGCCGAGGAGTTTTCCGCTCCTCTTCTCCTCAACACCACCACGCCCAGTGTCGCCGGGGAGGGCGAGGCGCTGACCTTCCTAGACCCAGCCTTCTTCTTCAACCTCCAATGATAGCTGAGGCCCCTGGTCATCCTCATCCCCTCTCCACACATTTTACTATTTGGGGTGGCTCGGTGATTTCAATCTCTTATTCTGGGTGTTTCTAAAATGGGAACCAAGGTGTGGCTGCTCTTCTTCGTCACGGAATACTACGGGGGTCTAGATACTTGTACACATCATCTTCAAAGCAGTAATGTATATATCCATCATCATCATCATCATCACATCTAACCAACGTGTTTTGTTAGTGCAGTTATACTTGGTACGCTCATGGGTTTGTGTTTACTGGGTAGAGGCTTTGTTACCAGTTTGGACTTTGTTGAATCTGTGATACCCCATATAGCCATATACAATCGTATACTCATGTGGCTGATATCTTATCGGCGCGTAATCTATATCTAACCTATATAGTAATCTCTCAAGACCCATGTATTAACAGGCTATGTGAATGAGGGCTGTCAGATACCAATCCTGTTCATTTCCCAATCACTTTCCCAAAAGGCCAATCAATATCTCCAGAGACAAAGCAGTCGATCATAGAAGCTCGTAGATATAAACGTCCGTTGTCCTTGACTGTTTAACGCTGGCTGAGAGTCGCTGCCATAGTTCATGCTCTCGTGTTCCTCGAATTTGGCCAGTACTTCAATCTGCCAATCCTTGGAAGCGCTCTTGGTAAACCTTACGATCCGCGTACCGGCGTGCATGCAGCTGACAAGCATGAGGATGGCTTCTGGTGGGGGCTCCGATCTCCACTTCTCCACGCCATGATGCGCTGGCAATTTGGGGCTTCGATCGAGCAGTTTCAGCCGCCACACCCCGCCTCCAAGGTTGGTCTCTGCAAGAACTTGTCGGCGGCCAGATATAGGTACGTGCAGGAGTCGAATATGATCGTCATAGCTACCGGTGACAACGAGGCCACCTTCGCTGTCAAGGTGTATTGGGAGAATGGCTGTAACACCTGCACCATGAATCTTTCCATCCATCCAGGGTACGCTTCCTCCGGAACCGTCTGCGAGTTCAGCGAATCGTAGTGTGCTGTCATCTCCACCTGACAGCAGGCCCGAGCCATCAGGTAGGAAAGCCAGGGTCCACGCTTCCAGGTCATGCGAAGTGACCTCCATCTTGGTAGGCACATCGGAATTGTCTTCGGTGTCTATGACTCCGAGACAAACCTGCCCGTTGGACAGTGTCATACCAACCATGAAGGACTCCGGGTGCCACGAGAAAGCGGTGATGAGTACATCTTCGGGGAAGTACTGGATAGTCTTGATGTGGCTGATTTCAGGGTCTCGCTGCCACGACTTGAGCTCGTAAATGGCGAAAGCTCCAGTTGAAGTTGCGACGCCAAAATTCGAGCTCGTTACATGCGTCAAAAAATGTACATCTAGTATGGCCGAGGGAGTGGAGAGTGTCTGAATTATGTTGCTTCGTGTAGTCAGTACCGGGTTTTGTGTACGTATGATCAAGGTCACACCCGACGTACACATTGTCTCTATCGACGCGCACCAATATCAAGCTGCCATTGCGCTGCTGATTTTTGGCGCTGACTTTGCCGTCGTGAGGGGCACTGCCTGCAGATTCTTTCTCGTCGGACTTCTCAAGGTTGTACGTTCCAATCACGGCATATTCGGGATTGAGAGGAAAGAATTCGATACAACTGGGCGGAAGGTCGAGCTTGAAAGACGTTAGGGATCGTATTGTCGACATTTTGCAGAGGATAGTCATGGTCAAGTCGCCTTGCCTCTCATTTCGGTTAGTGGGCTAGATTACTAAGCACAGACTCCGGGCTCTGCTTCTTCTCTACGAATTCACTGAGCAACAACGACGTCATATTGTAAACGTTAGCAGCGCGCCAGTAGCAAATCGCAGTGAGAACTGCCTGATAGCCCGAACGCCATCAAGTTGATGCCTTGCTAATCCCTGCACCGCTACATTGCAGCCTGGACTAACCCCAAAGCGGACACCACCTGACCACGCGACAACACTTCCTCATTCTAATAAATATTCGCCGAAAGCGCGTTCTTCTGCATCTTATCAACTCCAACTGCGTTCTGACCTTACCCTACGTTCACTCACACTTCAATTGACTACAAAGAGCACCTTACGACCGTCATGTCCAACGCCACAGCGTCAGCAGAGACCTTTGCGTCTGGACGCTACTCGAAGCGCAAGAGAACACAAATCACATACCGCATGGATGAACTAGATGTATCAGACGCAGATTCCGACATTGAGAAGCCGCATGTAAAGGTTCAATGCACCGTCAATCACAGCCAAGCAGTCGATACTAACCAACTGCCAAAAGAAGCTCAAGGCAAAGACGACATCGGAGCCATCTCACAAAACACTTCCCAAGCGCAAAGTCTTCCCATTCATGGAGCTCCCCGCCGAGATCCGTAACATCATCTACGGCTATACTCTTACGGACCCAATGGGCATCAATCTCGCAGCAACCTTTGAGCACAAGCGCCGCACAACCAAACGCATCCCCTCAAAGCTTCAGAAAACCATGTCCGGGCTCTACTACAGAAACGCGGATAGCGGTGAGGTCCTGCAGGAGGAAGAGCCAGTGCCACTCACCCCCTCGCTGCTCGCTGTAAGCAAGCAAATCTACCGCGAAGCTATCGACATTTTGTACGGCCACGAGTTCACCTTTTTCGATAGTTTTGCCTTGTACGCCTTCATGATCAACCTGGGTGCCACGGGAGCAAAGCACGTCAAGAAGATCAAACTCGGCGGCTGGCTCGACGGTCGTGGGACCAGAGGATATAACCACTGCTGCTTCGCTGCTCTCATGTCCGCCACCAACCTCACTTCCTTTCACATTGAGACTTCGAGAGCGGGTTATTCTTCAACTGTATCCACGGCCGATCAACTGTACCGCGACGCTTTTCCTTGGCTGGAGTCCATGGCCGCCGCAAAGGGAAAGATGGATGCCGGCGTCGATGTATTAAAGTTTGGCGATGCCTTCTTCGGCCGCTCGTGGTCTTGCCTTCCTCTCATGCAGCCTTTGTCGAAGGAGGAGAATGTTGACTTGTTCAAGAATGAACTACGCAAGCTTTTGGGCGCGCAGCAGCAGATAGTCATGGGAAATGCGCTGGTGAAGAAGAAGAAAAAGAAGGCAGGGAAGAGCACTGATGCCGAAGAGTAGGCATGAGCCATCATGAGACGTCAAGTACAGAACCAATGGCGATCATGCATGAATGATGAACAACGTCCTTGGACACGATTGATTGATATTTTTGGAGCGTTTACAGGGTCCAGCAAACAACACATTTTGTGTCTTTCTTTCCTCTCCTGGTCCGTCTCACAGTGTTTAAATCGGCCTTTACTTGTAACTTTGCAAGTCGCTTCTCTTGGTAGACATCTGGAGTTTGATGTTCCATACATAGACTAGAACATTCACAAGCATTGCTCCCCCATTTTGTACATGTATGATCCTTTTGGAAATCCACAGCACTGCTTCCTTGAGGTGGTGTTTACCGCCTTACAGGTTAGTTTCATATGCAAGACCAAATGGGTATTAATTACGTATTTACTTGTCATCTCAAGTGTAGCTTCGTTTACCATGACGAGCCAGTGCAAATATACAAAGACGGTTCCATGTCCCCCTTACATTCATTTCCCTTTCAGCCCATGCCAACCATAGCCGATTAATGACAAATTCAATCCCTAATCTCCTGTCCCTACTTGAGAACCAACCTCGCAAGCATCGCCCTCAGCGCCTCGGCGCCCTCCCTCCCCTCAGGCCCTAACAACTCTTCAATACCCCTCACATGCTCTTCCGTCTTCCCCCTCAGCTCCTCAATCACCCTCTTGCTATACTCAAAGCTACCTTTACTCTCCATATACCTTAGCGCATAGCGTTTGACCTCCTCGTCCGTCGTCTTTTGTTTTAAAATGTTCATCATGATCTGGTTGGAGGGATCGGCGCGTATAGCGTGGATGACTGGGAAAGAGAATTTGCCTTCGGTGAGATCTTCGCAGAGACCTTTGAGCGTCGTGTAGCCAGATGTAGGGGAGAGGTTTAGGTGGTCGTCTAGGATTTGGAAGAGGAGGCCAATAGTGGATACGAGGGGGGCACAGTCTCTAGGAGCGTTTTTAGTTGACATCTACCACGTTATGATGGACTGGATAGGGAAGAGGAAGTGGGGTAGAAAAACATACATATTTGTTTCAGATTCGGCCTGCATAAGTTTGATTGCCAACCTAAACAACCCGCCTGTCTTGTTGCCCACCATTTCTAGATAATCCGCCTCACTCGGACATGTCAGGCTATCCCTCCAGTACAGATCCATGCCCTGACCTCGATGTAGGTTTAACAGCTCTTCGGTAAAGATTTCAATGAGCTTGGGATTATTCATGGAAAGGAGGAGGGAAAGGGCGCGAAAGTAGACGTAGTTTGCCGAGTTGATGGTCTGTGGGGTGCCAAAGATGGCGTGGGCGACGGGGATGCCACGGCGGAGGACCGACGAGTCTTCTACATCGTCGACGCTAGACTGTGTTAATTGGAGTAAAGTGAAGGGGGGGGGGGGGGGGTTTAGGGAGGATACGTACAGTAAACTCGCAGTATGTAGCATGCCCACCACCTTGGTTATGACTTCGAGTCTTTCTAGCGGCACTTTTAACCAGAGGTTGAACGCAGCAATGCACTGACTACGTATGTCTTTCCCGGGATGTCCATACAGATAGTCGTATGGTCCCAACAGTATGCGCTCCTTGCTCTCGGTCCAAGCAGCGCCATTGCCGTATATCAAATCTTCCCCTACTCCCTTGAGATCGTCGGATGGCGGCGACAGCGGTGTCGGGTAGCCAGTCTCAGAGGCCATAGCTTGGGATTGGTCAGACATGTGCGACTGCGACGGTTGGTCTCGTAACTGGGCGTGCAGCGGGTCTGCCGAATGGCTAGTCTTGCTCTTCTTACTTTGCGCAATCCAATCAGTCTCGCTCAGCGGGCGCAGGACGCTACTTGTTGACGACTGCCTAACGCTGTTCCCATTGAGGTTGACGATACCTGTGGAGCTGGTACGCGGCGGAATCGCGTTAGGCGATGCAAACGGGTGGGTTGGCGACGAGACGGGCATGGCGACGGTGTGCGCGGAAGCCGATTCCGAAGTTGTGGATGACGGCGGCCGCGGCTTGTGACAGTGCGATGACGGCGTCTTGGCCCGAAGAGGATTGTGCCTTCTTGCAATGGACACGTTCAACGCTGAAGCTGCAGGAAGGATTGAAGGGAAAGGGCTGGAAGCTGGCGGACGGGGGTTGTCCAGGCTACACTTGTCGCGCTCTGGGAAGAAGCGCAATGCGGAGAACGGCGGGGCGCGTCCAGTAGTCGTGACAGCGATGTGCGTGTGAGGTGGGCGAGCAGGGGGAAGCGCGGGCGAGGTGAATTACGGTGTAATATTTGGCAGCCTGACTGCAAGGACAGCGTCCTTTATACAGCTCATCATCGCATGTAAACAACTCTTGCAAAGGGCGAATCGTTGCAAGATGCAAGTGCATGTATGACGCCAACCGTTGCTTGAACCCCTGCTTGAACAAGACGCTAGCCCAGACTCAGCCCTGCACACCTCACACGCCGTTCCCATGAATAAGTATAGACTTTACCACCTTGCTCGCTTTGGCCTGAATCGGGAAGACTTCACAATGCAAAACGCAACATCAACCTTACACCTGTTCTATTCCGAAACTTAATATTGTTTGTAGCCGTGTCGACCATGTTCGCCCCACCTTGGACGCAGCATGCTCCAGCTGCCTCCAGTGCAGCATTAGATATTATACAGATCGACCTTTGAACCAGAAGGGGAAGAAGAAGATGCTTCAAACCGCCAAGTGGCCTCCCCTAACGCTATACGGGTATGCAAAGAGATAAGGGTAAAACAGGACAATGTTAAGAGTCAAAAGGGTCCCAGGAGAGTATTATAGTCCAACCCCAGAACCGTTTTGTATCCAACACAACAAGGAAAGGTTATGCCTGATGCTGTGGTCGTACGTCGTGACAAAGAAAAAAAACCAAGAGAAAGGAAAGAGAACCAAGGAAATTGTGGGTGCCGTAGAGGCGAGAGAAGCTGAAATGGCAGAATCAAATTACTGCGCTTGGTTGTACGCAAGCCAAGCGTCATGCGCTTCGCGAAGAACTGGATGATGATTAGCAGCTGTCAGACGATCATTTTTCGGACAAAACTTACTTTGTAAAACATGGGCTTGCCCAATGTACGTCTCGCAAGCGCACTGCAGGGTCCTTCCATCGATGAAGTCGAGGACAACACTGTTGGGAAGCTCTTGTCGATCTTGGTCAGGGGGGTATGGGGTGCGGAAGTCGCTCAAATGGAAGCGCTTAGTCACGCCCTTTTCATTGTGCTTCGAGGGGCTGAGGACAAGGTTGCCAGAGCCGTCGATTTCAACCCATCTGCGTTTCCAGAGCTATGTTGAGTTAGCTTAACGCTCATGATACATGTATATAGTCAGCTTACCAGGGTATCAGGGAACTGGATGTTCAGATCTCCGACGTGAACCGCAGGCGGTGGCTCTCGAAGAGATGCCAATGAGGTTGATCGCATATCGTTCTCGGACGATGCCAAGTTGCTGGTCGAGTTCTTCCAGGGCATGGACGAAATGGAAGAAGACATGCGCTTGAACATCTTGCTGGTTTTGCTAGACTTCTTGCTGCTGTGCGACTCCTTCTTTTCCTTCTTCTCGGACCTCCTCTCGTCGCCCTCTTGGCTGTGTACTGACTTGGACTCGCTCATCCTGCGACCGAAATTTCTCCAGGTGCTCTCCGAAGATGTCCGTGATGCCGCGATGCTTTGCTCTCGCGAGTGTGAAGACCGAACTTCCCGAGGAGAAGTAGGCTCTGTCCTACCACGAGGAGGGCTCATGGGTGCAAAAGTTGCCTTTTGATGGTCGATGATGAGGGGACTTTGGTGGAGCTCCAGCGGCGTACTCTCTGTTGGCATTTCAAGTGTAGGCTGCGCTGTTCGCTCATCCCGAACTATGCGGGCAGTGACTTGTACAGACTCGGGCTTCTCCGCTCGCTGCACGTTGTACACGGTCGACTTGACCGGTCCCGACTGTTTCTTCTTGTCAGGGGTTGACGAGGCAGATGAAGTCAAGAACGAAGGGCTTCCATGACGACTGGTCGACAGCCTGTTCGGCGAAGTCTCGATAGGCGTTGTTGCGAAGAAGGACGATTTGCGTTGGGCAAGGGTAGAGCTTGGTGCACTCAAAGCAGCGCTGGCAGAACTCACTGATGAAGTCGATTCCCTATTAGTCTTCTCTGCAAGCGCTTTGATCCTTTGTGAAATGCCGGAGGAAACGTTGATCTTCTTGGAAACTGTTGAGTCAGACTTGGGTTGAGGAGGCCAGCCGCCTGATAGCTTGCGGCTAGTTTGTTCAGGCGATAGACGGCTGATACCTGCGTAGTTGGATGACGCTGATCTAGGAGGTGTTGACAGGTCTGTGTGAGAGGATTTCCGCGGGAAGAAGGGCGTGATCGGGGACTTGGATACCGACATGGGTTTCGCCTCATGCACTGTGGCACTCTGAAGTTCCTCCATGAATGAGTCGTCGGACAAGTATTCGGTCTCGGAGTTCTCCGCGCTAATACTGACTGAATCAAGCAATGCACGGCGCTTTCCCTTTTTCGATTCGCCAAAGCTCCGCCTCTTGGAGGAGGGCATGAGCATAGATTCTCTGTTGCGCTTCTTTGCCTGACCATCCTCTGTATGGCTTGACGGCATGTAGATTGTGGATTCTCGGTTCGAGCGTCGAACATTTTCTTCGGTTGGTCTCGGGCTTTCTCTCGTCTCATCGTCTGCATCATCAAATGAAGGCGCCCGTTCTGTGATTACCGGGCCTTCAGTGTCTGGGCTTGACACATCTGCAGCAACAGGAGTAGTGCTTTCGGGCACTACAGTTGGCTGGCTGTCGACCGATTGCTGTTCGTCCACAAGGTCTGAGTTGTGAGAGTCTTGCGTGTCTTCACACTTTTGCGAATCTTCCAGTCCTGTCTCGTCTTCTGATATCGACGACGGCCGCGTTGACGGTGCATCAGACGAACCGCGAGTCTGGGCGGATACGGGCGACGATATGGAGAATGATGAGTTGAGGTCGTCGGTCTCTGTTTGGTTTTCCGTCACGGTTAGGCCAGAACTGCTCAGACGGTGTGCTGATTGTAAATCATCGCCAAGTAAAGCCTCCCTGTCGACATTGGTTTGCTCTTCCTCTGGTGGCTCTTCCGACTCTGTTGTGGGAATTGGTGTGGCATCAGTATCCTCATCTAAGGTCTCAGCGTCCTCTGCTTGCACCTCTGGTATCTTATCTTTCTGCTGCTGCTGCTGCTTTTTGCGCAACTCAAGAGCCTTCATCAGTCTCGTCCTTTCTTGCGTTGGTCCCGAAGACCTGTTGAGGCTTCTATAGGACGACACAGGCATGGACTTGACACTAATGGGACCTCTCGTTGAGTAGAGGGACGAGACCGGAGAGTGTGGCATGCTAGGGGGGTTAAGGTCTTGGGTTGTTGGAGGAATGGAAATAGTAGGCAATGCACCGGGTGTCGCTGATTTGGTCTTGTTGCTCTCGGTCGCCTTTCGGTTAGCAGAGCGTAGGCCGGCTGGTAGCGAAGATTTGGGTCTTGCGAGGTCTGCTGGGGCACTGCCTGACGTGGCTGGTCTCTTACCGTCGAGAGACGGACGTGGCCGCGGCCCCAACTTGACTTTGGGCTTAGTATATTGAGCATAGTAGTGCTCGTACAGCTCATCGTAGTTGGGCCGCGCCGTTTGAGACGAGTTTCTGGGTTCTGGGCCATTCTCAAATAGCGAGTCGTAGCTCTTGAGGGTGTCGTGGAGGTCAGAAAGGTCGGCCTCAGGCGTGGTGGGGCCTTCAGACACCGTCTTGACAGAGACATGGGAAATTTCTTGTGCCAGCTTGTGTTCGCCGGCCTTGTCGTCTAATATCAGTGGCACCGATTCTTCGTGCGAAGGCGGTGGCAGATGCGGCATGGGCTCCTCGGTCTGCGGCTCTAGTATGGTGGGGATGGTGGACTTTGCAGTGCTGGGTCGTGTCAAGCTCTCGTCTCCACCCACCTCTTCTGCGGCCTCCTGGATCCAGCTAAGCTTCTGCTGACGCGACGATGAGCTGGACGAGGAGCTCGAGGGGGCGGCGGTATGCAGGCTGCAGGCCGAGGTAAGGGCGGCATCGCTAAGCTCCTCGGGGGTGGATATGGGCAGGACGATGTCGTGGGGCGCAAACTTCTCGGTAATGTTGATAAAGTGGACGGCGACGCGAGCTGTGCAGCGTGTCAGTGAGGGATTGGGTGGACATGACGTCAAAACTCACCCTGCAGTAGTCGCGATGTGCCCTCAGGCACGAACTTGACCAAGACCTTGCGCCGACGGTACAGCAGTAGCCCGTAGAGCGGCGACTTTTCCTCGTACTGGGCCACTGCAGCGCGCGCCTCGCCGGCTCCGCCAGTGCCCCGCGTCAGCACCTCGACAGCATCCCTAGACGTGTACCGAAGCAAAAACCTATAACCAAAACATTAGCTGGTGGTCCGAGAGTCGTGGGGTGTGGGAGGGAGAGCAGAGAAGAAGCAAGAGGCAAGAAGCAAGACGGAGTCGTACCAACCACCAGCTTCGGCGAGCGCACCCTGGTACGCCTGTGTGACCTCGACGCTGTCCAGCCCGTTCAGCGACATGGTGAAGAGGCAAATGCAGCGCTGCCCGTGGGTGGGCAACTCTCGAGTAGACTCTCGGAGCCAGGCGTGTCTGCGGCGACGTGGGCGTCGTCGCGGGCGGAATCAAATATCCAGGAGGTCAAAGCTGGGGGGTCATCCAATTCGGGAATCCGTGGCAGAGAGTCAGTTGCAGCAGGCAGGTGGTGCCATTGGGGCGTCGCGGGGCGTCGACACAGATGCACGTCTGGAGAACATGTACCTTGCAACGCGCGGGACACGCAACAACTGCGAGCTGAGCAAAGGAGCAGTGAAGGGCATTGACGGGGAGCTGTGGAAATCCTGTGTTTCATGCACGAATCGACGAACAGGGGGTCGGGCATGGCCAGAGCTGAAGCCCTAGGCCGTGGTCCATATCTCCGCACCACCCTCTGCCGCCCCGGCCCATTCACCGCCATCAACGGCTTCGGCACCTCGATGCTTCTCACGAACGCGTTTGCTTTTGGCAGAAAAGAAAACGAGCCTCTCCACCTCGCTCCGCCGCAAGTGACGGAAGCTGTCGTGAGCCATGTCGCGGCTCGGAACTCCCGTCGCCGCATGAACACGCCCCGCAACACGGCATCATCCTCGTCACGTGTCGCTATCAGCTTGAGGCGGACGAGGTCGCAGCCAGCGGCGAATATAATAATCCAAGCGTGCACATGGGACAGACTACGACATTTAAAGTTGCCCGGCATGCTTGTTGCTTCTGCCGCCGGTAGCCTGCAGATGACAGCGAGTGACACGCGAGCAGGAAGAAACAAAAACAACCGTTTCGCGTGCGACGGTGCCAGACCGGAGTAGACTAGCAGCAATGTCCTCTACTCAGGGACAGACTATCGTCCGATCCAGGATCGACTGCAACACGTCCAAACCCTGGCGAACCCGTATCCAACCCGGCACCATCGCAACTTGCTTAGTGTCTAGCACCTCCATCGACCTCCTTTTTTTTCCCTGAATACGAATGCATTCGCCGTGTCTTCACCACCAAACGCGGTACGCGTCCAAGCTAGAAAAGACTAAAGAGCGTCCGGCAGCAAAAGCTCTCGAGACCACACAAGACGCTATCCTAGCTGCCCCGCACCATATCGCGACAGCTCCCCTTCCCCCTTGCAGCTCGCAGGTACCCGCGTCTTGAACAGCATAGGAGCATGATGCACTCCATCCCTGATCGGTCGGTAGCGGCCGCAAGCCGAGCAAGAAAAGTCGCACTGCAGCTACAAGCTGACCTACAATCACAACCATCTCGCCAATATTTATTTTACAACTGACGTCTCGAAAAACTAGCTCCATACTTTTTCTTTTCCCTTGATCCCCCTAAAAGCAAGCCACATGCACCCTCCATCCAGCCCTAGGCAAAGAAAAAGAAAGCAACTTCCTCCAAAAGATCCGAAACTATGACATCACTCCCCGCCCCCAGCACCCTCCCACACGCCTCCGACGCCGAGTTGACTCAGGTGCTGGATCTACTTTTCGAGCCCTCGCCTCCCCTGCGCACCATCACGCTCCCCGTGCTGCGCTCTGCCACTTTCCCCAGCTATGACGTTCTCATCACAGCGGTAAATGCGCAGCTAAGTGCGCTGGCGGCCTCTTCAGACCCAGACCAGCTACGCACATTATCCGACATTCTGTGTGCCCACCCACGACTAGGCGAGAAGAAGGTGGACAGTGAGCAGAGTCGGAAAGAGCAAGCACAGCTGAACCAGGGCGGTGAAGAAGAAGCGGAGGCGTTGGCAAGGCTGAACAAGGAATATGAGGACAAGTTCCCAGGCCTGAGATATGTGTAAGTCTAAAACTTTTCCAAACTTGTTTTGGAGAGAGAGAAAAAATTTCCTCTTCAACGACAACTTGCACGCATAATTTATACACTGTGCGATTTTTTATGTTTATTATTTTGTGTACGGTATTTATGTGTATACATATATACGTATGTGTGTATGCTGATTATAAAATCACACCAGCGTCTTCGTAAACGGACGTGCCAGACCCGCTGTCATGCAAAATATGCGCATGCGCATCGATCGCGGCGACGTCAAGGCTGAGAGGGCAGAGGCTATACAGGCCATGTGTGATATTGCCCGCGACCGCGCGTCCAAACTCTCAAACATGAAATAAAGCAATGCATGGCTTGTGGAGTTGGGGAGGATGATGCAGAAACCACATAAATTCGTTGTTTATTGTGGGGGTTTTTTTTCACTCGTCGTGAATCAATTATTTTATTCAGTCTGTCGTCCTCGTCCTCGTCGTCATCATCATCATCTTCTTCTTCTTCTTCTTTGTCTTCTTCTATAAAAACATACAAAAATACCTGGGCAGCTTTAGATTGCTGTGACATACTTGTGTCTTGAGTGAGTATAGGGAGAGAAAAAAATTTATACTCAACATTGCTATTTCTGACCGTAGGGTGGGGGTTTCTCTCCTTTCACTATAGACATGGATTTTTTAGCTATACATCTATATTGTATATTGTATATACCCCCAACTCCACCCAACGTATGCACTCTTTTTTTTTGCCTTGGAAATATGTGTGGTAATGTGTGGGTACGTATGCAAAGTACCTGTTACAGTTCCATTCCCCTCTCCCATACTACGTATACACACACACACACACACAGAGAGAGAGAGAGAGAAACAAAAAGGAGAAGAGGAAGAAGAAGAAGAAGAAGAAGAAGAAGAAGAAGGGAAACGAAAAAAAACAGAGTCGAAAAATTCATAGAAAATTTATGATACAACGTATAAAAAACCAGACCAACTGCTCGCTTGGAGACCACAAAACACCCATCCATGCCCCTTGTTCCCCCCCCCCTTTCCCCTTATCCCTTTCTTTTGTGAAAATCTAGTCATATGAATGAACAATGACAATGAAAACGAAATAGTCTCATCATAATATACAAGATTTGCTTTTTTGTTTCCTTTTGTACGAGTCAAGTCAAGTTGATCCCAGACACACCTGCTCGTGCAACTCCCCATGACCAGACCACCAAAACCCTAAAACGGAAACTACCGTCCCCCAATCAGTCATATCCCTCACACTTTAACAGTAACCCACCTCATTCAGCGCCCATCAAACCCCGAATCTGTGGGCCGTACAGCGAAATTCGGAGACAGCGAATGGGGACTTGCTAGTGACAGCAATGTCGGTGAGCGCGGTGTCGACGGCGCCGGTGAAGTGGTAGTAGGGGTAATAGTAGCACACACATTATTTGGTAAAGAAGTCAAAGGTGAGAAATTCGGCGACATGGACACTGGTGGTGTTGCGGGAGTAAAGTTCGGTGACGCAGGCGTATTCGGGTCCAAGGTGGGGAAGTTGGGTGACGCAGCTGGCTGTTTTGTTTTCAGTGGTATTTTCGGGCGGAAGTTGGGAGATGTGGCGAAGGAGTCGGTTCGTTTGGCTGGGAGGGATAGGCCTGTTGCCGGTGCTAGTGCTGGTGATGTTGACGGCAGTGTTGTAGGTGTTGATGCACATGTTGTATTGCGCCATACTTCTTCCCCTTCACTCCAGTCATGACTCCCTACGGGCGGGTCTAAGAAATCTGAGAACAGGGATGCGGCATCCGATGTAGATGTGTGCGCTGCAGTGGAGGGATGTTTGGTCATGGGAAACGAGACCGCGTCATCGTCATCGTCATCGCGGCAAAAGGGGCTGGGCAAAACCTCGTCTTCTTCATCGTCGTAGAAATGGGCGTAGGGGTCAAAAGTATCGTGTTCAACGTCAAGGGCGTCGTAATTTGACATGCCGAGCGGAGATGGCGGTGGCGGAGTGTAGTCTCTGCGGGGTATCTGTGCTCTGGGTAGGGAAAGGGAGAGGGAATGAGAGTGAGACCATGTTTCGTTTGGAGATCGAAATGAAACAATCTCTTCTGTGGAACCACTGACGGGTGAGGCAGGCGGCGTAGGCGAAGGGCTTCTGGATGAGTTGGGAGAACTGGATGGTGAGCCGGATACCACAAAATGGTCTCCTGTCCGTACGACACCACTTGGCGGTACCGACGGGTCTTGCGACAATACTGGCCGGGTGTAGGTGTCGATACTGCCGTGATCGAACTCCAGTCTCGCCAGTTCAAACTGCACATGCTCCTTTTCATCCTCAACTGGTATCCGTCCTCGGCGCCCACCATTCCCACCCCTGGCCAGCATGTTCTGTCTGCGTATGCCATTGAGGATGGCGGCTTTGCGGAGGAGGTTCCGCCCAAGAGCCTTTTGCTTTGCCCAGACTGCAATTTTGGAGCTGCCTCGATCCACAATGTTGGTTGCTGGGTGGGAGAATTGGGGCGACAGCCGGGATGTGATGAGGACGAGGCGTAGTCGGCGCTTCTTCTTCTGCATGCATGAGTGTTCTCCGTCAATATCAGCTACAGCTCGGCTGCGCTTCCAGGGCCCGGATTGCGGTAGCTTGGGCAAGAAGGTGAGATTCATCTCTGGTCTGGGAAGCGGAGTGGTAAAGTCCAGAGTGCTTGGTCCTTCAGCCGGAACAAGCGTGTCGAATGGTCGGCTTTGTATCGATGATGTGTCGGCGATATCAGCTGGCTTCATCCTCCGTCGCCCAACTTGATGTACTTTCTTCGTGAGATGGAGGCGAGCACACGATTCCGCATTCTTGCGCGTAGTCGATGCTGCGTGGCGGTGTTTGTTGAGCGACGAGCCGGTAAGGTGCGAGTCAAGAGCACCCAGCGGCTCGTTTGCTGTGCGGGTAGGGCACGAGATCCGAGGAGCAGCAAAGTGGAGCCAGTGCTGTGCTAGTGAATGGCGGAGCATGGAACTTCTCGACCCGATCACCTCTCGATCCTGTTTCAGAGCCCAAAGCCCGACATGGCAACTGCGCGTGACCCGGGCTTGCAGTCAAAAGTAAGAGTTGATATGTAATGCCAAGAACGCTGAGGTGTCAACGAGAGTAAGCAATTGGCAGGAACGGTGACATGTAATGTGTCGAAAAGAAGAAGCGCCCTAATAATATCGCGTTGCAGGACGAGCCGGATGACCCAACGCTACGGGCAAGATGCGGAGAACCCTAGCCACAACCTGCCAGACGATGCCTAGTGTTTCCCTAGTCCCACCCTGCCTCACCTCTCACTGGACAACATTGCGAGAGAGCATTCACAAGCCATTGCGTCGAGACCACGCAACTTTGCTCAACTGAGCGTGTGTGGTGTGTGTGTGGCAACTTCTCCAAAACGTTATTTCGTGAGGCTGACAAACCCGTCTCTGAGGGGGGCGAAAATGTCGTGTATTTGCGAGGAAGAAAAAAAAGAGGCGCATACGAGCAAAGGCCTCGAAGCACATGGGCCAGAGCAAAGAAAGCGGAGAAGGTTTCCAGCAGCAGGCAGGCGACAAGAAGAAGCTGCTGCATTTGGAACGAGGCTTCTCAGAGCCAAAGGGGGTTTGGCTTTCCCCAAGGCCTTGCCGATCAATCAGCCCTGGCCTGGAATCCTTCACACACCTAATCTTCTCCACCAACAACAAGCGACAGCGAGATGCTCTCCACCGGCACAACGTGATCAGCTTACAGGGAGAGAAGAAGGCATGTCACCAATTCCAGCCAGGTCAGACCTTGTCAACTTCCTGTCTAAGCCGATGACATTGTACGCGGTCTCGAGCAGTGCATCAGCAACAAAAAAAAGACGCAGCAAGACGCAGCAAGACCCAGTTTTGATCCTCGCCAGGTCAAGCTAGGGTTCTGGCCCAGGTCCCCCCCCTCCCCCCCAGTCGCAAGTACACAGATGATCTGAGAGAAAATTCTGGGGTCTTCTTGTTATTTGCTGCACACGTTAGTTCGGCTCCCCTTCGGAGGCTTGCTCACGACGCACGACATCGTGCTTGCCATCTGCCCAATGGGAGAATCTGGTCTTCTACCACGAGAATGTATGACATGTGTATACCCTGCCCACCTCACTAAACCAACCCACCAACCAGCTAACACCGATCGCCTGTTCCGGAGACAGCCGCTTTGCGAAGTACTGTATCCCAAACAGCGAGGTATTCCAAGAGCTACGAAAGAGGTATCTTGTATATCCATCCTTGGCTTGTCCCAACTCATCACCCAATCGCCGGCGCAGGATGCGGAGACGCCCGATGCATTAACCCCCCTCCCCCAACGTTCCCCATCCAGCGCAGAAGCGGCACACCGCGGAAAGGCAACCGCGGACGTAGCCCGTGTTCTTGATGACACTCCCCACTTCCATGTTTTTTTTTGTTATTTTTCTCTTATATGCCTTTGTGCGCGTACGTGCGACGACGAGGCTGATGTTTTCTTTTCTTTGGGCTCACACGGCAGTTGCATGCCAGTATACAAGCAGGGCGCTTTTCGTTTTTGCGGCTGGCGGCTCAGCTCCTCACAAAAAGAAAAGTCTGCTCACTTTGCCGAGCTAGGACAAAACGAAATAAGACAATATGGTAGAGTGCGGATTGTCATATTATTGAGACTACTCTAACAGTACTACCCCTACACTATTTCACCGAAGCCCTGCATACTGACCTCAAATCATCAAATCCGGGTCCGGCTGCCAAAGGTACAAATCCTTGTCCGCAGTTGCTATCAGGTTCGTCCTGGGGTTGTATCCAACCACGGCACTTTTGCCCTGACCCGGCAGTTTCTCCATGGGCTCGAGCATGTGGTTCGGGCTTGGTGGTTTTGAAATGTCCCAAATAAGCAAGCCGTCTTCAGCACTGCCGCCAATGAGGAATTGGCCGTCTGGTGTGAGACAAACGTCACCCTGGCCATTTGCCGGCGTGTCTCCATTCCGCGTGGCTCCGTTGAGGTTGGTGACTGAAGAGGCTGGGGGCAGGCGACCCGAGGATCCGGCTTTGCGGTAACAAAAATGCGATATTTCCCCAGAGAAGGCGTCGAGCACAAAGTGCCCGCTGCCGTTTGTGGCGACTATCAGACTCTTGCCATCGTTGCTAAACTCAATCTTTGTCCAGTCGACCTTTTGTCCGCCCAGGAAGCGCTGCTCGTACTCGAGGAGGTCGAACGTGGCAAACGGCGGCTTGTCGTAGTTGCGCATGTCGTACAAGAGTATGTTCTGCGTCGGCGGCGAGGCAATGGCAATGACGGTGGCTGAGGGGTCGTATGTGGCTAGGTATGGTGCGTGCAGGTTGAGCATGCCGACGTAGTTGGGCGACTGCAGATTCCACAATCGAACCGTGTTGTCCCGAGAGCAGCTTATAAACTCATCCTTGGACGGACACAGAGCAATCGACGTGACCGTGTCAGTATGGCCCTTGAAGTAGCGGATGTACGAGTTGTCGTGGGTGGAGAGGAAGCGAATGGTGTCGTCGACCTTTGTGCTGGCGTAGATGATGCTTTGTGCATGGTGGCTGAAGCGCGCGAGGTGGACGCCGTACTTTTGGCTCTTGAGCTCCTTTGCGTGCTTGCCCTCCTTGCAATTGTAAATTTGGAGGGTATCGTCGTCGCGCGCTACAATGGCTAGTTCGCCCGAGTCGTCAAAGTCGAGCGACGTTACCGAAGTGCCGTGGCCCCCAGACTTGAAGCGCTGGCCGGAGTGTTAGTAGCTATATTCTGGCGGATATCCAAGGGCGCACGCTGTCTCTTACTCTTTGAGGCCGGAAGCTCGTTATGACGTCGCTCACTTTCTGCGTCGGCGGACCTGCAGGCGGTGGGGGAGGACCTCCGCCAGGCGTTGCTGAGCCGGCCATGGTGGTGTTGAATTCTCAATCCTCGGCTGTAGAATTCGACCTCATTTCCGCCTATCAAGTTGGAGTCGAAGTGAAGCTCTACACGCACGATGGACAGACGCGACGGACGCGACGTGGTTAGCTAGAGCCGAAGAAATCCGCCCATGGAAACAAAGTGGGTCGGTCTGCGCTCGGCCTTAATTATAGCTCAAAGCCGACACCGGAACAAAGGATTATTGCTAGCATCGGCATTGGCATTGTCATCTTATTTTCCCTAACCTACCATACAATTCACGTATAACGTCAGACTGTCGGATTGCTTTCACTCCCAAACCTACCAATCTCCTCTCCCTCCTCCCTACGCATACGTGTCCATGACGGCGCGGTAGCGAAGCGCAAAACATGTCTACCACGCTCGGGTCTTTCATCGCTGGCGGCATAGCAGCATGCGGAGCCGTAACCGTAACCCACGGCTTCGAGACCGTCAAGATCCGGTGCGCATAGCCAGTTGCAGCACACACAAACGTGGGACGCCAGCCTGTTGACCGTGGCCCAGACTACAATTACAAGGCGAGCTTAAAGCGAAGACGGATACGCCGCGGTTATACAAAGGCGTCTTCCACGGCGTGAGCGTCATCTTGAAGAATGAAGGACCCAGAGGTCTACTACGGGGACTGAGCTGCGCAGTACGTCCGTTGCACTACACTACACTACACGGCACCAGCTTTGGGCTGTAAAAAAAAATTGATGATGACAAGAGGGAACTGACACCCGCCCCCAGTACATCTACCAAATGACGCTGAACGGCTGTCGTCTGGGCTTCTATGAGCCCCTCCGTAAGACACTAACAAAAGTTGTCTACACCGACGCCTCGGTCCAATCCTTTGGCATCAACCTCTTCGCCGGCGCCTCATCTGGTATCCTCGGCGCCGCCTGCGGTTCGCCCTTCTTCCTCGTAAAAACACGGCTACAGTCCTACTCGCCCTTCCTGCCCGTAGGCACACAACACCAGTACAAGAGCGCGGTAGATGGCATGCGCCAGATATATACGCACGAGGGGGTAAAAGGGTTGTACAGGGGTGTTGGACCAGCAATGGTACGGACAGGCTTTGGTAGTTCGGTGCAACTGCCGACCTACTTCTTCGCAAAGAGGAGACTCGTCAAGCATCTTGGTATGCAGGAGGGTATGCCGCTGCACATTGCGAGTAGCACCGCGAGTGGCTTTGTCGTCTGCTGCGTCATGCACCCCCCGGACACCATCATGTCACGCATGTACAACCAGACCGGTAACCTGTACTCGTCTGCCTACGACTGTCTATCCAGGACGATCAAGACTGAGGGTCCTCTTGCCCTGTACAAGGGCTACTTTGCGCACCTCGCAAGGATTTTGCCACACACTGTACGTTTTCTTCTTCTTCTTCTTCTTCTTCTTCTTCTTCTTCTTCTTCCTCTTTCTCTTTCTCTCCCAATTCTTGACTCTGCTTGGTTTTTGATTTAGTTTTCACCTGGAGGGATTTTTTCGCATCCAAACTGACAAAGTCCACTAGATTCTTACCCTGACGCTGGCAGAGCAAACTATAAAACTTATGCGCATAGTTGAAGACCGCATACTGCCTGCCGACGTCAAGGCAAAGGTATGAGTTGTTGAATTCGCCCACACGCTCATTCTTCAATTGGCCCTTTCCTTACCCGTGTATAACTACTACTACCCTGTGTGATCCGTTGTTTAATATGCCTGCCTCCTTTGCAATTCTGGCTGAGTGACGAGCATCTGAACTTGACGGACGACCTTTTCACCTATAATTTAAGAAAAGAAAAGAAAAAGGAAAGAATACGACAGCGCAAGCGCGCCGTAAGGGATATTAGACCTAGAAATGCATGTTGAGCGTTTGAGCAAGACCACTGAGCGATGAATATATATGCTTTCAAGAAGAAGAATAAAAATCGCACTATGCGAATGAGGATGCCATATTCTTGGTCTGACATTGGATTAAGAATGATTTCTACCATGACTGACATGTCGAGCGGCACCACGACGTGCATGAAAAGTCGAGTGCAATGACCAAGTTTACTCTACTCGTCCTCTTCCCATCCTTCAGGCAACCAGCCAATGGGCTTTGGCTTCCACATGCCCAAAACCCTGACCGGTCCGCTAATCTTTTCCTCGGTCCCGTCTGCTTTTAATGCTCCCTCCTCTCCGACTGGAGCTGCCTTGTCAATACCCTCGACATCAACTTCTGTAGCACCTGCAACGTCGTCCTCTGCCCTCGCCGCATCCAGCACAGCGCGCCACGACTGTAGGTTCGGCACGTCGGCGTCTCGCAGCAGCTTCTCGGCGAGCTTCAGATTCCAAATCGTCGGCTCAGACAAGCAGCGACCGAGCATGTCTTCCGTGATGCTCGCTGCTGATGCTCTTGCATGTGTCCATTCCGCCGAGGTGAGTATGTGCAGGATCCAGTCGTGCAACCCTTCTCTCACGGGATCTAGGTCGGGATTGACCATTGCGCGAGAGGTTGGAGGAGCATTCATGGCTTGCATCATGTGAGTGATGAGAGCTGACATGGGCAGGATAGCCGCTTCAGCGGGAGTGTTTGTGCAAGCAGCAAGTAGAAAAGGGGACCAGATGAGAAAGGCGCCAGACATGCTACTTCCCAGCTTCTTGTCAGTCGGCAGAGTCATTTTCTCCTCAACCAGCAGCTGGAGCAGCAGATGCTGCGTAGTCATGGTGCTGGGTGCGAAACGCAGGTTGTACGATGACAGCGCTGTCGAGGCCGCCTTGCTTTCTTTGCTCTTGCTTTTGACCTCATTCTTCCTTTCTTTGACATATGTCTTTAATACAGCCTGCAGCCTGTCCCTTATGAGCATCCTACTCTCTACACCCATCTCTTCGTCTTCACCCCGTGCCGTTGCATTTGCGCCGATTTTGAAAGCCTCGTCTAAATGGTTCCAATACCATTCCCACAGCCACTCAAGTGATTCAGCCGCAGCACGTTTAAGCTCTGCGAGTGAGGGCAGGTGACGGTGCACAATACGGTGGCGCGTTTCCAGGAGGGCTAGGGGTAGCTGGAGCGATTTTCCAGATGGGAACCAGCATGGACGGTCGCGGGTTAATTCGATTTGCGTGTCGGCAAGGCCTGTTACGAACCTGGGGTGTGTGGATCAGAAGGGCCTTGAATTAAATCTCGTCGGTATGCCAACACATGGCGGTGTAGAGACAATATATCCATGGGTGACAAAACCAAAAAATTAAAAAAAAACCCCCCTACCTTGATATCGCTGTGGCATAGAGCAAGCGTAGCACATTGTGCTGCAGACCGCCCCTTTCGTCTTGCAGAAGTACATCAACAATGTCTGCTGTCGAGTCCAACAGCAGTGGTAGGCCGTCTGGCTTGCGGAGGCGCCATGCAAAAACCTACCTCGCATCAGCTCATTCTCTACTGAAGCTTAAACCGCCATGTCAGACCACATGTTGAGTATCAGCTTACCTTGTTCACCGCCTTCTGTCTGCCAACTTTGTCGGTACTGTACAGGTCCTGGCGCAGCTGAAGCAGCTCCTGGCGATTACGCCACGCCGTAACGACAAATCGAGCATGTGGTTCCATATCCATGTGTGGTGAGCTTATGCTAAGCGCGCGACCTACCGCGTTGGAGCTATCAATCTAGAGTCTAGGGCCGGCGATTGGCTGGGCGATTGTTCGTCGCAGATGTGAAGCACGTGAACTCGCGCCCACCTTGACAAATTTGCTGGAGCCCCGCACCCCTGTTGGAGATGTGCGCCCAAAAAAACCTCCATCAGAGATAGTGACGTATCCCGTCCCGGACTTAACCCGACGTATGCACCCCATCTTCTGGAACCATTTCCGTCTGAAATGTTATTCGGCGCTATTGTGCTCTAGGCTCGGAGTAGGCAGAAAAGCGCAACCTGAGCAGTGCAGGACTCGGTTCGCCTAGCCTGGGGGGAAAGGCAGCGCACTATGGAGAAAATAGGCTGTGCTATTGAATTGTTTGGTACAAGGCAACTGTGGCGGGCTCGCTTGCCGAAGTTGAGCGAGATGGAGAATCCAGCTCGATCCTGCCAGCATAACATTGCTTGACGGGCACCGCAGGCTCGTTCCGTTTGACGGCGTGAGATCGGCCGGACCTCAGCATGCGCCCGACGCCGCTGCCGTCGGGCCAGTGGGTGGGAGAGGAAAGGAAGAGAAAAAAAATGCCCATGTCCAAGATGATGAGGCTGGTGTGTCACGCCCGTCGGTCCTTCACCGGGCAATGTGACACAATTGCGTGGAGCTTCATTTGGGCCAGACTAGTACCTAATAAAGCATGGATGCCCGAGGGCTGCGGCGTCATGTTGCCGACGTGTGATTTGCTGTGTTGGTGGCCCTGGGTCAGGTACACTACTTATTGGTACGGTGCGGTATGCGCCGAGCCAAGTGTACCAACGGCTGGTACGTACCAGGGTCGAGTGTCGAGTTTGTCGACTGTGGACTATGGACTGTGTCGAGGCTAGAGTGTCGAAGCTAGAAGCGTTGAAGAAGCTTGCTGGTCGAGCACGGATTACTAACCATGTCACGGCAGTTGGCGAGTCTCACAGCTGAAGCAGCGACTCACACGGCGTGCCTGCGTCTCTCGGCAAGTCGCCAATGGCAATCACATCTCCACGGCTCGACGACGATCAAAGGGGTGGTAAACATGGTACACTCACTTCTCCTTTTTTTTCTCTTGGTTTTGCACATGATGGATCTACATGGGAAAATCTGGACAGATGACGGTAGTGGTGTGATTGATGTAATTGATTTGTCAAGTTTGTGTTCTATCTACTCCATCATCGCCATCTGACCTCAGAGTGAGCGATGCAAGTCTTCGCCCGTGAGGGCTGGGTATCTCCAAGTCTCTTCCCGGTCCCAAGCAGGACCTTGCAAAACGCCTCGCTGTGCTATGCTAAAAGTGAAAACAATGTACAAGGGGAAGCCGTATCACACGTCCGGCGCGACGTGTTTGAAACAGGCACCCACGCTCAGATCCATCCGTATCCCAGTCCAGCGTCCCGCACCGGCATAGAAGGCTGCTTGACCTGTTGAAACCACCACTCCTTGGACGCCGTCTCGTCCTCGTCGAAAAAGAAACTCTGGCCCTCCATGCTGCCTGGTGTTTGAGACTGGACATGGACTGGCATGTGAGCCTGCTCATGGACCGGCGGGAGGGGCGGCGAGGGCTCATCGACGCTCGCCTCTGAGCTTGCGTCATCGTCGTCCTCGTCGTTGTCCTCGTCGGGTGGCTGCCATGTCTCTTCGAGCTTCAGGCCCTTGCCAGTGCCTTCGGTCATTCCCCATGATGATGGCTCAGGTGCGTCGTAGAGGCCCAGGGCGACGAGCTTCTCGCCATCGTCTTCCTCCATGTCCTGATCTTGCTGGGACGGGTGCTGGATGGGGAGGAAGTCGGATGAGGCCTGTGCTTGGTTCTTTTGGGCCCATTGTTGCAGGTACCAGGGAAGTGCGTCTGTGGTAGGCGTGTTCATGGAAGAATGCATGTAGGTTGGCGTGTTCTGAGAGACACTTTGCCAGCCATAGTCGGACTCATTCGAGTAGATTGGTGCAGTAGTCATGGGCTCGAACATGGAGTTGCGTGTGGAAAGTGAGTAGAAGTCTGAGCCATGACACGAGTCTCTTGAAGAAGGCGAGTATTCTTGTGACCATTGTTGTTGTTGTTGTTGTTGTTGTTGTGATTGGCAGTAGTTTGTTGGTTGCGAGGCCTGGTATTGGGTGCATGAAGGGTGCCAGCTTACAGGCCGGCTTGGCTGTGGACGGTCCTCGACCTCGTCTGCTGGCATGCCGAACATCATCCTGTAGTGGTCGTCTAGGGTGGCATAGAGCTTGGTCTCGGTCGTCGTTTTCCTCCTCTCCATGGCCTTTGGGCTGTTGTGGTGGCTCTTTGGCTTCTCAACGCGTGCTGAACGGCATGCCGGTTGGTTGGTGGAGCCGCGGGAGGCACGGCGGTGAAGCTGTGAGGTCTGCATGTGTCCGGACATGATTGCTGTGTGTGTGATGTGATGTGATTGTGGGAGGATGGTGTGTTGATATACAGCACGGGGGGAGAGGGGTGTCTGGGGGCATCTGCATAGGTATATGGGATGCCAAGAGACATGGACAGATCAGGAAGGATGGATGGGGGAAATGTCGATGTGGTAACCTGGCGTGCAGAGTCATGGTACACGGAATGCCAGGGTGGACTAGCGAAACTCTTGTCGGGCTAGGGTGGGAACAGGCGCAGACAAGGAACGGGAGTGGTGTTGACAGTACGGAGCCACCAAGGCATGGGCTCGGTGATGGAGCGCGGCGACGACTAGGGCCAGTGGCACGGCTGGAACGATCAGCCCCAGAGGCATAGTGCATCACGAAAAGGAAGGGCTTGGAATGACCAAATCACAAGACAGGGAAGGACTGGAGGTGTATCATGGCGCAACGCGCAACGGAGCATCCGTGCAGCTAGACGAGGCCGGCTCATGGAGACATAGATTGGCAAGGGAGGCAGCGGACGCGCTTGGAGATGTGGACTTTTGGGTGGTGCGGCTAGGCGGTGGAGCGAGCGAGCGAGTGGCAGTACGACGACTCAGCTGGTCGCGGCTGGGGGGGTGCGAGTGTCGTGTGTATGTGCATGGGGGGGGAGAGGGAGGGGTGCGGACGGCCTCCAGGCGGTCAACTAGCCCTGGCCGTGTTGGACGACGACGACGACGCCGCCGCCGCAGCAGTAGGAGGAAGACGAGGAGCAGGAGGAGTAGCGGCAGCAGCAGCGGCAGCGGCAGCAAGACGTGGTGTGCATGGCCCATTGGCGATGCCCGCACGTCGGCAGCGTCATGGTTTAGCCGCGCCAGCGGGCAGCGTGATTAGTGGGCGCACGCAGCCCGGCGATACTGTGCGTGGGTGGGCCAGGCCAGCATGGCGATGATGGTGCAGATGGAGTAATGGAGTAATGGAGCAGCGCATGGCGAGGTCAGGTCAGGGGCGGCTCAAACTGTGGTTGGCGCACAAGTCAGTCCAGTACCGCAGGTAGCTCCGGAAGAGAGCCACGACGTCTCTTCACCCGCACCCACTCCACTCCATGCCGTACCCATGCCGGACCCATGCTGGTAAGCTGCGCCTGCAGCCGGCAAACCACAGTGCTGGCCCATGGCATCCAAGCGCGATCTGGGGTGGGCGCTGCTCCGCTGCCTCAATTGGATCCCTCGTAGCCGACCGGCTTCCAGAAATCGACCTGCACCCTCTAGTCGTCCCTCGCAGTCGCTAGCAGCCTCTCTTGGGGAGCATGCCCCGGCCGCCTCCAACGGGCGACGCGAGCCTATCCCACCACCACCACCACCACCACCACCGCACACGCACACGCACATGCTGGCCGACCGTCCGTTACACAGCCAACGGCGCGACGCTGGCCGAGATTGCATCAGCCTTGCAACAAGCCTCCCCTCCGTGTGCCCCATGGCAGAGCGCACATGCTGTCTGGCTGAGCACACCGGACGCACCACGCCCTCTCCTTACCAATGCCCATCCCTGCCGCATCGTCGGCCCCCCTGCCATCGGTCGGCCCCCCAGCGTGGGTGCGTGTGCCGTCACAGCGGGTTGCGCCAAAGTGCACCCTCCCCCGGTATGGCCGTGTCCAAGTCTGACACCCTGGTTATAGTCAGGCAGCGCCGAGAGCAAAACCACATTAACCTTGGGCCATCGCCGTGCTCCACCTAGGCACGCCTTGAAACCATCAAGCGCTGCTAACGTTGTATGTCGGGCTCAAACAACCCAGTGACCGGACATACACGGGACACGGATCCGGACACGGACACGGGCACGCCCACCGACACGACCCAGCGACAAGATTGGCGCGTATACGGCTTTGGAGAATACGCTGTCCTGTACAGCAGGCACGCTCAACCCTCGACCAGCCCACATGCCCTGCTGCCGATTGCAGTTTGTGCGTCGCCAACGTCGCTGCAGCCACACGTGATGGCGGACCCGATGCCGACCGAGACTCGCTCCTGCACCTAGTGCGAACCCCGTAATGAATCTGCAAGCCTGCCGCCCTCATCCAAGTCCTCCCTCTCACTTGCAGCACGACTGTCTCAACCAACATGACAAGCGGCTGAAGTCATCCATCCGAACCACCAGGCCTGCAGACCGCCCTGACGACCCCACGGTCACCAGGCCCAAAGCGGCAGTGCCGTTCGATAACCAGAAATCCCCGGAGCGTGGCTGATGAGATGCAGCCGAAGCGCCGAGAGAGAACCCTGACTACTATCGTCCCGCCTGAATGATCGACAGCGGTTCAACGCGGGCGCAAGGATGTTTTGGGTCGTTCAAACGAACAGCATCATGTCAGGGGGGGAGCTGCATCTTGTCGCCAAATTCAGCATATGAAAAGCTGCACCCGCGGGCCTTGCTTGCCATGTCCTTTTTTGGAAAGCATTCGACATGTCCAAGTAAGTGGCATAGTAATAGTAAACCTCCACTTGGCTGCAGGCGCATACATGACCGTCCACATGTGGCTCCGAGTTCCTCCTGACGCATGCCACATCACAAAGGCGGTTTCATGGATGCAGCTCCTCATTTGTGCCCACGAAGAAGCAACGCGCTGCCTGCTGCTAATGCTGCTGCTCTCCCACAGCTCCGCCATCCATAAAGGAAAGCGAGTGTGGGCGGCCAGTCAAAGAATGAGTGCAACTAGCGCGAGCCTTGGGCGACGAATCAGTGCACCGACTCCCAAAATCCACCACTCCCACCCCCCCCCCCCATTCCGTGCGCATCACATACGGTATGACTCTGCGCACACCCAGCCTCGGTCATTTAACAGCTGCGGCGCAGTCGTACGACTTTGTGCACCCCATCACGAGACAAACGGATACATGGAAAAAGCAAAGTAAGCACCGAGCTGTCACCGGAACCCGGTTCAGTTGCTTGATCGTCTTGTTCGAATCTGCGAACGACCGGATCGAGGTGCGTGGTGGGAGTGGTGGTAGTAGAGTAATAGTACTGGTCCCGAAGCTGACCTGCATCTTGCCGTGGCTCGTCAGCTGCAGACGCTGGCCGGCTCGTCGCTGCTGGGGGGGAGGGGGCACAAGGCCGGCCACAACCATTGCACGCATTTGGAACGCCGTGCCTAGCAGCCGTGCTGTGCACTGCTGGCCTCATCAATCGAGATTGCATATTGGTATTTTGTACCTAGAGCCTTGTGGTGTCGACAAGGCTTTGTCCGGCAGCATCCATCTAGCGCATCGGCGCTGAGTGTGACGCGGCGCGGGTTGGCCATCCAGCCTCGACAAAGTGTATTCAGGCCAAGCGCTGTCCATGTTTAGCATGCCCATGCAGGAATCTGCAACACGGGAAAGAAACCCTTTAATGACGTATCGACGGGCGGACCACGAGTCGGGTGGGTCGCTAACGTGGCGTCTCATCGAGGATTAGGTAGGCTGTTGGAACAAGGAAAGAAAAAAAATTGCGGTATGAGCGGCATCGCCTACGCTAGCCAACCAACGAGAAAGGGCCATCATGTTACGGCGCAAGTACGGCTGCTGCTCCCTCCCTCCCCTTACCCTGTCGATAACAGGGCCCCATTCTCCACACTCTCTCGGCAGGCATTGTTGACTTGTGATTAACGGTAAGTACATCTTCGCATCGATCGGTACATGCATGGATGGGTTGGTACAGTACTTGGATTTCATAAAATACACTGGCCCTTGATGCCGACATGATGCTGCAGGTGCATCAAGCCAAACCCACGCCTCAAAACATAGCCTCTCCTACCACCTCCCCGTTGATGCTGGGTCGCGCACGACCAAACAAGCAACCAGCGCGACCAAGGGAACAGGTTGCCTGAGATGGACTTGGTCGCCTGCGTAGCTGCGTAGCTGCATTATTTGTGGATGACGATCAGCAACGGCTCGTCTACTTGGTGATGCGTGTTCTAGACTCGTCCAAGGTCCATGTCAAACGCGAATTTCTCTTACGGACGCGGCGGCACTTTATCCTTGGATGCGAGCATTAGCCTCACAAGGCCCGGCTTGATAGCCCACTTGTTCGACGTTGAAGCCATGCTGTCCAATCGCATTCATCCGACACCATCTCCTGGCTGCCTGGATCAGCAGCCACACTAGCTTGTCGGTGAGCCTCCTTGGGCTTGCGAAAGTTGTGCTGGATGCGACGTAGGAAAATTTGCCGGTTCCAAGTCGTACCGCCACCCTGACAGGGAGAAGGTTCAGGACATGGACAGGAGGGAGCACGCTGTTCTCCACTTGCTGTATCCTGTGACGGTGGGTAGCTGGGGCTGCGACTTGCCGGCCCAGTCACATGTCTCGCTCTGCCACCACAACAAGCCCATTCACTCGCTTGCAAGGCGCATGTTGCGGCTTACCTGGATGGCGAGAAAAACCGCCAAAAGTAAAGCTTGTGAACAGTCGTGACGCTGTTGGCATCATGTATACGTCGGTACCCTTGGCTTCACGCAGTGTGTCGCAGCCGTGCTGAAACTTCAAACTCGGCCGACTCAAAAGGCAGCTAGGGAGGTACCTCTCAGCATTTTACGACGCAACAGCAGCGCTGGAGCCCGTGGATGCATCTCCGCAAAGCCCTCCTCCACCACCACCACCCACGATCCACTCTCCCAGGACCGGGTGGTGACTCGGTTCCACGCAGTGCAAGCGTTTGTTTTCCTTCTGCCGCTTCGCCGTGACCTAGGCTGCTCTGTCGCACCTCTTTAGCTTCGGTGTGAGCTCGCATCCGCACCCTCCAAGGGCTCCAAGCCACGCACCTACAGGCTGCGCGTCGTTTAATGCAACACGAAGGCGCCAGGACGAGCAACATTGAAAATCGGGCGCCGTGATGATTCGGGGCGATATTGAGGCGCTTGGTACTGCAAATTGTGCCGGCATCGCTGCCAATATAGACCCAAAGTTTCTCAATCAGCAGCGCTTGAGTATCCGAGGTCGGGCCAGCTGGACCGTCATGCTTACTCCTTACAGTTACAAGACCGATCTGACTCTTGTAATACTACGCCCCAATCCAGTAATGCTGCTCCGCTTTAATTTTACTGCAGCACACTCCCTTAGTCGCCCTGCTATACAGCCCTCTCCATTCGTCTGTAGGACTTGTGACCTTGGGTGCCAGTCACAAATCATGCATCAAGCCGCCGTTACGACCCCATGTGTCAAACACGATCCCAGGTTCGGTGCTAACATGGGCACCCGCCGTTGACCAACACGGCCAATCCTTTCGTGCGTGTCGACGTGCGTCACGACAAGATCCTCGACTCGTCCGCCCCTCAGAGTCACATCAGCCGCCATCACCGACTGACGGGCGCCCACAGCCGTATGCAGGTGCCTCCTCCGTCAAGCGTATGACGGCGCAAATAATGATCCCGCGGATGCTATGCATGCACCATGAGTTTTTTTCCTTCCTCACCAGATCGACAAGTCGCCCATCCTTCTTGTTTTCGCGGCATGTGCTCCAGGCTAAATCCTGCTTACGCGGCGATCCCAAACACCACTTTTCCACCCTTATCCACCATTAAAAGCAGTCACACTTGCATGGCACACTAGCATATTGAACGCCTATTTTTGGCCCATCCGAGACAAAGATCTGATCTCTGCGTAAAGTGTACGCAAGTCGCTTATTGCCCGAGTTGCCGCCTTCCCATCCGTCTCCAAAAGTCTGTCTGATGACCACCACAATCTGGCTTGTCCTTTTTGTCGTGGACACACACACGCACGCACACACGCACACACACACACTTACACATACCCATGTTTTTTTTCACGTCGTTGTCGTTGCGGCTAGCAGGCACTCTATCAGCGCCCGCAACACCACTACCCCTTCAAGAGCAGCGCCAACAATCCCCATCCACGGCCTAGCAAAGACCTGGAACTCTCCCCCAAACATACCGCCAAAGGGACAACATGCTCAACACAGCAGGGTGGCTTAACTTTCCGACCTGTGTTTCATCGGCATTTACTGTTTCCGCGAATCCCGCTCGCACTTGCGCACTTGCGCACTTGCTGCCCGACAGCTTGTCAGCTGCCGGTCGCCTACATGCACACCAAGTGGTGCCGTTGTCCTCATAGCCACCACCCCACCGTATACAGGTAAACTTGGCTTGGTAACTCTATGCGGGCCCGCAGCGCGGTCATACCAACCCGTTTTCTCAGCCCAACATGCGCAGGAAAACTTTCTACAAACCCGCCGTCAGATGATCAGCCCGCATACAACGATGACCCAGGACCCAACACGCTACCTTCTCCAGCTGTCTGGACATGACACGAACCTCGCTCGTAGCTCATTTTGCAATACTTGGATAACCCTTTGACACCCTAACGCCAGTCCCTACCCTTGTTGCCCGGTACATGTGTGTGTGTGTGTGTGTGTGCTTTGGAGAGAAGTGCATCAACAGGCAGCGTCCTTGAGAAGCAAACAGCCGGCTCCCTTCCCAACATTTTTTTCCCGGGCATCATGTACCGGTTACTGTGCCTCGAGCTGAGGTAGTACTTCGGACCCACGAATATCCGGATCTGCTATGCAACACACCGAAAATCGTGCCTTCAAACTGCCCAGCTTACCCAATATACCTCACACAGTAGCATGTACGTTCATTACTCGCGTTTTCATCATCACACTCGTTCGTTCGTATAGAGGATGCTGGCCCTTGACTACAAAAGTCTCAAAACTCTGCGTCGCAGATGCCGAGTGACATACGCCATACAGTCGCCGGTCAGTCAGACCCAGGTAATAACAAAAGGCAATATTCACGAGGTACAGTAAGCAAATGGCCTTTATGTGTTGATCTCACACGGCTCATTCTTTTTAACTGGGCCCGGTTGTAACGAAACATTTTCCTCTGATTCCCACGTCGTCCGCTGTAAGCCCGTGGTGTTGTTGTTCTATACGCTCGGCTGGTTTACCATACCCCCCTTCCAAGCCTAAAGCAAAATGGCAGATTACAAGTTTGCTCCAACGACTTTGACCGATCAGACCTCCCATTCGACCGACCATAAGAGTGCCTTGAAATGTTAAATTTCCTTTGCGGCCCGATTCCGTTTCCTCTTACTGTACGCCGTACATGTACATGTATTATTGCCACCGCACCGTTGACGATAGCCTCCCACCCCCACCCAAGCAAAGTCGGAATCAAAACAAACAAAAACGTAGTTACTCCCTTTTTTTGCCACATATTATAACCTTACACCATCCCCCTGGGGAGGCCAAGCCAAACTTACTTATCCACAACCTCTGCTGACGGACAATGAAAAAAAAAATGTACGCTACCATGCACGAGGGTGTCATCGGATGGGGGGCGGGAGGAGGGGGGAGGTTAAACCCTCGGTAAATGCAGCACTTGTCGATCATGACGAAGACGCTGTAATGCGGGGCTTCTTCTGCTGGATCGCACCAGACACACACACACAGGCTATCTATCACAAGTACCATGTCTTGTATGTAAGCGGTGAATAATTTTTTCCAAGGGGGCCGGTCACTTCCGTTGACCAATGCAAGGATTCCACGGAGGAGATTTCATAGGCAGTAGTAGGTAAGTAAGAAGAAGAGAGAAGAAGGGTGGGGTTCTTTGCTTGGTAAGTGTAGGGGTATGCTGACGGAACAACGGAAGAGCTAAGTTTGCATGTACTGTACATTATGTAACGGCGTGTATTTTATTATTATTATTAATCTTTTGCAGCGAAAAAAACCCCCCACTAAAATCTCATGATGATGATGGTGATGATGATGATGAACGTTAGCTCTGCCATGTCCATGTTAGAATGAGGGCTAAATATTAAACAATAATAATAATGATAAAAAGAGTTTGTATTCTCGTCAGTTGTTTAATTCGGGAAATTCACATAGTTTGGTAGATTTCTCTTCCCTCTAACATGAGAGTTTTGAACTTGTATAACTTTGTTGCGGATCTTAGGTCTTAAATGAGGTGTTTTTTCGTCCTTTTTTTTCGCTCAGTAAAGTCTTTTCCTCCCTGTTCGAAATAACAGTTCCTGTCTAGTCTGGTCTGGTCTAGTCTAATCAGCAAGGTTGAGGGAGAGAGAGAGAGAGAGAGAGCGGCAACGGACCAAACGATAAAATCTCGTGCATACGCAATCGAGTTTCCTTGTGTTTGGTGAGCTGGGCCCGCCCCTAACTACCGGAAGCGGGATGGATGTAAGAAAGAAAGAAAAGAGGGCGTATCGGTGGTGTCCTACCTAGCGTGATCACAGTCGTAGGTGTGGGTGGGATGGGGGGGCATCGGCATCGGCATCGGTCTCTGGATAACGCCCGACTATGTGTGCTCTTTTCCTATTGCCCATCTGCCTTTTTCTCTCGCTCTCGCTCTCACACCAAGGTTTCCTTGTGTGAGAGGTGATGTGTTCTAGAGATTTTCTTTTGTTGTTGCTTGCTTGCTTGCTGGGTAAAGTGACCGACGCAAAATAGGCTTAGCTCCCCTGCATCGTCCCAACGGGCCGCGAAGCCAGTCCCATCCCCCCTTGTACATTTACTGCTTAGCAGCAAGTTGCTCGTTCAATGTGACCGAGTCTGTCATAGATAGGCATGCTATTTTATAGTCATGTCCCACATGTGGGTGCAACCTAAGCTTTTGAGAGTGCGGAAGCCTTTGAAGTTGTACAAATCTTGGAATTCGAGTACGTTGGAAGGATTCCTTTTTTTTTTTACAAAATACAGCTCGTCATTCTGGATAATGGCTATGAATCCACCCTGGACATCTGCATTGCTGTGCTGTTAGCCTTGTCGAAGAAATCCTGTTTTGAACAGGCTCGAAGTATCATTGATTTTGAGGGTTTTTGTTTTGAAGGCTTCAGGTACACCATCTTCCCACTCAAGGCGGTAAATGTCAACTTGTTATGAAGGAGCTTGGATTGAGTTTTAATGGCAGCACAACAATCGGTCTGGGTTTCGTATACTACATATCCATCACTGGTTTGGTCTTACTTGGATTTTCTGTAGAGCATGATCGATAGCAGAAAAGTTGGGCGATATGTGCAAGGTGCCGGTGGGTCGTACGAGTAGTTTACCCCATGATCATAGGTAGTAATTGTGTTTTCAAAGCGACGCGGTTGTGATTATGATCCAGCGCGATCTAATCAAGGCCAACATAAGTGGCAGCATCGAAGTAAGTCATGAATTCGGGTCAACAAAACGGGGATTGCATGTCCCAGGACTAGCGTTTCCAGACAGACTATACATGTACACATCTTCGCTGGCTTGTATTTGTACCGAATCTGTCTCTGGTGCAAGTAGAGCCTCGATAATAGTTTGCAGGCTCTTCTGATACGCATGTGTCTTGATGATTGGTCACATGAAACCATTGAAAACTGACCCCATGAGCCGAGAACACTACAACTAGTCTAGAGATTACTTACAACCCATTGCAAACGTAGCCGATTCCCTTATACAGAGACTTTCACATCCTCCCTAATCGGAAGATCCAGAAGTTTCTGCAAGATTCATCCTGGTTATGGGTATGTTGATCAAGTAAATGTCCATATAGCTCTTAACAAAGTAGACATAGTAGTGGTGGTGATTAAATTGATGTGTGATACTAATCTCAAGAGTAAAGACAAACTATGAAGTCCTTGATGTTGTGAGACCTCGTGAACTAATCAGAAGGGCAGTAAGCATAACCCATAAAGTTTACCTTTAGAACCATCCCCCAAAACACCATGTGTGCAAAAAAAAATATTCATGTCGATGCAGCTTCGAAAAATGCATCCTCTCCATTTTCTACACACAATGCTCGGAAAAAATAGAGATATAATTCTGCACTCGGGGTAAGCCCATGTCCAGCGCGATAGTGACGCACATAGATATGAATCTTGTCGTTTTCAAAAGGCCAGTCGCTTCGAAAGATCTATGAATCCTAATCAGCTACCCAGGCAATTAGAAGCTGCAAGTCATTCACTCCATCCTTGATCAAGCCTTTTCGTGCGACTTTGCTTCCGCTATCCAGCTCTGACAGAATCCAATCCAGTACCAAGCTCTAGGATACGCCCGGGATGCGAATACACCTCTGTTCAACCCTAGGAAGGTCATTTCTAGTCTCTGAAGATGTATCCTTCACAGGACGGATACCAGATAAAGTAGCAGTCCCTTGTCCTCCTCCATCCCTGCGCACTCCGTTGCATTCTTTTGAATCACATTCCATTTCTTTTTGACTGAATTCCATCCTTTTGAGTTACTACTAGGCGGGGTTCTTCTGTATTGCCGCTGCCAAGAATACTTTTACAAAGACAAAGGGGTGCTTTGTCCGTTTGTCGGCCATGGTACAGAGCGCCTACTCGAGAGAAAGGTGGAGTCATCCTATTCACCCCGCACAACACAACACCTTGGCCAGACTGAAGCTGTGCAATAATGCCAAGAAGTTAGCAAGTTCAGATTGGTGAAGGAAATTGCATCTCAAGGTACCCATGGACGACATGTATGGCCCCGCCATACACGTGACCGTCGCTTGTACCTTCCCAACCCATCACCTATCCACAGCTCACATGCGATAAGCTTCACAAACCTCTCCGCACACACAATGGCCGAACTTGCAAGTTTGCGGGAGCTAACGCCAATGTCGAGAATACAAAATCTCTTCCCCCTCGTGAAGTTGGAATTACATTCAATTCCCCGCCCGTCCCAACAACTTCAACCCAACACCTTTACAAAATGCCAATCCAAGTAACGCGCATGGCAGAAGCCGACATTGACGGCGCAATAACAACAATCCAAGAGGCCTTTGCAAACGACCCATACAACAACTGGGTATATCCCGACCGGTCAAAGGTGCAGTTCAAAATGCCTTTCCCAGTTGGTAAACCTCACAACGTCACACTAACATCATCCAGGTTTCTCTAGTGCGAAACCGCGTATCCCTCACACTGCGCTGCCGATGGGGTATTCAGCATGGCCTCTTCCACGTAGCCCGCGATACTTTGAACCCCTCCAAAATTCTCGGTTGCGCAATGTGGATGCCGCCCCACCCCACCTCCGAGCCCGAGTCTTGGTCTCTTTACCTCTCCTACTGGTACCTCTGGGTCAACCAGATACGCATGAATCTGTGGTATGGTCGCGGCGGCTTGTCGACAACGCGGTACTGGATTTGGAAAGCGCGGCAGGCTGAAGCGCAAAAGGAACTGTGGACGGATCCTCAAGGCTACTATTTCTGCAATATTGTTACTGTGTTACCAGAAGCACAAGGCCAGGGTGTGGGTCGTGCATTGATGGAGGAGGTGCTGAGTATGGCGGATAGGGAGGGGAAGATGTGCTATTTGGAAAGTAGTAGGCGGGAGCCGAATGTTGCGATATATGAAAAATTTGGGTTCCGGCTGGTGAGGGAAATGGAGTGTAGAGAGGGGGATGGGGAAAGGGATGCTATTACACTCTATTGCATGATGAGAGATCCAAAGGGAGTCCAGAATGGTGGGACTGCTGGAGATGGAAATAAGAGTGTCGAGGAGACGGCTGGGACGACGCCGGAGATAGAGCAGTGAGAATAGGTAGTGGGGAGCCCCTCCCGACACGGATATATCAACTATTAGAACCCATCAAATCTACAACCATTTCCAAATTGAAAATATTCCAGATCCATCAGTTGTCCAATCTCCCACTCCGCCGCCCTTCCCGGCCCCTCCTCCCAGTTCACCCCATGCCAGCCTTCAAACACACTCTTCGCTGCCTCGTCCCTCCCTTCCCTCTCAAACAGATCCACGACCACCTGAGCACCCGTAAAAGCCTTTGCAACCAACTCGAGATTCCCGGTTCCAACCACCCTCCCAATGGCTCCAACAACCTTGGCCACTTTATCCCCAATCCACCACCCCTTTGGCACCAGATCCGCCAGCGCAAACCACCACGCAATCAGAACCAACGCTCTCGGCTCTCTTTCTCTGACCAATTGGATAAATTCAGGCATAAGAAACGAGGTAAAGACGAAGACGCGAACGTAGAAATCCGGGTTTAGGTGATAATAATACAGACTCGTAAACATCGGGCTCAGCGCATGAAATACCGGTAGCAACGTCGCTCTATGCCAATCAACCGGGCCTGAACAGCCGGCGTCAAGTATACTCTGCAGGAGAGCCATGAGGGGCGGTGGGAGAAACAGGCGGGTTTGTTGTGGCAGCTGGGTGGGCGTATATGTTGGTGCTGGATTGGGGTTTACAGGCGTACTCCCCAAAGGCCCTATGGGCGCGACCACGCCCACCTTCTCCGTATAGGCGATGATAGAAGAAGGATGAGGAGGAGGGGGAGGCAGGGTACGTAGTTCGCGGCGTACCAAGGGATAGACAGAAAGCTTCTCAATACCTTGACCCCAGCGGAGGGAAGCCAGGACGCGGAGGCCCTCGCCGAGTTTCAAGAGGGCGAGTATCCAATCTAGATGCTCCGAGTCTTGGTCTGAGACTGGTGGAGGTATGAGTGCGAGGAGAAAGGTTCCGGTGACGAGGACAGCCTCGTAGTTCTCTGCGGTAATGCCCTTCAACGCTGTTTGGTAGCACTCAAATGTCTTTTGCCGGTACACTAGTGCTTGCCTCTCTGCATTCGGGCTCGGAGTCTGCGCATTGCTATGTGTGGCGGCTATACTGAGGAGTGCATATAAGAGGAAGGGGTGCGATATGCTTAGTCTTGGGACAATGTCTCTGTGTAGAGTCTTTACAACAATGTCGTCACGTACTACAAAGCCGTGCCAAACTTTTGCTTTGTAGTACTGCAACAGGTGGTGGTCAAGAGGTGTAAAATCCCCTATCGAGGTTCGAAAAGAGGGAACGAGCCATTCGAACGACGGGTTGTTGAAGTTGGTTGAGCACACTGCATTAAATTCAAGACAAGGAGATCCATGACTGGGCGTCGAATTCGACGATGGATTATTGGATGGTGGCCAGAGGTTCTGTGGGTATTCGCATTTTATTCTTCTCGAGGCGCAGTATTCGCAGACTGGTTGGGTCTCATCGCACTGCACTATGTTAATCTGAAGTCTCTCATGTACGTCCTCTCCATCAAACATACTTTCACCTTCTTCCTCTTGCACGTGAGACATCCCCCTCTCGACTTGCGGTGCGGCTTCTTGCTCACGAACCCAGTGCTTCGGCGCGCCATCTAACTCCACTCGCAAAGGATTGGTGTGATCTTGAATATCCTACATTGTGTTGTGGTGGAGGGACGACATAGTGGCCGCGTCAGTCAGGCGTCCAGGCGCTTTGACTGTGGCTGAGGGATAGGGTTCGCCTGCGAGAGCTGAGATCCATCTTTGGAGTCATCTACGTCATCTAAAACACGATAATGTTCAAGCTCGTTTCTGAAGAAGAGTGAGTGTAGTGAAAGTTGACGTCTTCTCGGAATTTGTTAAACACCAATAAAATGTTCCTTATGTCACCTCAGGCATAAAGCCAGGTAGACATAAGAGTGAAGAAAAAAAGGCTCGTTGATTATTCACAACAAATTCGACAGACGCTACGCATGGTCCGCAAAAAATACATTCGCAATCCAAATGCTCACACCAAACTGCAATATCGCGAAGAAATCCAACAATTCCAATGCAGTGAGCAAAACACTCGACCACACCCACCTACTTCATTTCCCCTCCACAAGCCCAGTCTCACCATTACTCTCCATCCTCGCCTTCCCCAAAGTCTGCTCCACATACCGACTCGGTCTCAACACCGCCAGCAGCATCAGCACCAAAAACATCGGCACCGCATCAAAGCAATACAGCGTCCATTCATGCTTCATCAGATAGGCCGCATTCCCCATTGAATACTCCACCAAACGAAACGTACAGCGAAACAGGACCAGGGCGCTGACACTGTAGAGAATATACAGCGTTTTCCGCCAAACCGGTAAATATCCCTTTGTTGTGCTCGCGGAAGCGGCAGCCAAAGTGGTACTTCGTTCACGGCGGGCCATCCTCCTCTGAAAGTCCAGGGCGGCAACGAGAAAAACCACAAACGTGAAAACCTGCAGCGCGAGCCCAGCAATAACAATCTTCTCGCCTGCAATGGCAAGATCAAGTTGCATAGTACCCATGATACTAGATCCTATTGGCACCCTTTGTTAGCAAAGCAAAACCCCCCCCCCGAACTCCTCTTCCTTTTCCCTTGGCACCCCAAAAAACATACCTAAACCCTGAACTATCAGTGTTCCTACATCCGCGCCTACAAAAACTCTCGTATACCATCTCGGCTTCAGAAAACTGACATGTCCGTCGTCGCCAGCCAGGACAATCGTACGTCCAAGCATCATGTATATCGTTGCTGCAAACCACAACGGTCCAATCAGTGTCAGTACGCCCTGTGTAATGTATGGACCCCAGGCTTGGTTGTTGTAGTGCGACGAGATGCGTGCACCGTAGCCGCCGACTTCGCCTAACACAGCAAAGTATGTCGTGTTAGCATCTTCATCATGCTTCCCTCGAGACCTGGGCTTTTTCCTGATATTTGGTTCTGGGGGTACAGAGTTGGAATGAAAAAGAAGACGACGTACAAAAAGCGCCAATGACGATAAAGATGATAATTCGATTGCGGGACGTGAGAAATTGGGTTAGGTGTACAAGGGCCATGAGGAGGAAGATGAGGAGGCTGACAATGGCGCCCGCGAGGAAGGGCGTGTAACGGTACATTTGCCAGTCCAGCTCAGGCGATTGGGGTGGGTTCTGGCGTTTCCAACTAAAGGTAGGAGGAGGAGGAGGGGAGCTGGGTAGGGCTGTCATGGCGATGGGAAACTATTCAACAACGGCAGCAGTAACAAGTGAGTTTTCGATTGTCAGGAGATTTTGGAAATAGAAGAAGGCAGGGAAGAGAGGGGCTCAAAATAATTGGTATGCAACAAGTGAACAGTGTAGAGAAAATGTCAGGCTGCTGGTGCTTTTCTTTTTCTCACTGAGAACAGCAACAATAATCGCTTTTTATATGATCCATAAAGCAGGCCTGAGGATGACTTGTACTACCACAATCTTTCGCATCCATCGCATTCGCTTGTTGTTCGCATAATCTCTTTGTTAGCTACATGCCCCAAAGCTAAAAGGTGTGAAGACGTCACTAGGGCGGGTACTTGGACTTCTCGTATTGCGGCAGCTACTACCCTCGGTTTAGCGTGCATCTTACACCGTCGTGAATGCAGGGTTTAGTTTCGCATTCGCTTAACTAACCAATATATTTATTTACTTTTCATTGCTCCTAGTGAGACAGCCTTGCCGCAGTCATGGTCTTTGTGGTACATGTCGAAATTATTTGTGATTGATCGGCCGATAGCATACGTAGGCGTTGGATGATTCAGCCTATAGATTGATGAGGCTTAGTAAGAGGGCAAGGGAGAGTGGGCTTTGGGCTGACTCTCCAAAACAGATGGTCCCTTAGATAGCTTGCTGGCTAGGCTTACGCAATAAAAGGTAGTTCACCTATTCATCGTGGTGGCTTGCAGCAGCTTATTTGAATTGTAATTTTATACTGTTCACCTTATCGAGAACCTTCTGCATAGTAGACTGTCAGCAACTGCTTCTCACACAAGATCAATGGGTACGCCTAAGTGTAAACATTGATACATTACAGAAGGACTGGCATCTGTGGTGACCTAGCCAGGCGCCACGTTGCAGTACGTGAAATGATGCCACCACGCCTTCGCAAACTTTTGTTTCTTAGATCATATGTTACAATGTGCTGTGAAGCACCCTGGCCCTATCCATCCTCCGCCCCAAAACAATGAAATCCAAATCCCTATCAGGCATTCTAGCCCATGACCATGCCCTTAAGACCGGCCATGTCGCCCTCCTTAGCAGCGATTTCGAAGTATCCGTAAATGATGGTGACGGCAAGAAGGATACCAGTACCGCTACCGAGAGCACCAAGAAGATCACTGCCAACTGAGAGAGCACCAATGCAGGCACCACCAAAGGCAGCTGCGGTGGGAATGACGCGCTTAAGCTCCTTGTACATGGACTCCTCACGGTGACCAGCCATGACCAGACCCTGCTCCTTGAGCTGCTTGGCGACATCGCGGGGAGAGGAGCCAGAAACCTCAATCCAGGTCTTGGAGAAGACGGCGCAAGCGACGAGCATGTATACGATGAAGATAGCGGTCTTGAGGGGGTCAGAGAGAGCCTCAGTGATGCTGAGAGGAGGCGACCTAGATCATGTCAGTTATTTGAAACCAAAAACTCCCAATTGTGATTCGACATACATGTAGTAAGCAACACCAGAGGTGGCAAAGAGCTGGGCAGAACCCTCCTTGGGCTCCCAGACACCGAGAAGCTTGACAAGGAGGTTGTCAGAGAAGCGGCTATAGAGCATCTGACTGATCAAGAAGACGTTGGAGGACAAGGCTGACTGCAGCATGATGGGCATGTTGGAGGTGTAGAACAGACGGACGGGGTACGAGCCACGTACACCACGCTGGCGGGCGGACTTGACTGGGATCTCGACGCGGAAGCCCTGGAGGTAGATGACAGCACCAAAGACAATGACGGTGGAGATCAAGTTCATGACGTTGGGCAGGTTCTGGCGGTAAAAGGCCTCCTTGAGCGCAACGGTCTTGTTGGGCCAGGTGAAGAGCAGGTGGACGAGGGCAATGAGAGCACCCTCGAACTCTGGGCCACGACCAGTATTAATGGTGGTGGGAGAGAAGGCCTTCCACATGATGGACTCGCAAATGTTGGTGGCAATGAAGAGAGAAATACCGCTGCCGAGACCATAGCCCTTCTGGAGGAGCTCGTCGAGGAGAATGACAATCAGACCGGCAATCATAAGCTGAATGACGAGGAGAACGCAGATACCGGCACCAAGATCAGAGGGCTGGCCGTAGAGCCCAGAGATGACATAGACGACGGCCTGGCCGAAAGACAGAAGAATAGCGAGGAGCTTCTGGGCAGTCTGGTAGAGCTCGCGATCGGACTTGAGGTCAAGGTTGACGTCGATGAGGTGGGTTCCCGCCAGGAGCTGGAAGACCATGCCGGAGGTGATGATAGGTGTGATACCCAACTCCATCAGGGTTCCTCTGTTACTCGCCATCATCATACGCAGCCAGTATAGCGGATCTGACGTATCAGACGACACGATTCCGTACAGCGGCATCTGGCTCATGACCAGAAAGACGAGGAGGGTGAGGCCAGTCCATACTAGGCGGTTGTTGAACGGGACTTTGCTTTCGGGCAGCTGAATCTCGGGTACGAGAGGCACAAAAGGCTTGACAAGATCGAGGAACCGTACTACACGCGACTGTTAGCTGGCTTTGCTCTGTGCTCCGCGCCGCATGTCCTCGCAGACAGGTCCATTGCGCAAACACGGCGCGGATCCATTGCGGGCTGGATGGTTGACTTACGGCCGCTCATGATTGCGATCTATGGCCCAGAGACAAGAAAGAAGACAAACAGAAGTGAAGAGAAGTGGTTGCGGACAGGCTGGTGATGAGGGATGAGAGGGGGGTTTGAATTGTAGCTTTCGCAACGTGTCGGCTGGGGAAATTGGCCGTGCGGCGCGCTAGCCGTAGCTCCGTCCCTGAGCCCTTGGGATGCGCATCTCCCACCAAACTCACAGAGGCCACGCTGTTCTGAGCGTCTGGCATTTATTATGGGGCCGTCGGTACGCAATGGCCTTTGAGATTGCCGATGCCGGCCTCATGAGCACTGGGCACTTGGTCGACGCTGTCATGGCACTCTAGGGCCTTCCAACAACCACTCTTCAGCTGTCTTGCAACGAACCAGTCACGTGCTAGCATATCCAAGTATGTCATCACACAGCATGAGAAGTGTCGTAGACTAGAGGAGAGACATGTCGAGAGGTTGAGAGATATGCATTACTACAAGCACGTTGTTCGGCTTCTCGATTGATTGACACCTCACCACGCATCAGTGGAACCAGCATACTTGGAATGGGAATCAATTTCTATACATTCGGACTAACTTTGTCCCTTCTCTTCGTAAAGCAGGCTGCTGCTTCTTAAACTTCATTACTCATCAAGCCAAAGCGCATGCTTCGGACCTTGACATGCCTCCGCGAAACAAACCCTAAGCCACGAAGATGCTCAGATAAGCTGCTGGAACGCACGGTCAAGAGGAGATCGGAGAGGCTTAACCTCCTTGTAGAAGTCAATGGTAGCCTTAGCGCGCTTGGCAATACCTTCGGGCGTGAACTCGAACTTCTACAATGGCTGTTAGCATCTGCTGCATGCGGGGAATTTGATACTATCCCTTACCTTGTAGACCTCCTTGTATGGGCCGGACGCACCGAACCGGTTGAGACCGAACTGCTCGTGCGAGTACTTCTCCCAGCCCATGGTGGACATGACCTCAACACTAAGGGATGGGATGCCTCCGGGGATGACCGACATCTTGTAGTCCTTGTCTTGTGCGTCAAAGACCTCGAAGCAAGGCAGAGAGGCGACACGGGCAGTGATACCCTGTTCCTTGAGGGTCTTCACGGCCTCCAAGCAGAGCGAAACCTCGGATCCAGTCGAGACGAGAGTGATCTGAGCATCCTTGTCCTCAAGAGCGACGTAGCCACCCTTGATGGCCTTCTCGAGCGTCGATCCCTCAAGTTGAGGAAGGTTCTGACGGGTGAGGGCAAGGATGGATGGCGTGCCCTTGGAGGTAAGAGCCATATAGTAAGCAGCAGAGCACTCGTTGCCGTCGGCCGGGCGCCACACCATCATGTTGGGTAGAGCGCGGAAGTGGGCGAGGGTCTCGATAGGCTGGTGGGTGGGGCCGTCCTCACCGAGACCGATGGAGTCGTGAGTAGCGACGTAGATGACACGCTGGTGTGAGAGGGAGGACAGACGGACAGCACCGGCAGCGTATGAAACGAAGTTCAGGAAAGTACCACCGGCGGGGATGATGGTACCGTACGCAGACATGCCGTTCATGATCGCAGCCATGGCGTGCTCACGGACACCATATCTCAGGTATCGGCCAGACCACTCACCAATACCAAGCTCGGGAGGCTGGAAGTCGACAGCCTTCTTCCACCGAGTGTTGTTGGAACCAGTCAGATCGGCAGAACCAGAGAGAAGCTCTGGGACAACGTCGTGGATGGCCTCCAAAACGCTCTCAGAGAGCTTTCTTGAGGCAATGGCAGGGTCAGTGGGCTTGTATGTGGGAAGGGCCTTCTGCCAGCCTTCGGGAAGGTCGCGCGTCAGTCGTCGGGAAAGGTCGGCGTGGAGGTCCTTGTACTCCTCGCCGTACTTCTGGAAGAGCTTGTTCCACTCCTCCTCCGCAGCGGCACCCTCGGCGGCGTGCTTGTGGTACATGTCGTAGACCTCCTGGGGGACAGCGAACATCTTCTCGGGGTCGAAGCCAAACTTCTCCTTGACCTGCTTGCAGTCATCGGCCTTGAGAGGGTTGCCGTGGACACCACCTGTACCCTGGAGCTTGGAGCCGAAACCGATGGTAGTGGTGAGCTTGATCATCGAGGGCTTGTCAGTAACCTTCTTGGCCTCAGCAATAGCCTTCTCGATAGCCTCGAGGTCGTTGTCGCCGTCCTCGACGTGCTGAACGTGCCAGCCGTAGGCTTCGAATCGCTTCATGACGTCCTCGGTGAAGGCGCACTTGGTGTCACCGTCTGCTCTATGTTAGCTCAAAGACTTTTTTTTTCACTTTCCGCTGAAAGCTTACCGATGGAAATGTGGTTGTCATCGTAGATGGCAATGAGGTTTCCGAGCTTCAAATGACCGGCAGTTGAAGCAGCCTCGCTGGCAATACCCTCCATGGCGCAGCCATCACCGAAGAACATGTAGACATGGTTGTTGATCAGCTCGTATCCGGGCTTGTTGAAGATGGCCGCGGTGTGCTTCTCAGCAATGGCGAGACCGACGGCATTGGCGAAACCCTGACCAAGAGGGCCAGTGGTAACCTCAATACCGGGCGTGTCGTGGGATTCGGGGTGGCCGGGGGTGATGCTGTCGATTTGCTGGAGCGAAATTAGCATGGGGTTTTTTTTGATACAGCCTCTAGTACTTACACGGAAGTTCTTCAGGTCGTCAATGCTGACGTTGTAGCCGAAAAGGTGGATCAGCGCATACTGAAGCATGCATCCGTGACCGTTGCTGGGGCACGCAAAGTCAGCATTGTTATCTTTTAACCGATTGAACGTAGCATATACGCCAGAAAACTGCCGTCGCATAGTACAGAGAGGGGTTTCAAACTCGAAAACCACTAATCGGGGCACAACATGCCTGCGGAAGTTTGCGCATTCCCATCTGAACTCCCCTCCCAATTACTTCCAGATGCAATGCACAAACTACCGCCTGCATTGCCTTGGCCGCCTTTTATGGACACAGAATATGGGAGGTACGTACGAGAGGACAAATCGGTCGCGGTTAACCCAGTTGGGGTTCTTGGGGTTGAAAGTCATGAACTTGTTGAACACGACGTGGGCAACCGGGGCCATGCCCATAGGGGCACCGGGATGGCCGGAGTTTGCCTGGAAGGTGGCATCGACCTGCAAAAACACCACATGTTAGCCATTGAAACTTTTTGCTCGCCTCAAAGTATTGCCTCGACTTTGTTGGGAATAAATTGCGGGTAGCGGGGTAGATATTAAGGATGGCGGGGCTGAGATAAAGCAGCAGCAGCGGAGTGACGTACCGCTAGGGTTCGGATGGTGTTGATTGCGAGCTCATCAGTCTTTCCGTACGGCATGATGGGCAGACTGTCGATGGGGGTAAGGTTGAAGAAAAGAAGGTCGTAGGTGCTAAGGAGAGGAGTTTAGGTTTTGTAGTATAGTGGGGTGCTAGGGTGCCGTCATTGCTGGCTCACGTATGATGTGCCAGAGTGGACGCTTTAGTGGGGTCTTCAGAGGCCGATTACATCAACCAGTCGCCGCACCTCCTCCGTACATGCGCCCGGCTAGAATTGAGTAAGCAGCATCGGACCTATCGCGAGTCTAGATACACGAGATGCCGCCAACTGACTGTCCGTTACTCATCTCTTAACCTGAGCAGCTTTGCCTCTCTCTGTATTCGTTATGCGCTGCCGAGAACGACCGCAACACGGATCACCGAGCCCCGGTCGTGAAACCAGCTTGTTCAAACTCTTCACTCAGCCGTGCCTGGTAGATCAAAGCAAACAGGAATTCTTCCGGACGCCTATCGCGACACCGGTTTCGGCGCCGCGGCCGAAGCGGACAAGAGTCGATTGAGGCTCAAGTCGTGGACCCCCAAATTCAGGACTGTAGACTAGAGCCGTTTACCCTATTCTCCGAGGGTACATTGCGAGACTGGAACGACGTGGGACTAGCCTTTAGGACAAATGGGTAAATCTTTGATAGCGCCGGTGCTATTCTTATCCGTTGTTTGGCTAATCTACATCCTCAGCATGGACGACGCGCACCAAGGCCGATACAAAGCACGGATACACATGCTGGGCAGATACTAACAGTTAAGTGACCATTACTGCGCTGGATGTCTCAGATTCCAGCTGTATCTACAGATAAAAAAACAATAACAAATAAGCTCTGTGGGTATCTATCTCATACTGTACAAGTGTGTTGAGAAAAGACAGTCATGTCCATGTCCGGCCTTGCCCTTCGTCCTCCATTAGAAAATCTATACACAAGAAAATGGCTATGTAGTCAAGAAATGAACGTCATCTTACAAGATCTCACCTTCTTGCTGGGTTTCCCCATCCCACTTCCAAGAATAAGTCATCTCCCTTCTTCCTCGGCGTCAATTTCGGAACCCATACTGGACTCGTCAACCCATCCACATCAACATCCCTCCCAATGTTTAATTCACTCATCTCGTCTCTTTTGCGTCTCACGTTCAACGGCCTTACAACATCTTCTTCGTACATGACGGGACTCTTGCCCCAGGCCCCACTTTGCACCCGACTTTTCCTGTCTATGCCGCTTTTCGAGGCCGGTGTTGTACTCCAGGACTCAGTGCTATTGCTGCGCATATGAGAGCGGACTTTTCGAGGGGGGCTAGTAATGCGTGGTGGGGACATGAAGGGATCGCGGTGTGGACTGTTAAGCCTGGGACGTGATTCGAGCAATAGCGGAGGAAGAGCATTGTTACGTTTTTGGAGAAGGCTTGAAGGATCTGGGCCTCTGCGTGGACTGTTGAAGTTGTGGTGTGGTGGGCTCTTGGGGCTGCGTGGAACCAGCTGATTTGATGCGCGTGGTACCTTTGGGTATCGCAATTTTGAGATTGGAGACTCAGCTACAGGAGAAAGCTGTTGCTTGTTACTGCTGCTATCGTCCGATAGCTGCTTGTCATCATCTTCATCTTCGGGTGTGGGGTCGTCGCGGTCCACAGTCTCGAAAGATGTCTGGCTGGACAGCGAGTCGCGGATGTTAGTCGAAGCACGAGTTGTAGTGTAGGAAAGTGTGCTACTGTGCGACTTCTTAGACTTGATTTGCACAGCCTTTGGTGACTCTTTTGGACGAACGATGTGCGCCGGGCTAGCTTTTGGCGCAGTGTCCCGACTCAAGTTGCTGGAAAAATAGTAGTCGATGATATCGCCAGAAGTGCTGGCATCGCGTGAGCTTGCAGTGGTAGCTGTGGACTCGTATGATGTAGCAGTAGAGGTAATTTGGAAGGCTGGTGCGAGGCGAGGACGTGTCGCGGGCTGCGGGGGCTGTGGCGAACCATTCGCTGTGGCGACAATTCGCTTCGGCTGGGGCCTTTCATGGCGGATGGGAATGTCGAGGAACAACTCTGATCGTCGACCTGCTTGTCGGTTGCCGGCGGTGGGGTTTAATGCTGTCCTCGAAGGCTGCAAAGCACGAATCGGCGGGATTGGGACTGGAGGCGTAGGAAGGAGCACTGAAGATCTTCTCGGTAGTGGAATCTCGTCCTCTTCAAAGACTGTCTCCTGTGTCATACTACTGACAGGTCGGAAAGGTGCGTTGTTTCGTGGTTGATGCTCGACTGGCGTTTTTCTTTGCAAACTGGTGGGATTGGCAACCTTCTTAGATGCTAATGGCTTTCCGTCCAGTTCCGCACTTATAGCCAGACCGATCTGATCGAGTGGCAGAGAGGAGTTTGAGGAGCTGTTGGATGTTCCTACACCGAGGCGTTGCACTGGGCGGGCTGTTCTTTGATTGCCCGCTCTACCAAAAGTTGGCGGGGGCCTTGGGACCGACTGATGTTGCTGCGATACCTCAAGCCCGCTTTCCACTGGAACATAATGCGAGAAGCGTGTCGGAAGGTCCTTCTCATGTGTCCGCTGGCCTTTCTCATCCACGTCACTCTTACGCTCCCTCCTTCTTCGCAAACAGATGCTCAACGCCATAAGTCCGATGGCCATAATAAATGCTGCCACAGCTGCCACAGATAGTCCAGCAATTTGTGCGGGCGTCATCTTTGGCGAAGCATTTGCTGTCTTGACGGAGGGGTCAGATATGGATGACGCCGAAGCAGTAGCGGATGGAATTGGTGAGAAAGTGTCGGCAAAAGTGGACCGCATCGAACTCGTTTGAGTCTGAAGTGTTGATATGATTGTTGGGGTGGCTGTAAATGTTGTTGGTGCTGAAGACGATGCCATTGTGCGAGTCGGGCTGGTCACAACGTAGGTAAGAACACTCTTGGTTGGCAGGACAGCATTCTGTTGCCCAAGACAAATCCCGTACGCCGAACTAAGCGAGGCCTTGGAGTCTTGTATGGAGCATGATAGATAAATGCAGCCCAGAGCCACTTCACCTAGTGACTCCCCGGTATTACTATAACGAGAGCAGAGGCATTGAAGACTCTCTTGACCAGAGCATGCGACGGGAAAGCTTTCGTCCAGCGAAGCCTGTACACATGACTGAGCACAAGAGGGTACGTTTTGTTGGAGCGTTTGTGGAAGCGACCGTGATGTGGGAGCGGTAGTGGGAGCCGCATGGGTGGACGAAGCTAATATTACAAAGACTGATGAAATCCATAGCCTTTTCAAATGGCTCAACAGCATAATTGTACAGGATCTGGATAGACATGAGCTACATCTTTCAGGATAGAGCCAAGCTGAGAGTGTACTTACTACGAGATTTAGACATGAGGCAAGGTACAAGGAAACACTGAACCTGCAGCAGAATGGACAAGGAAATTGAAGGAGAGAAACCCAAGGAAATTCGTAACGCGTCTCAGTCTCATGAAGATTTTGTTGATGTATCCTACCAGAATCAAGCGGGAGATGGTAGGCTGACAATATGTATCAGCATCTTTGCCAGCCGCCATGTCTGAGCCTTGCCAGAGCAGCAGCCGCCGAGGCGTCAGATTTGTGAATCTGGAAGTATGTAAGCGCTCGGAATATTGCCAAAGGATGATTGACTGGAAAGTCGTCGGTTGCACGACGTGGTGGTGCAGATGTGCTATTCTAGGCGCTGGCATCGTGGGCTAAGCGCTGGGGTTCAGACTAGTCTATCACGTCAGCCAGTGATTGCACGGCTGCTGTGCAAACCTCGCGCAGAACACCAAAAGCGAGGCTTGGCCTACGTGCATTTTTGGCGCGACGAAAATACACTGCGGTTCAGGAACAACGCCGATCAGAAATGCGCGTCATTGGTAGGTGACCGAAAACGCGTTTGGAGCAGTTGAACTGACACGTTTCGGGGCTGACGATGTCATTGGAACTGTCGAATTGCATGTCAATTGTGAATGGGCATTGTCCGGCCCTAACCACTGCAAATCTTGACCAAATCTTCAACCTCGTGACATGATGCTCCTCAACGCCGATGCATTTATACAAGGTAACAGGGGCAACAAACGATGGGCAAAATGCTCTTTGGCGTGTGAATCCACCCTCCGGAAGATTACAGCCGTTAGCTATGGATGAACGTCTTGGCGCATCATATTCGGAAGTATTTCCATGGGCTGACAGGCGACAATGAGTCACGAAGAAAGATCAAACTCGCGGCTGTTTTTCGAGTGGAGACTAACCAATCTCAGCGTGCAAGTCCATGCCACGAGCAAGTGCAAGAAATATTCTGTGGAGCGTGTAAAGCGGGCTCGACCAAGTCGAAGCGGAAGAGTCCTTCCTCGGCAAGGTACATCAGGTACGGTAGATCAGGGCGCGGGACGAGTTCATCGCGTCGGGTCATTGGCGTTGAAGCCTGGCTGGGCCATCCTGGGTATACGCGATGTGCTAGTCAAACTTTGAGGGTACAGAAGGAGCCGGATAGAGAAAGGACAGGTCAGCTTCAAAAGAGGCAAATCTGACCATCGTGTCAGGGGGACCGGGGCTACTGGGGTGGAATGGGACAGTGCGGCGACGGTAACGACGACCTCGTATCCAGCTACTCCAGCGCGATGCGAGATAGTAGTATCCGGCGTCAGGACAGGCTAGACCCGGCTGTCTACTTACTAGTAAAGCAGGTACGAAGAGTATCCCAAAGTATCGGCATCTTTTCGTGATGGTAGCGCCGTTGAGCTGTAGCGGTCCGACCAATTTTCCCCTTTTCACCGGCACTTACAGATGGCTACTGCACCCACGTGTGGTTCATGGGTCGTCCCGCCTGGCTGACTCATGAAGTGAAGACGTAGCGAGTGTGGAGGCGATGAGAGTGGACGGAGGCAAAAGCTGCTGTCTTCTTGTGCCGCGGTAAGGGGGCATGTGCTTGTAATATAGTGGATGCTATAACGGCTGGACTTCCAGAAGCGGCACAGGCAGGCACAGCGTGCAGCAATTGGAGGCTGCACGCCCAGGGCTGAGGCAGGACGGCAAAGACGATGAATGCGCTCATGTCTAGCTGCAAGCGAGATCGGGACGTGGCAGCAAAGCGAGGATATTGGGAAAATCCAAGCTCGTGATTGCGCAATGATTGGCCAGGGGAATGCGCGAGTCGGGGAGATGAAGAGGCGATGCGACGGAGGTTTGGCGACTGTTCGCGTACTGCAGCGCTAGCCGCACGGGGGATAGAGGCAATAGAGGGCTGGAGATGAGCGAGCAGGCGACTCAAGTGGCGGGACGACGTGTCGTTGCACACGGTCTGCGGTGCTGGACAAGGCCTCCCGGCAGGGTAGGGAGAAAAGGTTTGCAGGGCCGTCCAGACGCAGTGCGAGGAGGGCGGGACGCTGGTTGCAGGGTGTAAGACACGATGGGTAAGAAGTAGAGGCCATACGCAGCGTGAGGGTTTCAAGTAACGGCCTGGGACCGGTTGCTTGTCCGAGCGCGGGGCCCTCTTCTTTTGATGGGCCTCTCCAAACCTTCTAGAAGACGTGCTAGTCAGACCTCTGTTGCGGGACGGGATTACGGGAGCATCTCGACAGCTTCAGGTGCAGCCGGCCCAGGCGGCTTACAGTAGTGGCCTCGGTCGGCAGCAGCAAATAGGCTTCGCTGCTCACCTGCAGCAGAGGGCCTGTCGTGCCCACGGCCGTTGCTAATCACACCAAGTTACGGCGGTGAGTTACGGTGAGCGAGGGAGCGAAAGAGGACCAGGACATGCAAAATGCAAGTTACCAGACACGAGATAAGGATACGTACAGCTGCCGCATGTTGTTGTTGCTGTAATGGCATGGTCATCGCTCGACCATGTCCACGGTTTGATAGACGTCAGCGGAGCCAGTCAGACGAGTGGTTCCCACGACGATTGAATTGGGATGGGCATTGGTCATGGTCGACAGATCGGAGGGTTGGTTGTGCAACTGAGTGGGTGGCCCGCGCCTGCCCAGACAGGCTCTGGGTGCATGCATGGCCTGGTCCATTTCGGCAAGCGCGTCTCCTTTCGCCGTCTTCTTCAGACCTTCCTCATAGTCGTCTCTTGTTCTTTGCTTCTCGCAAATTTCAACCTAGCCTCTTGCCGGCCTGTCTCGTCAATTTACTGCCGTGCCACTCCCGGCCCTCGTGCGCTGTCTCTGTTTCTTGTTGCGACGTCCCAAGCCCTAACGCCGTCCGGGCCTGTCCTGTTCTCTCCCCCCCCCCCAGCCGACCCACCCTCCCCCGAACTGGAACCGACCTTGCAGCAACCCTGAGACCTCGGAGCGACTCCCACCCTCGTCGTCTCTCATACGCCAGCCACCCCTTCACTCTTCGCACTCCATCCCTTCATTCTCTTTCCGACTACTCGATACGCGGTTGCCATTGAGGCCCTCTTTGTAATAACTGGTGAGCCTCCCCAAACATACGGCCCTTTTGCGCCCTGCAGTAGACGTCGCCGCCGCCGCCTACGCGCCAGGCACACGCCATCTCTTCCCCAGTTGCCCAAGACGGCCCTATTCGCCGAGCCCGTCGTACTGCATCGACTGATCGTCGTCGTTCTGTCATTGAGCTTCTGTTGACATCCACTGCCAGATTTCCGCTTTGGCCGGCCTATACGGAAACACTGCGACACATCAGCACCATAATAATCATACGCCACATCACCCCCTACAGCCACCATGGGTTGCGGAATGAGCACAGAGGAGAAGGAGGGCAAGCAGCGAAATGAGGAGATTGAGAACCAGCTCAAGCGCGACAAGATGATGCAGCGCAACGAGATCAAGATGCTGCTTCTCGGTCAGTAATGCTCTGCTCGTTCATCGTCGCAACAGCACCCGCTAACCTCGCTCCAGGTGCCGGTGAATCCGGAAAGTCGACCATCCTCAAGCAGATGAAGCTTATCCACGAGGGCGGCTACTCGCGCGACGAGCGCGAGTCGTTCAAGGAGATCATCTTTAGCAACACGGTTCAGTCAATGCGCGTCATCCTCGAGGCCATGGAGTCGCTCGAGCTGCCGCTTGACGACCAGCGCGCCGAGTACCACGTCCAGACCATCTTCATGCAACCCGCACAGATCGAGGGCGACAGTCTGCCACCCGAGGTTGGAAACGCCATCTCGGTCCTGTGGAAGGATGCTGGCGTACAGCAGTGCTTCCAACGCTCGCGCGAGTACCAGCTCAATGACTCGGCCAAATAGTGAGCGCCTCCTCCCAAGTTGTATGTGCGCACTTGTGCTGACTGCTATAGCTACTTCGACTCAATTGACCGCATCGCTGCGCCCGACTACATTCCCAACGACCAGGACGTGCTCCGATCGCGTGTTAAGACGACTGGTATCACAGAGACCACCTTTATCATTGGCGACCTCACATACCGCATGTTCGATGTCGGTGGCCAGCGATCGGAACGAAAGAAGTGGATACATTGCTTCGAGAATGTCACCACCATCCTGTTCCTCGTCGCCATCTCCGAGTATGACCAGCTGCTGTTCGAAGACGAAACGGTCAACCGTATGCAAGAAGCCCTCACATTGTTCGATTCCATCTGCAACTCGCGGTGGTTCGTCAAGACATCCATCATCTTGTTCCTTAACAAGATTGATCGCTTCAAGGAGAAGCTCCCCGTCAGCCCCATGAAGAACTACTTCCCCGATTACGAGGGCGGCCCCGACTACGCTGCCGCATGCGACTACATCCTCAACCGATTCGTCTCCCTCAACCAACACGAGACTAAGCAGATCTACACCCACTTCACCTGTGCCACAGACACGATGCAAATTCGATTCGTCATGGCTGCTGTAAATGGTATGTTCATTTGCCACCACCCAACTCCAACCACACTAACACCCCGCAGACATTATTATCCAAGAGAACCTTCGGTTGTGCGGTTTGATATAAGCGAATGGACGGCTGAGTACACGAAAATGTTCCGACTTGATCTTGAATCACGGGTTGCATGTCTCTCATGTCGTCCACAGGCGTTGTGGACTTTGCTTTGCATGCTTGCGCTTCCTGCGTCGAGGAATGGCTTTACTCGAGGCCCGGGTCGCTCACTCTTTGATACCCTGCGGGCGGGCTTGGAGAGGCCATGGACACACTACCTGCGAAGCGATATTTTTCTTTCTTTTCCATCAATTTCCTGGGGCAAAGAGGGGATGGGTATTGAATATGTCCCCCACTACAAAGAATGCTTCTCTAGGCAGGCGAGCGTCATTTTGCTACCGCCGCTGCCAAGAAGCTTTTTTCCTAATACCATATGTTCTTCGAATATCTAGCCATTTTCATGCACGATCTCTTTTTCCTTCTTTGCTGCGTGGCAAAAAAAAAGGGTTTTGGTACGCAAGACATTGGCAGAGCGCGCGCAATTATTATATAGTGAGATATGATGAGTTTACTATTTGAAATGACTGTTATCGTATATATTCGTCACGTATTACTTGCGCAACTCTATTTTCACGGCTTTCCAAATCGACGATGAACAGCTACCTACCTAAAACGCGGGCCGAAACTCAGCAAAAGGAAACGGGGGGAAGGGTATTTTGAGGTCTTAGCATTATTTCTTCTGAAACACCGGTGATGTAAGTGGTGTCAGCCCTTTTTATTTCTCTGTTTCTTTTGGTCGTGTTCTTTCCTTGTTCTGTCGTTTGAAGAACGGCGGCCCGCCCGTCCGTCCGTCCGTCTGTCCGCACGCTCGCTCGTAGGCAACGTTGGGGGGGGGGGGGGGGGGGGGGGTACATTGTTCATTCCCGTGTGTTGAGTCAAAATTAAGCAGAGAGAGAGAGAGAGAGAGAAGGTATTTGATAATCATCTCCCTTCTTTTACTTGATAGTACCATTATCTCATCATCATCATTCATACTGACACGCTGACACACTGACACACTGACACACACGTACAAGTTCAGCTTTCTTCATGTCCAAACGTTTCAATAATGCTCGCACACATTACATGTCTCACGTTCTTTATCCCCGCACAATAACAACAATAACAACAACAACATGACAGTAGAGACAGAGGCAGAGCATGTCCGAGCATTATGCCGGAGAGGTGAGTTTTCTTTTTTTTCTTCCCTTTCTGTATCCTGTAGATTATGCAGACGAGGATCGACGTTGTAGTTTTTTCTTTGTTTTTTTTCTCTCTAGTTTGTTTATTCCTTCACTCTCACTTTTTGTGGGGAATAGAAGGAGGTTGTTTTTTGAATGTCAATGTATTGTTGTGAATGTGGCTTTGCTAGAATACATGGATACAAACAACCTACCTACCTATCTACTAAGATACTAGCAAATGCAGAGAAATGTCATCTAGACTATGTCTGTGTGTGTTTTGTAAAAAGGGAAGGAATAACCGGGCAGAAAGGGGGGGGGGAGGATTTGATTTGTAGAGGTGCTGTTGTTATTAGGGGGCTGAAGTAAAGGATGGTTAGCGCCAAAATAGGTGCAGGTAGGGGTTTGCTTGCTATCTACGAGGGGGAGCCCTGTGAGGGAGGCGTTTGGAACTATTGTCCCTCTCCTTGAAAATGGCGCTTCGGGTTGGTGTACCTGCCTCATTTGGGGGTATGTGTGTGTGTGTGTGTGTGTGTTTCGGTAAGAACTTTCATTCAAATTACTTGGGACAGCAAGTATTGGTCGCTGATTATACAAAAGTTTTCGTACTCGAAAAGTATTTTGGTTCTCTTCCACATGGTCGCTATATCGCTGCTTAGCCTCTCCACGTCTCTCTTGTACTACTAGTCGTCTCTAATCCGTTTAGTAGATTAGCTTCTTATGTGTGTTGTGTCCATTCGGAAATTCTCCAACTCGATGCAGACTATTGACGATCTTGTTGCTATAGATAGTGTCCGAGCAGATCATACCCTCGATCCTTGTGTATGCAGGCACAAGAGAATTTCCTGCTGCTATTTTAGCGGACTTGCCGACGATCCAAGGAGATCCTTCATGGGTGTAGACCAGGGATCCCGATATAAAGTACCCCATATTTCGGTCAAACGCTGCACCGGAACAGAAGCTCCCGACGTCGGACATGAAGTGGCTGCGAAACGCTACTGGAACAGTCAGCTATACGGCGTCTTTGTATCAGCCACAGCCGTCGTTAGTTGTGTCCACATATAGGATTGGCGTATACAATCGCCATTGCTGTTCTGGCCGATGGGTGAGGGTGCCTAGGAGCAGGTTGTACGGTTCCTCGTACTTCCGGATGCTTTGCCGATAAGATGACCATGTGGATATAGGGTAAATTGAGGAGAAGATGACACAGATGCGTAGGACAAGTTTGAAATGTCCGAGAGTCCGGTCACCTTTGCGAATCTGGACATGTCCAAGCACAAGGGTGTCTAGCTGCTTTGGGGGAAAGCACATGACAGCTGGTGAAAAAAAAAGGGCGTACAGAGGTTTGGAGGGAGGATTGGGAATGATGTCTTCGGGAAGCAGGACGATGGCAATGCATAGCAAGTTCATGTTGGTGGCATGGAGGCAGCCGTGGGCGTCCGCCACAACGTCAGCCACGGTGCTAGCCACGTCAGCCACGGCTAACGGGGGCGGATGTACGGATCTGCGTGGAGTGGAGGGAGTAAGAAAAGTGACGTTAAGGCAAGGCAAGCAGCGGGTCGCGATTGCCGGTTGGGTTGCTATGTAAAGAAAGTACCCCGCCAACATGCATGGGCGATGCAATGCCATGTGCCTCGTTGGATACAACGGCATCTGACAGCAGCCAGGAACGCGGCAAATGAGCAAGTGTACAGTGGTTGTCGTCAAGTTAGAGGTTGGGCCCAAGAGTGGTTCCCGTCTGACAAGAGGAGCGGTGCGTATTGCGGTACGTGAAAGATGGGCTGGAGAGCGATTGCGGGTAATCAGCGCTCAGCAGCAGAGGGCAGTGCCCAGAATCCCACCCGTTCCTACAGCACAAGTACCCCACCAAAGGCGCAAGGCGATATGTAGGCCCTAGTGTAGTCGGGAGCCTCTCGATGCAGGCCTGTGTCCGCCGTCATGGAGTTGCGGCATTTGATTTGTGCCAGGCCCGAATGCAACTTTATACAGCGACCAGTTGCACGCAACCACAAACCGCTGGTAGGGGGTTGGGGCGACGAGTGAGGGGCGCTGGGCACGAAGCGCGCAAGACCAACACATGCAGGTTTCAAGTCGAGAACGGCATCGCATCACAGTGCGCGAGAGAGTTGGGGCATGCAACATGCAACATGCGCATTGCCTTGCCGTCCGTTGATGAGGCTAAAGCCAGCCGCATGTTCCGGCAGCTGCTGCTCCTGACGAAGGCCGCAAGAGACACATTGCGGGCCTGCCGTCATTCAGCTGCTCCTGTGCGTGCACTCAGGTGGAAGCTAGATATGCGACGCCCCTAACCTCTGCTCTACCCAAGCTATCCGTCTTGTCTGGTCTCGTCTCGTCTGGCCGCTGTCAACCCTTACAACCCACTACTCATCAGTCCCGCCCCGACTCTTGCCGTCACCATTGACGGCGATCGCATTGCAGACACATTCAAGACTCTACCCCGGCGTACATGTGCTGACCCACGTTCTGCCAACCGCCCGGCGCGTCGTCAAGCAATACTTGGCTTCCGCGGTCCGGCCAGCAGGTTCCGATTGAACGCGCATCCCGCCAACATGCCGCGACCTACATTTACCAGCAAGCTCTCGCTTCCGCACCGTCTCAAGCACCCGCAATCCAGCACCTCCAACGGCGCCAATTCCTCCCCCACCTCTGTGCCCCAAAGTCGCAACGGGAGCCCCAAGCCTAAGCAACGACCAGATATGTCTGAACAGCCAGCCCCAGCTTTGGTCCTGCGAGCCAACGTGATCAAGGTGTGCCCGCCCCGAGTCGCCCCTCCCCCGCCAGCTAACACGAATGCAGGGTAGAGATCTCGCTGCAAAGGACCGGAGCGGCACTTCTGACCCAGTATGTGTTCCCACGCCAATCGTATCAAAGTCCCCACACCCGTCTCTAACCACAATGTCCACAGTACCTCGTCCTCACCCTCGGCGATGCAAAAGTCACCACACCCGCCATAAACAAGCAGCTGAATCCCCAATGGAACGAAACGGTCGAACTGCCCATAGTTGGCGAGCAGAGCCTCCTGCTCGAAGTCGTCTGCTGGGACAAGGACCGCTTTGGCAAGGACTACATGGGCGAGTTTGACGTCATACTTGAAGACCAATTTCAAAATGGTCTCACACACCAGGAGCCACAGTGGTTCCCCTTGCAGTCGCGGCGGTCTGGTAAGAAGAAGTCGGTAGTGTCGGGCGAGATCCAGATACAGTTCTCCCTCGTCGACCCCCTCAATCTTACCGCTACCCCTGAGCAGACGCTGCAAAAGTTCTTCGCTATTGCGGCACAGACACCCAGCCCCGACGAAGACGAAGACGAACTCCTGATGCAGAGCAATAGCAACCCTACCGACGCCGAAGACGAGTCGAGCTCAGACGAGGCGCAGGATGAGTCGAAGAAGGCCGAGAAGAGGGAGAAGCGGCGAAAGAAGCTCAAGTTGGCCAAACTCAAGAGAAAGGCAAAGGGCAAGACCGGGTACGAATACTCAAGTACCGGTGACATAGCCGGTGTTCTTTTCCTGGAGATCCAAAAGTGTACCGACCTGCCACCAGAGCGCAACGGTGAGTTTCCTTTTGACCGCTCAGCCTTGCACATGGCCACTCACTCGTTTTATAGTCACTCGAACCACATTCGACATGGACCCTTTCGTCGTGACCTCGCTCGGCAAGAAGACATACCGAACCAAGACAATCAGCCACAACCTGAACCCCGTATTCGACGAAAAGCTCATCTTCCAAGTCCTGCGGCACGAGACCAACTACTCCGTCAACTTCACCGTCATGGACAAGGACAAGTTTTCAGGCAACGACTACGTCGGCACCGTAAACTTCCCGCTCGAAAAGGCCGTTTCTACAGCCCCCCAGGAAGACCCGGAGACAGGCCTCTACAGGCTCCCCGAACCGTCAGACTCTCCTGGCATCTCTCCCTCGGATGCCAACGGCAAGAAATCCCGCTTCCGTCTTCCACTCTCTCGCTCCGGCTCTACGCACAGTCTTTCTCGTCTCGCTCGGCCATCTCTGAAGAAGGAAAGCTCGACGGGTTCGCTGACCGGCCAAGACTCCGTACCCCCCATGACTACAATCACCCCGCAGGCCACTGCAACCGACTCCAACGGTAATCTCGCAGTTGCTGGCGCGGTCAACATCAATACCGCAGATGACGAGGATTTGAAAATGTACACACTTCCATTGGAGCTGAAGCAGAAGGAGCGATGGGATAACAAACACAGCCCCACCCTTTATATTCGCGCAAAGTACCTGCCATACAAAGCCCTTCGACAACAGTTCTGGAGAGCCATGCTCAAGCAGTACGATGCCGATGAAAGTGGTCTCCTAGATAAGGTCGAGCTGACTACCATGCTGGATACTCTTGGTTCCACTTTACACGAAACAACCATAGACAGCTTCTTCGACCGGTTTGCTGACCAGCACAATGGAGACCAACTACTTACCTTTGACGAAGCGGTAATCTGTCTGGAAGACCAGCTCCAGCTCACCGAAGCGAGAGACGCAAAGAAGTCGGCATATCTTGAATCAGGCACGCAGACTCCCTCGACAACATCCGGAATGCTTACACCGATCAACAAGAACGGCTCTACCACGTCTATCCCCGTCCTTGAGACCAACGTTTTGGGCCGAGAGGGCGAAGAAGGCGAGCTGATCCAAATTGACGACTTGGCGGATGACAAGGGCGAGGAGCACGTCATTGAAATCCGCGAATGCCCCATCTGCCACCAGCCGAAGCTGAACAAGAGGTCCGATGCCAACATCATCACACATATTGCTACATGCGCTAGTCAAGATTGGCGGCAAGTTAACAATATTGTCATGGCTGGATTTGTCACTTCCAGCCAAGCTCAACGGAAGTGGTACTCTAAAGTCATCACCAAGATCTCTTACGGTGGCTACAAACTAGGTGCGAACTCGGCAAATATCCTTGTTCAAGACCGTCTTACGGGGCAGATTAACGAAGAGCGTATGAGCGTATATGTCCGACTGGGCATTCGCTTGCTCTACAAGGGTTTGAAGGCGAATAATATGGAAAAGAAGCGAAGTAAGTCACCAAGTCTTATTTTTTTTTCAGTCTCTGCATCATACTAACATGTGACAGTCCGGAAGCTGCTCAAGTCTCTCAGTTTCAAGCAGGGGCGCAAGTACGACGACCCTGCTTCAGCCTCGGAGATTGTGCCATTCATCAACTTCCATCAGCTCGACATGTCTGAGGTACTGCTGCCAACAGATCAGTTCAAGAACTTCAACGAGTTCTTCTATCGTGCACTGAAGCCAGGTGCTCGTCCATGCTCTGCACCAGACGATCCGAGAGTCATCGTTTCTCCTTCTGACTGTCGATCTGTTGTGTTCAACACAATCGACGCAGCACAGGCTATTTGGGTCAAGGGCCGTGACTTTACTGTCGAGCGTCTGCTTGGCGAAGCATACCCTGAAGATGTAAAGCGCTACCATGGAGGTTCTCTCGGAATCTTCCGGCTTGCACCGCAAGACTACCATCGATTCCACATTCCCGTTGATGGTGTCATGGACGAGCCGAAAACGATCGAGGGAGAGTACTATACAGTCAACCCAATGGCTATCCGCTCTGCCCTCGATGTATACGGCGAAAATGTCCGTGTCGTGGTCCCCATTGATTCTGTGGCCCATGGTCGCGTCATGGTCATCTGCGTTGGCGCCATGATGGTCGGTAGTACGGTCATTACGCGCAAGAAGGGCGAGCAAGTAAAGCGTGCTGAAGAATTAGGCTACTTCAAGTTTGGTGGAAGTACCTTGCTGCTTCTTTTCGAACCTGGCCAGATGAGATACGACGAGGACCTCGTGGACAACTCAAACTCTGCCCTTGAAACTCTTGTAAGTTCTCGTGTTCCAACAGTGCGTTGTCGTTACTAACATGATGGCAGGTCCGCGTTGGCATGTCCATTGGCCATAGCCCCAACAGACCAGCACACGCCCCCGATATGCGCAAAGCGAACCCCACCCAAGAAGAGAAGCAGGACGCCAAGCGCCGTATTGAAGGTAGTTTTGCGCCTGAAGGCGTGAAAGGACCCATGCCCGGCGCTGGAATGTAGAGTAGATCTAATTGCATTTGAGGATTGCACAAAAGGCGTGGGCAGGCTTGGATATTCAACACTCTTCTGGCGGGTGCACCTGGAGTAAGGTCATGACATGGAAGCATATGGATTAGCGGCGTAGGTAATCGCTTTGCCTTTGTGAGTGTCTTTTGAGCGACTTTACTTTGACTGCCGGTGAACATGGATGGGTGCAGCATATGTATATAAGCAGCGTATTAACGCTCGGGTTGTACCAAGGAATATTTTTCAGATGTACTGTCACTGTATCGGTGGGTGTGGTGAGGGGGCGCACTTGCAGTCTTGTCACGTGAACGTACTAGTCCCAAAATCATTGTTTTGATGATGATGATGCTGACGGCAGGTGCACACACCAGCTTCCATGCTCCCGAGTGACAACCGTTCCCCTCCACGCACCCAAGGATATTCGCATTACCGCTCAAATCATTACGAACACAGTTACGGATACGACGAGATTCTCTCAACCGCACGCGGTCGCCCTCATTTGCGTTACCAGTCTGCTTGTCGATAGCTCCCCATCTCGCCGTCGCGCCAATGCACGCGCTTGGACCGAACATCAACACACCGAGCCTCCTGTGAACGCAACAACTGGACTCATGACTACCATCTTCGCGCGCTCTCCGCTCCAATCGCTTCCCATGGCCACAAACCGACCGACGACGCGACGCAGGAGTGCAAAACAAGCCTTTGAGGACGAGGATGCGCCCGTACTGAAGCGGCCCAAGACAGAAGTGAATGGGGCGGCGAAGAAGAAGACTGCTGCTGCGATAAAGAAGGCATCCAAAGCCGCTGCATACGACGAGGATGATGACGGCTTCCAATTCTCGCGTCGCACTTCGCGAAGGACTACAAAAGCAAATACCGCGCCGGCTCCAGAACCCATACCGGAGGAGAAACCTGCGAAACCCGTGCGAGCTCCCGAGACGCAACAGGTCAAAACCACATCGCGACAGAAGAAGAAGTCAATTGCTGCGATTGACCCAGAGACTTCAGACTCCGGCAAGCGAAGGCGATCGGCGCGTATTTCTGGCGACAGGGAACAACTGGAAGTGCGTCCGAAAATCCCGCACCCTCCACCAGCGAAGCCACGCACGAAGAAGACCGTACCGGTGGAGAAGGAAAGGGCGAAACAAACCACACCAGCTCCCGATGCTCAGCCAGGTCCAAAGGGCGCGTATGCAGCGGTGCAAACGCCAACAGGGGCAAAGAAGCGCGACCCGAACGCGCAAAGAATTATGCTCCCTTTTGCCGACACACCTGTCATCACGCGGAACAAGGAGATGCGGAAGGGCAACAAGGATGGGCACAGAAGAAGCAGCACAGGCTTGCGGGGGAGAAGAGCAAGTTCACTGATTGATAGCGGTCAGTCAAATGGTTAGTCTATGAAGTGAATATGCGTTGTATGACGTGTTTAGGGGATTTTTTATATGTTAACACTTCTACAGCGCTACCACACTCTGAAGTCGAAGCCCGCGATTTCTACAAGTACATCGAGCAAAGTTTGCCCGAGCCACGGCGGATGAAGCAATTGTTGACATGGTGCGGATCGAGAGCGCTGCCGGCGAAGCCATCAGGCGACGTCAAAAATGCGAATGCGATCATGGCTGCGCGAGCGATACAGCAAGAGCTCATTGACGAGTTTGCAAGCAGACCCGAGCTTTCGGACTGGTTCAGCAGGGTACGTCAAACAAGCGAGCAAAGCAGTATGAGAACTGAGGACTAACAATACCACAGGAAGATACAGCAGCACCACCTGTGGTGAAGAAGCCCAACCCACAGAACGAGAAGAACAAAGCCACATTACAGGAGCTAGAAGAAGAAGTCAAACGGTATGCTCTAAACTCCGCTCCTTTGCATACATGCCCATTACTGACATGAGAGCAGCCTAGAAGAAGAGAAAGCAGCATGGGAAGCCATAGCCTCATCATCAAAAGCCACGCCCCCGCCTCCCGCACCATCGATACCCGATGCAGCACCCACGCTATCCGACATCGACACCTCTCTCCTCGACCCTGCACAAGCCGCCATACTCTCCGAACTACAATCTTCACACCCACAGCCGCCAACATCAGCTTTCACATTCACATCACCCACCACACTACAATCACACCTCGACTCCCTTGCCAACTCTCTGGAACCGCACATTGATGTTTTTGCAGACGGCGTCCATAAGATTGAACAGTATCGTCAGACAGCCGAGAGGGTAGCGGATCGGGTGCTAGCTACGGCAGCGAAGAGGCTGGAAGATCGCGACCGTGAAGCAAAAGAACGGGTGGGGACCCAAGGAATCGGCGTGGGTGATATATTGAGAGGATTAGCCGGTGTACTTGGCGAATAGTAAATAAGAATGACAAAGGGTCAGTTCTTGACAAGATCTTGACAAGAATTGTATATGAAATAATGATCCATGTGGCGTTTGTTTCTTTGCCACTTTTTGCTATTCTATATTTTATTTTCTCCCATGCTTTCTTCGTCTGAGAGGCAATATATCTTTTTTTTTGTGGACACACGGTGTTGTCAAGGGCATGATGATGGAATTGGCAGGGTGAAAATACACTATTTTGACTGTGAGATTTCCCAACCTAACCCTGTTTTGTAGACTATGCTAGATTTTTGGTCTGATACGCTTGTAAATATACACATATATATATATGCATATCGATGGCTCCGAGTTATTGTATTATTAGGCTTGGTTCCTTTTCTTTTTATTTACATAATACGCATGCATGTCGGATTAAAATTTGCGAGAGATACATCGTTCACACTTTTCTTTCCGTAACTTTTCCCTTTCCATTATATATTCCATTCCTTCTTGCTCTTTTCGCAGTGCCTGACATGTCGTAGTCATTACGTTCATGGCTAACTGCCAATGCACCATATTGCTAGTCGTCCGATATCATCTTGCAAGCAAAGTGCAAAGCCCATTGTGATGCGCAAAAAGAGCAGGCGCTGCTCTAGGTACCTCAGTACATGTACGTCGGTGTGTACGAGTTGCTGTGGGGTGCGACCAAGGAGTTGTGTCCACGCGGAGTCTGAGAGGATGAGCTTGCCCGCGCTGATTTGACCTGTTTCGTCGAGCATGGGGCCGATCTGAGAGAAGAGGAAAAAAACATTTCAGAGTTAAAGAGGGACGGAAACGGAGAACGGACAAAGGGGAAGAGCTTACGATTCTGGGGTTGATGCTCAGTTGCATCATCTTCTCGCAATGCTTGCATTGTACACTTGTGCTGTTTGCAAACATGGGGATTCCGCAACACTCGTTGCTCATCAGCATGTTGCGCTTCCAAGGGGTGACGATGTTGAGCTCTGTGATTATGACGCTCAGGTAGCCGACTATCGTGTCTGTCGAGCCGGTATAAGAGAGCGAGCGAGCAACATTGTCTACGTCTGCCAGTGTATACAGAGCCTTTACTGCCGCATGCTCGAAATCCTCCACCACCGCAGCCGTAAGTGGGAAAGGTGGATTAACATGTTCCTTCTTAGTCAGTCTCTGGGCCAATGCTCTCAAACGACGTGCATCACTCATGTTCGGGTCGACATCAACACGAGAAGTGCTATTGAGTGTCAATTTGGCAATCTTCTCGATGCGCCAGCCGGGGTTTGAGAGGAGCAGGACGGTCTTGAATGGGACAAAGAGAGAGGCGGAGTCGCACATGGAAGAATAGAGGGTCAGGAGTCCGTCAGAAGTATCGTCGAAGATGCAGAGAGAGACAAGTTCAGAGGTTGTGCCGTTGCGGTTCATGTCTGTGGTGGCGAGTCAATGGCATGAATGGAGCGGTGGAGAGGATGAAAAAGAGGGAGTGGAGCGACACACATTTCTTCCTCGCACCGATGCTCTTAACGCAGACAAGAAGCTTCGGATTTTCCATATCATACCCGCCGCCAGTGAAGCTCTTTAGCGTCATCAAACCCGGCAACACTCTCGTTTCGCTCACACCATACGGTCTTGTAAATCTCACCCCGTCATCACTATTCTCGTGCACCATGAAATGGCAGTTTCTCTCGCCCTCGGGAAAGATGGTCGTGAAAAGCGGTGCAGTATTTGGTGCCAGTGAGTTCTGTTCCGAAGAATTTGATATGTGCACCGTCCAAACGCTCACCAGCTGCCCCAATTTGAGCTTGTACTGCATATTTGCGTACCAAAGACGTACAGTAAGTACCCCGCTATCATCTGAGACCATGACCCTGATGCATCCTTGGGCTGCCTTGTGCGATTTGCTAGGTTTGGCTTGGTCGTTAAAATAGACTATTCGTCCCATAAGAGTGAGATGGCGCGGACCGGGTTCGAGAGTGCCTAGGTCGGCTTCCTCGTAGTCGAGCACCGGCTCTTGCATGTTAGTATTAGACTGAATATGTACGAATGTAGTGACATACAGTCCATGCACTCATTGCAGCTGCTCCGTTATTGGAAAGAGCGGGCTGCGTCTCCTCGGCAGTGAACCCGTCACAGTTCTTGACCGATGAAGAGGAAAAGTAAGACGGCGTTGATGACGCCGGCATTTTGAGGGCAGATCATATCAATGAGACAGAGACATGTTCAGTGTTGAGATGTTGAGGTGTAGGTCACAAGGTTGTCCAGAAGGCAGGCGCGTCCCAGGCACAATCCTGCAACTCCCAATGCAGCACTCAACACCAGCACAGAGACAGGCATGGGCTCGTTAGATGCTCATGCCAACTTACTTCTAGCTGAGATTTAGAAAAGGATCAAAAACATTAGCGGAACTTTGTAAGTCAAGCGCAAAAGTTGGTCACGTGACGGTAAAAGCTGCATAATTGTCCATTATGGTTTTCGTATTGCTTCAAGGAGAGTATACAGAGTTGGTCAAATCAAATCAAATCATAGCCATGTGAGCTTCAATGAAGCTGCGCGCTGCATGTATGCCGTTAAGCTACCCAGGCGCAAACGAGTCACTAATCTTCCTCACCCTTTAGATGAGCTTGTGCTCAAGGGTCATGTCGTTCTCCGGTTCAAGTCCGACGCAAGCACGGAAGATGTTGGTGAGAGCTGCTCGCTGCTTGGCGAGAGCGTTGACAACAGGAGTACCGGGAGGGGTGAGAGGAGCCTTGAGCATGTAGCTGAGGACACTGAGGACGCTGTGGAAGTTGTTGAACTTGGCATCGCTGCCCTCAGCACTATGGGCCTTCCACTGGACACGGGTCATCATCTCAGCAACGAGGACCAGATCGATGATCAAGGGCGAAGCCAGAAGAGAGTCCTCGCAGACATTGAACAAGCTAATAGTCTGATGACCGTCTAGGAAGATCTCGGCGTAGTACTCGTCCAGAGCACGCTTATCGTCTCCGACAGCAGGCATGTACTTGATGACGACGCAATGGTCCGGGTGCTCGCCCTCCTTGTACAAGACGTTGTTGGCAGCGACCATGTCATCAACAACATTGGACTTTGAGATCTCCTTGGAGCGGAACTGCTTCTGAGAGCTGAGGTTCATGCCATCGTTGTTGCCCAGGTGGTTGTACGAGGCAATCGAGGTAAGCTTGATACCGGCGCTAATCATAAAGTCGACTAGAGCAGACTTCATCTTGGTCTGTCCAGACTTGAAGTCGTCACCGCCAATGAAGGCGTTGTGCTTCTCGGCGAGCTGGATAGCACCAGGAACGAATGTGTTCTGGGGAGAGCCGTTGATGAAGGGGACGCCCTCGAGGATTGAAGCGACGGCAAAGACAGTGGAGGGAGCGACCTCTTCGTGGCCAGACTCAATAGACTTGAGCAGGTTGTCCGCAGTGTCATTGACGCCATCGATAATATCGCTGTAACGCTCAGTGTTGGCAGTCCACTGCACAATCACCTTGTCAAGGTTGTTGGCGGTCTTGAAATCACTGTAGGCGGTTAGCAGGAGTAAGGATGAATGACAGGCTAGGACCTACCGAATGTCCTTGCGGATCTGCTCAACATGGGCCATGGAGGCCTTGGTACCCTCAAGGACGTTGTCGGCACGTTCCTCCTGGTTGGCTGCAATGAAGTCTGGGTAGTAGATGCTGGGGAGGGGCTTCATGGCACTCATCTCCTTACGAACAAGAGACTTCAGCGAGGGAGACAAGACCTTGGCGCGATCCATGGCATCCGCAAGGTTCATGCCGCTAATGTCCCAACCACCAACGACGAGATCGTTGGGGTGGACCATAGGCAGCAGGTCATGGAAAGGGATGAAAATTTCCTGGCCAGTCTTGCTGTCAACACCAAGCTTGGTAGTAGAGCTCATGATGACGGAGCCATAGTAATTGGCGGCGCGCTTTCCCTCCTTGGTCTCCCAGACGAGGTTACGCTTGTTAGCGATGATGCCAGCGGTGACAGTGGTTCCATTGTTGCCGCCCCAGCCAACCAGCATAACGCCAGTCTTGGGGACCTTGCGGTCCACCTTGAAGTCGTAGAGAGTTTCCTTGGGCACAGCGACATATTTGCCATGCTCGTTCTTGGTAACGTCGGTGGTACGGTAAGTGTACTTTGACTTGATGGTGTCCTCGGTGTACTCTACATTGGGAGAATTGACAACAAAGAGATCCTTGGGAGCTGTCTTCACATCGAACCCATTCGCGTAGCCGACGCCGTCTTCTGCGTGTGGTGCCATGATGATGATTCAAAGTTCTTGGTGAGTTTGAGAACTTAGTTGCGGAAGTCTAAATCCGACGCTGCCCCAGAGGGAGAAGTGCGTCGGCCGGCGAATGGGTTATGGATCCTACAGCGTGTTAGCTGAAAAAAGTCACGATGATGCCATGGAGGGGTACACGTACGAGCTGAGGAGATTGGAAAACGTCTTGACAGCTGGGCAATGGCCCGGGGAGATTTAGGTGTGGTTGATGAGAGGTGAGGGGTTAGCAAGCCTTTGAGTTGACTGGTGATTGCTACCGAAGGAGTTGTGGTGGTGGGGAGTGAGCAGAGATGGGGGCACCAAGTAGCTCTATAAATGTCTTCCGGCTCTCTGCTGACTTATCAATAACCGCACGCAACCGCTCCCGACTCGTGCCGGGAAAGCGTTGGCGTCTTCACCCACCGCTTCTTTGCCTTTACCTCGACAAACTCTCCACTTTTTGTCCCAAGGACGCGCGCCATGGCCCTTTCGGACAGCTGGAGAAGCCAATGGCAGGGTAGCAAACATGTTTTCCGATAGTCGCCAATGTGCCGCTATCACTCATAGCTCTCGACGTGCAGCGACAACAGCCGCAGTCGGCAGATAATGGTGCAAGCGAGGCGGATGTGAGCACTCGACAAGCCTAGAGACACGGGACATGACAGCGACAGCTGTCACAGCAGGCTGAGCAAGTCGCGTAGCGAAGTTGAATGAAGGTGGTCGTGTGAAACGATCATGTACACAGTAGTAGGTACAAGCTCTACCCCACCCCCACGGGACACGTGATGGTGGGGTACCTGGGCCATCGGTAGCTCCAGCACCTGGGTGCCTGGTCCCCTCAGGGCGACTTTTTGCATCTTGATATCTCAGCCAAGTCGGACCTCGCACACAGCACGCATGCCAATCGACGGTTTCCTGAGCCACGCCATGTTTCAAATCACAGCTATGGCGTCAGTTACACAGCTGCAGAGCATCCGAGACGCTCCTCGTGTCAGGATTGTTTGCGAGACGAAGAGCAAGCACGCGACACGACGCGCAACAGAATGCGCAACCTTGGTGCCGTGGAGTGGAGTGGACGTGGACAATGTTGGTGGGTTGATGGTTTCGTACAGATACTTGCAAAGTCACAACAAAAGACGCTCTCACGCACCACGTTTGTCAGGAGACGAACGGGTTCGGTGGCAGGAGACACGGAAGCGGCCGCGCATAGGGAAAGCGGTGATCGTCATGGGGACCATGGAAGCTCATGCAGGAGTCGAGCTCTGGGCAGTTGGCCTCCGGAATGCAGCAGCAGCAGCAGCCGCCATCGCGATCTGTTGCATTCCGTCTCACGGTCCATGATCCGGGGCGTTCAACAGAAGAAGATTGGACGACGAGAAACCCGTGTGGTGTGGACAAGGGGCACACAGGCTTAGTCGACGATGATTTGAAGCATGCAAAGCAGATGCGCCCAGTGATGGCCATGATGCGTATAGCGAATTAGGCCGGATACTAATGCTCGGCCCTGATGGTGCCAAATGGGGCTGCAAGGCCGCAAAGGCAGCCAGCGACCAGAGCCTCAGGCATGCTTGGTTCGGCTCTACACGCACACTTCCAGCAACCGCAATTTGCGCGACGACGGTCGTGGACAGACAGCCGGCCTTGGCAGCTCCTTCAGTTCAGTGATCAGCAAAACAAGTTCAAGGCATGGCGGGGTGCTAACGAGATGGAGAGGGGTGGGTGGCCAGCTACAGCGGTACAGCGGTTTTGGTTTCGTTACATTTCGGCAGTCCAAGGGCGAGGCCACGGCACGACACGACACGACGACACGACACAATCTACCCATGCGCACGATGCCGCTCCGTGCACGCCAGACGAATTACCTCCAGGCCATCAAATCATGGGAGCCGCCCACGCCGACTAACAAAACCGCCATCCATCAGCGAACACGCGGGTACCTAGGCCGGGGGGGTTGCGCGCCCGTATTGGACTCGAGCCTTAAATTGCGCCAGGCATTGGTCGTGCTGTGTGGCCAACACTGACCTCATTGCCGTGCATCTTGTGATTGCTGCTCTTTTAGCCTCGCGATACCCAACATTACGTGTATCGATTGTGGGGCTAAACAACCTCTTAAACTGCAGGACGCAGTGACGCCCTGACGCCCTCGCGCTAGATTTTATCCCGTTGCCGTCCCCTGATCCCAGCATCCCGGCCAATTCGGAACCATGCCTGCATGCTGCCCCTGATTCAGCACGACCCTCACCGTTTCTGAAGATCAAACAGCCCTGCCCTGTCCACCTTTGTATGTCACCGCCCGCATCCGTCTTCCACCAAGCGCTCGCGAACCTCACTCCCCTCCATGTCACCAGCTTTTGATATCGCTGCGAACGAACAACCGCTGGACGTGGACCATTCCAACCATTCCAAACCCAGGCACACACTGCCTCTACTCCATTCTTCACCACCAGTCTTGGCTACACCACCAAGATGGACCGCATGAGCACTCTTCCCACCATAAAATGCTCTTCTTGTGCCGCCGATATCGATATACTTCACCTGGCCGACCATGTTTGCACTACAGCAGCCCCTTCCAGTGAGTGTAGATGCACCGGTGTAGTACCTTCCCAAGCTTACAGTGCTTAGTAACAGCTGTTCCTGAGCCCATGTCACCTACCTCGACACTTTCGACAACTTCACCGTCTTCGATAGTTTCTCCCAGGCTCAACCGCGCCGCTACTTTCCAAGGACCAACATTCAGCAACAGGTCAGATAGACCAGCACCGACTGGCCGCATGCCGCCTCCTCCCCGGATTGATTCCAATGCCGCGAGTAAGTGGCCATATTCAGCGTAAAAAAAGCGCCAAAGAAATCGAGTGCTGACCTTTTCTAGACAAGCCATTCCGTCCATTGGAGCCGTCGCCTATGCCTATGAGCAGCCAGAGTGACCCCAGAAGCCGCACTCCCGGACTAGCACCCCCGAGATCACCTTTCAAGATGACGCGTAGCGTGACAACTCCCAACGTCCGAACCATGGGATCTCCATCGCCTGGTCTGACGTCGAATCTGGATTCACCCTTTCCTCGATTTCCACCCAAGGGTGCTACGCCCAACAGCCCCAAGCCTCAAACACGCGAACGCCTAGAACCTTATCCACAAGATTACGCCCAGCCCAGCCCTTTGTTTGCACCATTGAGCCCAAGATTTAATGGCGGAGAAAACATTTCAAAACGATTGGAAAATATTGCGCCAGGCCCATTTGACCGGAGACCTAGTATGACAAAACAGTTAGCTGAGAACAGCCAAGCATTTGGGCACAAGAGAACGCCCACAAACGGCAGTGTTGCAAGCGCTAGGAGCCTGCCGAGAAGAAACGGTTCTTCAGCATCGAATGCATCGCATAACTCTACATACTCGAATCGCAGTGTTGGCCTTCCTACCCGACCGAAGCCTGGAATGGGAGCAGCTAATGTTCAGACTTCTCTGCCCTCTACTTCGGAACAAATTGAAGGTATTGACGACTTCTTGGACCGCTTACAGAGAGAATCTGAACCGTCTACCACGGCCCGGAACAACCCAACAACGGAGTACCCAGTACGCCAGGAAAGTCGCGAGAGGAAAGAGCCGCCGCCACGACCGAGACGACCTTCAACAAAGGATCTCCCACCTGCTGACATGAGTGATCTGGATACCCAAGATTTCATGTCCCTCCCAAATAGCTTGTTTCCTTCACGTGGATCAAGCCGTAGTGGCTCGGAGAGCGATATGCCGAGAGGTCTTGCCCCATCCCACGCTTTACGCCCTGCCCCACTGGCTGCCTCTGGTCCCAACGACATGTCATTGAACGCACTTCACACACCTTCAGACTCTGGGTTCTCGGATGATTCCTACGGCTCTGGCTTCCGGAGCGTAGCAAGTTCCCGATCAAGTCCACCCGAGTCAGAGGCTGCACACTCACGACAAGTTTCCAAGATCAGTCGCTCCGATTTCGTTGCGGAAGAACCCGTAGAATCTGTTCCAAGAAGCGCAAGTCCCGAGTCATACGCCGAAGCACGACCTGTGCGAGCGCCTAGAAGCTACATGAGGCCCGATGGATCGGGCCCTGTTCCACGAGCGCTTTCGCCAGGATGGCGCCAACCTACCTTTCCACCAGGAGGTTACGCCAGGTACCCGGAATCTCCGCTGGACCCGGCTGTCCAGCTGGGTGCGACATCGCCTCGCATGAGGGAGCCCAGCCCTGCACGAGACCCAGCGGAAGCTAGCGGAAGCGAATCAAACCCTGCCGTTGTATACGAACCGCGTCAAGCCGATGTGCGTCGACCGAAGCCTGTCAGCAAAGGCAACTGCCGTGGATGTTCTGAGCCGATTGTTGGAAAGTCTGTCAAGGATTCTTCCGGTCGCCTCACTGGACGCTACCACAAGCACTGCTTTGTATGCAGAACATGCTCTGACCCCTTCCCAACCGCCGAGTTTTATGTTTACGAAAATTCGCCTTATTGTGAACACCACTACCACAAGCTAAACGGATCTTTGTGCAGCAATTGTAATCGTGGTATCGAAGGCCAATATCTCGAAACTGACACCCGTCAGAAGTTCCACCCGAGATGTTTTACCTGCACAACCTGCCGCGTCGTACTCCGCGACGGGTACTTTGAAGTCGCTGGCCGAAGATACTGCGACCGACATGCACAAAGCGCTGCAGCTCCACCGAGAAGTCGTCTTGGGCCAGGAAACTACCAACCTCGAAATCTACAAAAACGCGGAACGAGACTCATGATGATGGCGTGAGCTATCCACGTTTTTCCTTTGCTTTTGCTGCTTCTTCCCGTTTGCCCTTTCCTTTTTTGTTTGTTACGTCCTTTAGCGATCTTGGCCTTTGGCAGCTGTACGAACATTCACCCTCTTCATTCTTTCTGATACCCGGCCAGTCCGCTCTTATCTTGGACACAATCCTGCATTATACCCCTGACTCTATACATTCTCTACTCCTTGTAATCACTTTTTCTACCAATAGACGGGTTTTTGGTGGTTATAGTGGGTAGGGTTTGGTATACGCCCATTCCTTTGCATTTTTTTCAGTCTCTGGGAGACACCTTTTCTCTGTTGATAATGAGATCCGACTGCACGTGTACATATAGGTAGCATACGTAATGTTTACTGCTCATCTCGATGGGCTTATCAATTAATTAGTCAAATTACTACTACACTCGCTTCAATCCTTTTCGCGTGTCTTTCTTATGGCCACGCCATCATTGAAAGATCTCGACAGTTGATTGAAGCTGTGGAGATAAGCATCTTGTGGGGGAGATAGTCTTCAATCACCGTTATCTCGGCGATCGAGTATGCACATTTATTCGAGTATTGGGTGCTGGATCAGTCACCAACGTTTGCTCGTGACCCGGTTCTCGCCGATTTGGCTATCGGTCACGGCATGGTGTTCCAACAGTACCTTTTATCCGCAAACCTCAACTATCTTATACCATGTCTCGGCGACGTCACTCCCAAGCCTCCAACACACATACTCTTCACAACCACCAGAGATGACTGATATTGAATACACGCAAGATATATATAAGGAGCGGAAGTTCTGCCCTCTATTTACTTCTATATCAACACCAGCCACGGCTACATCCACAAAACAACTACAGCAGCCAAAGCTATTACAACAATCTATCTACAAGCAAAATCTACCCACATTATACCAATCCTACAACAACCCTCCATATTCATCAACATGCTGGACATGTCTCTGGTAAAGTCTTGGATTGAGGGTGAAGTACTACGCATCTATCGATCTAACAACAGCCCTAGGATATGACTCTTGTACCTTCTCCTACCTTCCCATTACCCGACAAGCAAACATCAGGCTCTTCTGTACGTATTTTCTTTCCTTGATCAACTCGCAGCCATATCTCCAATAATAGTACAAGTGGGGCTAACAAAAAGGTCCTGAAGCCTCCCACACCCAACGGCCGACGGTATGGCCCCTTTTCTCTAGGCCAGATGGTCGATTCAAATGACCCGAAGCCAACTCCAAGCCCACCCCCTAGGCCGCCACCTTCTTCCCCTAGACAAAAGGGTCACGGTATTACTCTAGTCACTTACTCTAACGATCCCAAGCCCACTCCCAGTCCACCTCCTAGGCCTCCGCCTTCTTCTCCTGGGCGAAAGGGTCACGGTGGTACTGGAGGTGTAGCCACTGACTCTAATGATCCCAAGCCCACCCCAAGCCCACCCCCTAGGCCACCCCCTTCCTCCCCTAGACGGAAGGACCATTACACCACTCCAAGTGTGATCGCCTCACTCCTGAACCACCCCGGCAGTATCGATTCCGGTGTAAGTACCATGACCTCCTCCGCCACCACCTTCGCACTACCAGCCCACGAGCTAATATTTTCTCCACCACACCAGGACCCAAGCCCTAGCCCACCTCCCCGGCCGCCGCCACCATCTCCCAAGCGCAAGAGTCATGATCTCACTGCAAACGCAATCAACAAACTTGTCCACTTGGCCATGGTGACATCGCCTCAATTGTGGTAAGTCCAAAAAAGGCTACCCTAGCCTGAAACCCCATCCCTATCTTTTTCTTTAGGTCCCGCACTTTTTACCGGTACCTACAGTAGGCTGGTGGCTAACAAGGCACGCACCAAGTCCCCTCGCTCTCCCACTAAACCCTCTTCCACCCCGCGTTGGCCTAAATCTCATGCGCCAAGCTACCGTTTGCGCTTACGCTTAGGGCCCTCTTTTTTTTTCCTTTCTTCCAACGCTTTTACTTGGCCTTGGTTAGCAGGGGAGGAAGGGGGGGGGGGAAATCTCCCGTCGTCGATGATGATGATGATGATGAACAATCGGGCGAGCGGGCAGGCAGGTGAAGTAATGGAAGAAGTTACGGGATGAAAGCGGCGGTTTTGCGACTTTCAATGCAAAGCTATGGACGGGGGAGAGTTTGCGAGAAAACAATGGTAAGTTTTTTGTGATGTTGTTGTTGTTGTTGTTGTTGTTGTTGTTGTTAGTAACAGGAATATTTATTTACCATGAAATTCTCTGAATCTGGGTTTCTTCCCTGACACAACATGCTTTGGAATATAGTTTTTTGTTTTTTATCTGCCATGTGCATATGCAGGGCTCCTAGCTACCGTACCTAGTGACGCAATACAAGGCGGCCTGTGCTTTTGTTTGACCCTGGATTAAGACATACACACACAGAGAGAGAGTGAGAGAGAGAGAGGGAGAGGGAGAGGGAGACAAGGGGGGAAGGCAGGACACCATCCCTTTACTCGGCCTTTTCCTTGATAATAACGATTCTCTCTCAGCATCCCTGACTAGTCGGTGTTTACAGCCAAAAATTTGTTGGGTTTATCGTACTAACTAAAAGGTCAACTTTTGGAAAGTACATGTAATGGAAAAGGCAACGCGGTCCGCTGGCGAAGAAGACTATCCTGACGGAAAATGTTACTTGCATTTTTTGAGATTGTTGAGTTGTGCGGTCCTCATTTGTGCATTCACGCGGCCCTATTTCGATGGCCTGACTTGCTATTCCACTAATGGGGTAAAGACGGGCAATTTTGGCAATCTTGTCGCTTTGTGTATGGGGATGAATGCCTGGTTGCTGTGATGACAGTTCGACGAGTGGATAAGCGGTTTGTTGTATAGTTGGGAGAGAAAAAAGGAACAGGATGGATTTATGTAGCCAGTTGCTGTGTAGATAGCCGCATCAGTGTAACATTCCAAATACGTAGCTTCATGTCTTCTGACTAGATATTATACATAGTTAGATACGAACACAGACATGTATATTTTATAATTTATCATGGTTTTTCTTACGGCCTCGTTTGTATTTGTTTGGTATCTAGTTTAAATGAAAGAGTTTACACATATTCTAGTCTAACTACACCATCTTGATGATTTAGGGGCCGCCTTCTATGTAAATATTACTTAATATTATCTTTACAGCACTACCATGATTTCGCAGCTACTGTTGAGGGAGAAGGCTTTGCGCAGATGTTAGCGACAAGTTGGAAAGTGGAATTAGCGACCGTCACACCACCTTCCTGACAATAACCCCATACCACACCTTGACCCCAACCCACTTCCACCCCCTTCCGCCCACTCTTCCCGCCTCAACGTCCGCCTTCTGCATCTCCCTCTCCACCACCCTCAGTACCTCAAACCCAGCTTCCGTCGCCGCATCAACAGTTTCCTGCACCGAATACACAAAACTGCTCCCCCTAACCTTGACACCCGCCTCGTTTACAAACCCCGCCTGACTAACCCTGCCCATATCCTCATGCATATTCGTCACGAGCGCCGTGCCGCCCCGCCGCAGTACTGCAGCAAGTGTAGCGAAAAAGGGGGTTAGCGGCACGTGTTCGAGCACCAGTGTTGATATGACTGCGTCTACTGCTGCGGGTGAACCTTTGACTGCTTCCGGCAATGCCGACGTTCCGGCTGAGGCGTTGGTGCTGGATGCAGTGGGGAAACAGTTACAGCACTCGAGGCGTAGGCCTAGTATGATGCCGGCCTTTTCTTGTTGCACCAAGGGAGCCAGTTTCTCGGAAGCAATGTTGAGCATTGCCTGGGAGAAATCCAAACCCATGACGTTTACTCTTTGCGCACCACTTTTGCTCCAGTCGTGGCGCAGAAGCTTGAATGTGTTGCGGCCGGTGCCACAGCCTAGGTCTAGCACAGAAATCTCATCCCCCTCCCCATCGCCTCCCGTGCTAGAAGAGACAGAGGCTAGGAAGTTTGGGAGTAGAGAAGCAAGTTCTAGGTCGTCGATTGCTTGCAGCATGTTTCCGTCTGTGTCGTAGATGGCGGCCCATTGGTTGTATGCGTCTTGCGTGGGTATGTGTTGGACTGATGATTTGGTTACAGGTCTGGAGGGTACTGTGAATGGGCTTGGTTTGGGTGTTTGTTGCATGTCTAGTGTAGATTCTGATTCCGTGGTTGAAAAGGAGACACTTGCGCTGTCGGCGGGAGGTGGGTTGACGTCTACGAGCGATGTATCAAAGGTCATGTTGACGGATGTTGGTTGTGTCATTTTAGGCTCGCTCGGCTTGCAAATATCTTGCTGGTGAAGTTGTTCGTATTCTTGTGTTTGAAAGCAAAGAGAAGTGAAGACAAGGTCCTGGTTGGTCGGAGGGGAGGCGGGGTAAAAAGAAATGAGGTGCTCGAGTAAAGTCCATTTACAAAGATGGGTACCTGAAGATGGTTGATATAGGAAACCAATGACTCCACTTCTTCTCCACGCCCTGTGCACGCCCAGCATGTATCCAGCATTTCCTAGTTAGGCAAACATGTCGTGCAGCTCTCCCGTAGCATGACTCACATGTGCATGGTCGGCGTTCTGGCTAGCGCCAAGGACTGCTGGTGGCGGCCACTATCCGACAGCCCTGGAAAAAAGGCAGGATGAATTGCCTATCCAAATTCGGTATTTTGCAGTGCACTGATGGGATTGTCGCAATATCGATGCTCATTCCTCGTTCCCCGTCCTACAGTCATATTGTACACATCTAAACTCTGCATATCCGCTCCGTTTCAAGCCACTTCCGCAAAGTACTTGGCCAGTATCCGATCTCGATGCGTGACCAGGCGTCTGCGCGCCATTAGCGCGTCACGCAACCGCGTGTCCGCCCATCCCTTGCCCAGTCGTGCCTCCAACAGCAGATGGGTATATGCAAACACGCTCGCATCAAACACGCCCGGTGTCTCTGCCCCAAAGAACCACTGGTCCTTTCCTAGCAGCGTCTCCAAGGCAGCAAATGCCTCGTCTGCTTGGTTGTACAGCGTCTCGTCGTTTATTGTGCTCGAGTATTTTAGCAGTTCTTGCTCGGCTGCCAGACGCAGTTCACGGGATATCGTGAGGCGCACAAAGGGGTTGCGGGAGGTGGGGAGGATGTAGAGGGGCTCGGCGATGGTGGTGCTGTTCTGGGAGAGGTAAATGGTGTAGAGCTGCCATGTGTCAGCTGGGACCGAGTAGTCTTTCGTGGTGTACGCACCCAAGCTCTCCGTATCCGGTGGTCAAGCAGACTATGATACGCCTCATACCGCGAGTCTCCCGGCTCTTCTATTGGGCTCTCACTGTTGTTCAGGGCCCATCGCTGTAGCTTGCCAGACGGCACCGGCTGTGTTTCTTTGCAGGGGTCTGGAGAGGCGGGAAGCAGGAAGGGCAGCGAGCCGCTTGGAGAGGCATGGTTGTTCGCCGAAGCGGTATGGAAGGGAATTTTGGAAAACTTGAGATAGGCCTGGCAGATTGTGAGCTTCAGTAGCGGGGCGCGGGGAGCGCTCGCCGGCGGACTTACCTGCCATTTCAAACATGCTGGGTTATATGACGGCGCGCCTCGAGCCGCACCGTTGTCTGTAGTGAAGACATGTAGCACGTGTGCATTTCGATGCTGCGGTGCGCGTTGCGGGAGGTCATTGACGGGGTATGTGAGCAGAGGAAATTGGTCGAAAAGCTGCTTGATGGGCGCGGGGACAGAGAACAGACTGCGCGAAGGCGGCTGTTGCTTACTGCTTCTACCAACAGCATTGGCTTCGTTGGCCGAAGACATGATGGCCATGTGGTGGTGCTGGCGATGATGGCGCACAAAAAGCTGGCCTTGCGGCGAGCGCGGAGGTGACGAGCTCGCCTAGACACACTTGAGCAGCCTCTTGCCCTGAGCAGCCTCTTGTGGCGAGATGCCAATTCACGTTGCTTGCTTTGCACTGTAGCAGTATACAACAAAGGTCATGGATGTACAGTGAGGCCATGACGTCAACCACAGAAGGCGGCTCTCGCAGCACAATGTACACACCAAGCAGCTACCCTCCCCCTATGCGTTCAGTGCGATGAGAAGCACTAGCCCTAGCAACTACCCTCGGCCCATGTGCATAGACTCGCGTCGCTCGGCCAGGGCAGGCACTGAGCGAACAGCAGTCACGACCGACGGGCAACACTCACTCTCTTCCTCGAGCTACCACCACAGCGATAGCATCAATGAAAAGAAACTGCAGAGCAGACCAGCAAAAATTGCCCCGCCGAGATTCCCGAAGGAAGCTCGTAACAGTCCCATACCGCGCTGTGCCATGCAGACGGGACTGTCAGATGAACCCAATCTTTGAGCTGGGTCATCGCAAGAAGGTAAGTATGAAAAAAAAAGGGAAGGAGCGACCGGGGCAGGCGCAGCTTAAGTATGGCAGGAGCGATGGCCAGTGCGGAAGGAGCGTGCTAGCGCAGGAAGGCACGACCTGGAGGGGGGGCCGTGCGGGAAGTGCTGCCTGGCTAGCAGACGGAAGGTGCCGGCACGGGCTGGCTTGGCACCGTGTAGGGGCCTGTGCGCGAGGTGTTGTCTGATTGGCCGGTTGGTGGGGGCCTTGGCATCATGTAATGGCGGGTTCTGCGCGATCCACCACGGCAACGGCTGGACGTCATCAGATGTGCGTTGGAGACGGACAATGGGCCCTGGGAGAAGAGACTTACTCTTACACGTCGGCCAAGAAACGGCGTTTGTCGTATGATATCGAGCGGGCAGAATGGTGGGGTATAAGTTGCTTCGTCCTGCTCGAGTGCGCATGTCGACACTGTACAAGTCTGTCTGAAGATGCTCGCCGGTTCATCTTGGCTGTCTCTCCTCGCACTCACATCGTACGCGGCGCCGGGCGAGGCTGCGACACTCTTTGCGGGCGGGACGGTCATAGCCTGGGACGCGGCTGCCCAGCGCCTCGACGTACTCCGCAACGGCTCAGTCCTGGTGGAGGATGATTCCATAGCCGCCGTCTTCTCCGGGCCCTACAACGGCACCTTGCCTCCTGCCCTGGAGGTCGTCGATGCCACCAACGACATTCTATCCACGGGCTTCATCGACACGCATCGCCACAGTTGGCAAACCGCCTTCAAGACCTTGGGCTCCAACACGACGCTGTTGCGGTACTTTGAGCGCTATGGCACAGACTCACCTGCTAGCACCGTATTTACGCCCGAGGATGTGTACATTGGTCAGCTTGTTGGGATGCTTGAGGCTTTGAACGGCGGCGTCACAACTATCGTAGACTTTGCTCATTGCACATGGTCGGCAGCGCATGCTAGAGCAGCGCTGGACGCAGCATTCGAGAGCGGCGTGAGGACCGAATGGGCCTACAACTTTGGCGACTACACAAACTTTACCTTTGAAGCCCAAACACGTCTTTTCCAGCAGCTAGTTGCCGACACGCGATTCCGCAACTCATCTACTCGGCTGGGAATCTCCTACGACGGCTTCAGCACCGCCGACCCAAACCGTACACGCACAATCCTCGACCTAGCTCGGTGGGCAGCCCTTCCTTCACCCAGCGCCAGAAAACGCCAGCTAACCCAGACGCCAGCAAAACCAACACATCCGTCCTAACCACCCACGCCAACGGCGGCGTCTACGGCGCCCAAAACTTTCCCTCCCTCCTCCACAACACCTTTGCCTTTCTCAATCAATCCATCCCCATCATCTTCGCCCACGCAAGCTACCACAGCCCCACAGACGCCCAGCTCCTCCGCCAATACAACCACTACATCTCCACGACCCCAGAGTCCGAGATGCACTACGGCCACTTGCACCCAAATAGCCACCTCATCACGGACCAAGCAGCTCTAGGCATCGACACGCACTTTACCTTTTCCTCGGACATACTGACGCAAGCACGGCTATGGCTCCAGAATGTCCGACGAACCTTTTACCGCGAGGTCATTGACCGACGCCACCTTCCCGCACAGAACCCCATGTCCGTGACCCAGGCTTTTCTCCTAGCAACGCGTAACGGGGCGCTTGCCCTGCGACGCTCAGACATTGGTGTCCTAGCCCCAGGCGCAAAGGCAGATTTGCTCGTGTGGAATGGGCGGGCGCCGAGTCTACTGGGCTGGACGGATCCGGTGGCCGCGGTCATGCTGCATGCAAACGTCGGCGATATCAAACATGTCATGGTCAATGGGGCTTTTAGGAAAAGGGATGGGGTGCTTACGGCTCCCGCATATCAGGCGCTACAGGACCGCTTTCTGCAGAGTGCGGGGAGGATACAGGATATTTGGAGGCAGATGGACATGCCGGTTACGGAGGGGGAGGGGGACAGTGGGGTGGAGTTTGAGAAACCGATGATGGCGGATGTTAAGAGAGGGGATGGGGATGGGTACGGGGAGCTTTTTGTTTGAGGGGAGGCTGTGTAGGGAATGGGTAATGTTTGGTGGTTACGAGGGGTGAAATAGCAAGTAGAACATATCCTATAGACTTTAGCTCTGCTCTCCTTCGTCTCAGCATATCCATCTACAACCAAGCAAAACCAACAACAATCTTCAGCAGATCTCAGACGACTTGACGACAAGGCAACGGTGGGGTGCAGGGCCCGCTGTTTACCCAATCAGCTATCATCATGACGTCAACCGCTGTTCAATCAATCTGACAAGATCATTCGACAACTTCGCCGTCAGATGCAATTGCTAGAGAAAAAAAATACCAATTCAGAGACCAGCGGGTTTACAATACAACTTCGCCGAACAAGAACACTCAAACACCCAACCTCCACTACCAAAAGTCAAGCACAATGGATGCAGTCCCCGTGAGCAACAAGACGGCCGGCGAGCCAGAGAGCACATACAATAGTGCACTCGAGACAGGCGCCGGAATGACTCAGGTAAATCCATGTCATTACACTATAACACTAGCACCTATTGACCGTTTCCGCAGAACTTCGCGCCAGTCAAGCGAGTATGCGCCCACCTCAACGCCTTCCATGCATACGCCCACGACCCCAAGCGCGACGCCGTAGAAGCAAACCACTACTGTGCCCATCTAAACGACGAGGTCCGGCAATGTATCCTCTACGACTCACCCGAGCCGGGTGCACGCATCATTGGCATTGGTAAGACGCAATCCACTCTTCTCTCTCCGCAAAACCACCCTAGCTAAGCCAGCCCAAAGAGTACATGATCTCGCCAAAGCTGTACTCGACACTCGACGCCGAAGAGCAGAAACTCTGGCACTCGCACGTCTTCGAAGTCAAGTCTGGAATACTGATTATGCCACGGCCCACTGGCGTCCCGGAAGCTGCCTGGGAGGTTGCTGAAAACAGGGAAATGGAGGAAGTTGTCGAGCTCTATGGGAAGATTTACCACTTGTGGCAGACGGACCGCGGTGACAAGTTACCGTTGGGGCCTCCGCAGTTGATGACGAGTTACACGGCTGCTGATCAGATGCCGGATTTTGAAAAGAGGCTGGCGGAGAGGGATCAAAGGTTTGCAAGCGACTACAAGAGAAAGAAGGGGGTTAGAGAGTATATCAAAGTACCCAACATCCATGAGAATGCCGATGCGACGTGGGCGAAGGGAGGGCTCGGACATTCGGCCTAGGCAGGGCGAGTCATCTAGTAAGCGGGACTAAACATTTTGTATGCTTCTCTTGGACCCTGAGCCGTAATCGGAGAGAATGCGGTGGATCAGGGAGTAGGCGCGAGTGCCCACATAACCCCTTGCATATCGTAAATGTATTATAAAGTGGTATTATGTACCACCTCGATGGCCGCAGACTCTTGTTTCTTCTTCTCACGGCCCATCAGCTTGCCCAGTACGTCCTTCTCCTCGCCACCGTCTTCTGTGTCGCTCGCGCTACCCGAATCGCTGTTCGCGTTGGGGTCTTTCTCTTCCAGTACGCCAAGTCCGAGATTCTAGATGGATGATTAGTAGTGTCCTGAACCATTGCACTGTAGTTACAACTCACCATCTCGATATAGGGCTCGCCCTCGTCCTCTGGTCCAGCGTCCAGACTCTTCAGCGTGCCGGCCTTTTTCTGTGCCTCCAGCTCATCGTTCGCAGCCTTGAGCTGTGGCAGAAAGTCTTTTAGGAAGTCACGAATGTCCGGCCCTAGGTCTTCGTCCCCTAGTCTCATGACTGGCTTCTTGCCTCTATTGGCACGCAGATTCACAACGCCATCCTGCCCCTCTGGTTCCTCCATTTCGGTGTCTTCATCATCGTCGTCCTCTTCCTCCTCTTCGCTCGAGCTTTCTTCGCTACTCGGCTCTTCGCTTGACTCAGACAACTCGCTATCGCTATCTGATGTGCCAAGGTCGCTTGGGTTTGTGGTCGAGTCGTCGGCGGCATTTGTAGAGGCAAGAGCGGATTCGGACGACGCTGACGGCGAGGAAGGCTCGTTGGAGAAGCGCACACGCTTGCTCCGGTGAGCGACGGCTTCGTGTACGTAAGGCGACATGTTTCCAAACACAAGACTCGAGCCGGTCGTATTCTGCTACGGTTGGGTGTAGTACTGGGACGATATTACGCGTTTTGGAGTGGCTTGTGAAGTCTGGGGAAAAAGTTGTGCAAGTACCAAAGTTTCGGCCTTGGGCCTGCAGATCGCGCGGAATGGTACCGAATCTGCAGGCGCGGAAGCCCTACGTCACCGCTGCACGATGCCCACATTGTATTCCCCCAATACATGTACTTTTCCAGTGTTTGGAGCATAGCCAGCCTTCAGCACCGTGAGCAGAAGCATGTGTCTGCACATTGGCCTAAGGCCGCAGACGACTCGTTGGGTGTCAGCAGGGGTCCTTGAAACGGCGTCTTGAAACGCGTTTAGAGCGGGCGCCTGCATTGCTGGCTTAAGGACTCCGGGGGCCGTTAAGCCTCTTAAAGGCCCAGCTGGCCTCGTCCATATCCGACTTCACGCCTTCTTGTCAATCTTTCCTGTCTCGCTGCTGCGCTGTCCGCTCTCTCCAGCTCCCTCCGGTCTGCAATCTTACGACTACCCCACTTCGGACATACGCAACCTTGCATACGAGCAATATCGAAGAGTTAGACGTCTTCGTACCGGACAACTTGATAACTGGTATTCGGTATGTAACGACTCTCCTTTATTCACGCATCCCACTTGTCTCCGTCATGTTCAACCATTCTTTTTCCTTGGCCGCTACCCCCTGGAGCCCGAATTGGCCACATGCTCGCAAATGATGTCCTCCCCACGTCCCCCGCAACACCAACAATCCCCTACTACAAGCCTGCGTCACCGAAGAGTTGGAGATTGCATGTTCACCATTGTTGCGGTGTCTTGGCTTGCAATTCTCGTCACGCTCGCACGCTATTTGCTGTTATACCCGTCTTCACCTGTCACATTCACATTCATCATCTTCAAACCCTGCATCAATCAAGCGAAGCCTACAATAGCTGTAGCTACTATTGTACGTCTTCACCACCGAGGCATGAGCAGACACAAAGTCTTTGCAGTTGCTCGTCCTTGACTTCCTTTCCATCATCTTATACTTCCCAATCCACAAACTGCCAGCTTCCTATATCTATTCCAAGATTCCAAGTCATTCATACACCTCACTACCCCACTCTACTTCATCATATCTCTCCAGCCAGCACCACAACCATGACCATGAACGAAACCACTCGTCTCGTTGACATGCTCCGGGCCTCTGCTGCTCAACCTGCTGACCATAGCTACTCCAGCGACCGCCAAGTTTTTCTCGCTTCCACCAACGACGCTCGCCAGAAACTCAGGCATTTGGCTGCCATTCGCAAGCCCGTCTCCGTTTCGCTGCTCGAAGATCTCATCTACGCTACCAAACACGGTGTGCCCTACCCTAGCGAGCCTTTGACATATCAGTCCAAGATCGCTCTCGATCACGTCCTTGACACTCTCAACCGGATCATTCCTCAGGAACGCACTCTCTGCATCGCTCCCTCCAACATGGCTGGTCGCTTCCCGGTGCTTAGCACCTCCAACCTCCCCGCTGCCTCAGCCGAGGAACAGTCTGCCACGGCTTCACCCGCCCGCGGCACTGCCATGCTCAACAACATCTTCAAGTCGGTCAGAGTTCCCGAGTTCCGCTTCAAGTGGATGTTCTGGGCCGAGAAGGGTCAGCAAGCCACACCCAAGGATAAGTCGGCATCATCAGAGGAGTACCTCACACGCCCTAAGCCGCTTGGAGAACAGATTGTCTCCGTCAAGGAGTTCTACCAGCATTTCAACAACATCCCGGTCGAGAACCTAAAGCTGCGGGACTCGATACACCTGTTCCACCTCGGTGTGAAGCCGGTCTGGGAGGACCCGCGGAACACGCGAGGTGGCGCATGGTACTTCAAGGTCAGCAAGGACCTGGCCTCGCAATTCTGGCACGAGATGTGCCTGCTCGCGGTTGGCGACATCTTGCAGGGGGCTGTCGAGACTAAGCGTGCCTGTAAGTCCTCCCGTCTTGACTTCTCATCCACCTGATACTAATCACATGATAGCATTCAATGATGACATCTGCGGAATCTCGTACAGTGTTCGCTGGAACGCTGTACAAATTGCCGTCTGGAACCGGGACGCCGACAACGAGGAGGGCCGCACGAAGCTCCTGGCGGTCATTCTCGACAAGCTGTCCGAGGAGCTGCGACCCAAGAAAGAGGACAGCTACTGGTATAAGGCGCACAAGGAACACAAAGGTTTCATTGAGCAGCAGTGAGTGGACACTGTACCAGTAGCTGTCGCTCTGGGCAAGACGGGTGTGGTGGAAGAAGGCGGGAATAGACATGAGGGGCATTGAGCCTCAGTTATATGCATACAAGCATTGGCGTTTACGAATAAATCCTTTTGAATACGCACATCAAGTCCACCTGCCTTGCGCTGAGTGTCTTCTGCCCTATATGAGAGCCCCCTCCTTTTCCTCGTTTGAGGATACGCTGTGGTGAGGCAGATTTCATAGACAAAAGTTACCAGATGGTTCCGACGGCTAGCTGGCTCAGTGAGAAGCCTCTCTCTCTCTCTGTTATACATGACAGTATTAATGTTGAAGTCATGTATGCGCCAATCATACGCATCATTCGCCGCAGAAGCACGGACCAGCTTGAGGAAGCATCATGCACTTCTCACAATCCTCCGCACCTCGCCCACCAACCGCCTCACCACGTCAAGTCGCCCAACACGCCCACCATGGCCGCACTGCCCACTTCGCTCTTCCGATTTGTCGTCCCGCTGGCCATTGGCGCCTCGGTCGTTCAATCATCGCTCTACGACGTCAAAGGCGGAACCCGCGCCGTCATCTTCGACCGTCTGTCCGGTGTCAAGGAACAAGTCGTCAACGAGGGCACCCACTTTTTGGTACCATGGCTGCAGCGGGCCATTGTCTTCGACGTCCGCACAAGGCCGAGGAACATTAGCACCACAACGGGAAGCAAGGATTTGCAAATGGTCACGCTCACATTGAGGGTGCTGCACCGGCCTGAGGTCAAACAGTTGCCTAAGATCTACCAGGTGCGCCCTACTCCAGCCCTACCTTTCAGCAAGCATGAACCTTGCTAATCATTGAATAGAACCTTGGTCTCGACTACGACGAACGTGTTCTCCCCTCGATTGGAAACGAAGTTCTAAAAGCCATCGTCGCCCAATTCGACGCCGCAGAACTAATCACACAACGAGAGGCCGTGTCTAACCGTATCCGCACTGACCTGCTCAAGCGCGCCAATGAGTTCAACATTGCTCTTGAGGACGTCTCCATTACGCACATGACATTCGGCAAAGAGTTCACAAAAGCCGTCGAAGAGAAGCAAATCGCACAACAAGAAGCCGAGCGCGCGCGCTTCATCGTAGAAAAGGCCGAGCAGGAGAGACAGGCGAACGTCATCAGGGCCGAGGGTGAAGCCGAGGCGGCCGATACTATCTCCAAGGCTGTGGCAAAGAGTGGTGATGGATTGGTGTTGATTAGGCGCATTGAGACACAGAAAGACATTGCGCAGATGTTGGCGAGGAACCCCAACATTAGCTACCTTCCCGGCGGTGGCTCCGGCGGCAATGGAGGTGGCTCCACTGGCGGCAGCTTCCTGCTAGGCCTGAGGTCGTAGACGAAAGGGGCGAGAGTAGGGGTTAAAAAAAGATGGCGGGGTCGTTGACCAGACGTTGGAAACGTTAAATGAGTTATGATCTGGTGGAGCATGCATAGCCAGCAATGACCAGCACATGGTTCCTGTACAACATACTGCCGCGGGCACAATAACACTTCTCTACAACCATATCCAATGGTGTCTTTTCAACTCTCCATTGCACGCTGTTGGTCTTGTTCATGTGTTGACGTCTGTCAGGCGGTGTACAAGTTGGAGATGTAGACTTGTTTTTTTTTGTGCTGATTGTTCAAGGTTTCAAAAACAGGTCGACTTGGTCCGGTACACAGTTTTCGTGTGTCGATTACTTGTTTCATGAACGGGCGAGCAGCATTAGTTACAGACGACAGAATGGAGCTACGTGAGCGACGCAGAGTAGCAGGAACTGTAATTCTGGTGCGCCTTAGCCATGTCATGCTTGACACATTGCTCGCCTCAGGCCCGTCAGGTTTTCGGTAGCATAACGCTCCGTTGTGGAGGTTGGAAACTTCTTCATGCGTTGCTTAGAAAGGAAACAAAGCTGCCAGGGGTCTGGCGGTGCTCGCATACAAGGTCTGCATTTGGAAGTCGGGGATGGTAGGATGACAATGTTTTAGCACGGAGTTGTGGGCGTGGTTTGATCGGACGCCGGGATAGATAGCAATGGCATTGCTGGGGGCGGAAGGTTTTGGTTAACGGCGTCTCGTTCATGGTATGTTTGTTCATAGTGAGTTTGCAACTATGGGCATGGGTCATCCATGATGTGCTGAGCAAGCTGGCAGCTGGGTTGGTTGGGGTTATCGATACCGACGACTTCAGTGCTTGTAGGTAAGCTTTTGCTCCTACCCAGAAACCTTGATCAACCTTGCCTTGCCCCTTGCATCGACGATCAGCCGCGGAATTGTCCGGCGATGGGGGAAGCTCTTGCACGAGTCGTGTTCCAGCATGTTTCGGAAGGCGGTAGCACGCCCATGGTGACGGGAGCGCGTCATCGCATCCTCGCAACAACAACAACATGCTACCTGCTCCTGAAAGTTTGCATCCTTGTGCATTGGGCATCACACCGGATCTGGGGAAACGCAGGCTTCGTCTCAAGGCAGCGACGGGTCGAGGTCGGTCAGCGACTCGGACAGTGCACATTCTGCCTGACATGGTTTGGGCGAAAGCAGCAGGAAAGTCACTGCACCCCGCCACTGTCACGGTGTGCGTGACTTTGTCCTTCTCCGGGCTACGGAAACGATAGGGCGAGAGGGGTGGTGGAGGAAGATGGCGGGTGTTCCTCAGGCTGTCATGCCACATTCCAGCGTGGCTGTGCACTTGCACAGGCCCCTTTGCAGCCAATCACACGTCGTGTGGCCATGCAATGTGGCTTGACACCACACTTGTCATCGACGGTAGGCTCACTGGCAGGCTCTCTCGCAGGCTCCCGCCCTAGATGGCTTCTCCCAAGCTATATACATGACGGGCATGGAACTGGAAGGGGCGAAGGTTTTGTACACGCCTCTACTTACGAATCCGGGACCGCCAGCCTCGCTTGACAAATGGCGATGCAGCCGAACAACAAGCCGTTGGGCATCCTCCTTGCCCTTGCCATCCTACAATGTGTCAGACAGCTTCGTCGCCGCGTGAAGCCGCGTGTTCTCCATGGCTCAATCGCCGGACATGGGCTTGGCATCGCCTGCACCCCGAAAGTCCGGACTCTCTCCAGGCGATTGACGCTGATCGGCGTCCGGGGTGCGAGGGAGGAGTCGCAACGGCACCCTCAGCGTGTCCGTCGCAGTCGTCGGCCAAGGGGACGGGAGCCCTGGCGATCGGCGCACAAGCAGCTGCAAACGCCCGACTCGGCTGCTCCCGCTAATCGAAACTTGGCTGGGGATAAGGTGCAACAGTACGTTCTAAGTAGCTTTTTGTTTGGTTTCACCTACTAAAGCGCCGCACGCAGCGTGCTTCGCTCGTTCGACAACAAGCGGCATGCTACCAGGTCGGCCTTTTCGTCCATTGCAGCCAACGACCGACTCTTGGTCAAACACCGCAATGCGCGCATCGCAGAGGCGTGTACCTTGAACGAAACCATCCAGCTTCTAGTCGACGCACACGACGCCATCAACGTCCTGTCCGAATGTCGTCTGCGGCACGGTGACGAATGGCTCTTGGCCCAAGGTCTCGAAGCCGGGCTGGTGCTCGACGACAAGTTTGTGGCCAACTATGAGCATCTGTTGCTGCGGCTGCAGACGGAGCTCATCGAGGCTCTGGCGCAAAAGGTGCTCGAGGAGCTGCTCCGGGGCGGGCACGACAAGAAGCAGCGCAAGCTGCTGAGCTGGTTTACCGAGTTTGCAGCCAAGCCCCAGGCTCTCAGCACATCGTTTCCCTGGACCATCAAGCCGTCGCTAGCGGTGTTGTGGGGGGTTTGTTGGATGTTTTATGACCGCGCTCCCAACGAGCGGGCCGTGGGCGGCGGCAGCAGCAGCAGCAGCAGCAGCAGCAAGGACCGCATACCATTGGATGCGGTGCTGCAAAACATCAGCCTACAGTGGGATACCGGGGCATCATCAGACTGTATGTGTTGCACTTCTCGTCGCCCGGCCAGTACATCGTATTGCGAGGCATTCCCGCTGCTCGGAGCTAACGCATTGCAGACGTCAGCCTCGGCCGCGAGCTGATTGGGCAAGACACGCAGCTGGGCTCGCATAGGCCGAATGTGGACGTGGGCCCTGAACATGATGTGTTCCAGGCACGAAACACGGATACCTGGGGGTCCGATCTCATTTCGAATCGTCTTACCAGTACGCTCCCGACCGTCGTGGTTAGTCAGGCTGAGCCAAGGGCGAAGCCATCGCCGCTTCCAAGTAAGTGCCTAGTGTGTCCCGTGTCTGTTTGAGTCACGCCTTTCTCTACGGACCCCGGTTTCAGCCTAGAAGCATCTCGCAGGCCTCGCTAACCATCTCAGACCAAGATACTTATTTTCGACCTTCCACCCATGATTCTCAGGTAGCTCAACCTGTTAATCTTTATTCGCCTCATCCTCCAGGCACTACTCTTGCTGCGCCACTCACGGCCTTTGCGCATCTTGGCTCCGAACACCACACAAACTCTTGGCAGCCATTCCCTTTGCCACCCCAGGACAGTCCGCGTCATCTGATCGCTCCCTATCCACACCATCCGAGAGTTCGAGTCACCGGAGCGGCGGGAAACACGTCGTTTGCTCAGCCCCAAACTGGCTTCGCGTCTTCCAGTATATATCAACCTAGCCGGCTGCCTGAGGCCTCGCCACTGAACTTGAACCCTCAATACTACAACTACCACTACAATAACAACAACAACTACAACATAATGGCTGAACTATCGCCCAAACCTGCCACTGCAATGCAAATTCCCCACGAGCACAAGCGGACTGTTTCCATCGCTTCCCTTACTGGCGACATGCCTACTCCAGTCAGCATGAGCGGCCCGAGATCTCCCCTAAGGTCCCCAACCTCTGATGAACAAGTCTCGGCCTTTACCAGCCCGCAAAGAGACCACAGCAGCATTCACAGCAGGACTCACAGCAGAGGCCTTTCCATCGACTCTTCACAGGACGGCGACGACGACGTATCGCTACGGAAGAACCATAGCTTCAAGCGCGCCGAGGAGCCGCCGCGTAACGAGGATGGTAAGATGACGTGCAAATACCAAGAATGCCATGGAACATCATTCGACCGCAAATGCGAATGGAGGTGAGTTGATCCAAGCCATTCTTTCAAAACAACATCATGTACTGACCTTGATAGCAAACACATGGACAAGCACGACCGGCCTTACAAGTGCAATGTCAAGGGCTGCGAAAAGCTACAGGGCTTCACCTACAGCGGCGGCCTCTTGCGTCATGAACGTGAAGTTCACAAGATGCACGGCGGCACCAACAAGTCGCTCTTCTGCCCCTTCCATGACTGCAAACGCAGCTCAGGTGCCGGCTTCACGCGCAAGGAAAACCTTGCCGAGCACATCCGTCGCGTACACCGACGGACATCCATGTCGGCCGATTTGCATGGCCTGGTCATTCGACGAGACATGGTCCGCCGCGAGCGAGATGGCTCTCCAATTCCAGAGTCGCACGTCCCAGAGGCCCACTTCAACCGCTCCATGAGCTTCCAACACCGCGACGAAGACGACATGATGATGAAGCGCAAGCGTCTTGGGTCTGAGGCCTTTTCCGACCGTGCCGACGACGAAATGCGCTCTGAGATCAAGCGTCTGAGACATGAGAATGAGGAAAAGGACTCACGTCTACGGCAACTGGAGCAGGCGGTTATGGCGCTGCAACAGAGCCGTAGGTGATTGTGTCTTATCATCATCATCATTAATGTTTTTTTTGGTTATCATGGGCCAAACTCACCAGGTCAGGAGTGTAAGGGTAATAGTTTTGGTCTTCAGAAAGTTGCTGCATGTATTCCAGCTGCCAGATTTTTCCTTTTCGTTTTCTCACATATCCTAGCCTAAAGTTCACTACTCACTGTATATACTAGTCAAGTGTGTTCTTTTTATCTGCTGTAAGCTTTGTATCTACACTCAAACGCTACCCAAATCTGTAATTTCTTAGTGTTAGTTTTCCTTTTTTGGGGGGTTTCCCAGCTGTTTAGTTTCCGCATGGCTGGTACATGCTGCTTGCTATTCTGTTTTTTTTGTTTTCTCATGAGAGACATGATACCAAACCTGCAGATTGATTGGATGGATGGATAGAAACATGAGTGGAACACCCATTTAGCATGAAAACACCACTCTTGATTGTTGTTGTTGTTGTTCTTATTCCTAACATGTTACTGTCTATATGCATGTACATATGTATTGACCGAGTTTCAATCTATGCTTGTATATATGTATATGACTATCAATGTGAAAATCTAGCGAGACTTTTTTTTTACCAATCCACTCATTGACTTTAGCACGTCCTCCTGCTCCTGCTTCTCTCTGTCGACAACAACAACAATGATTACCAAGCTCTGACCGTAACACCAATCTAACCTGTTTTACAAATCTCATCACCGACGACGCCCTTTTAGCTGCCGTGTTGCCTGCCTAGTAGGATCTTACCGCTCCCCCCTCTCCACTCACCCCTTTTCTTACCTAGCCCACCTGACCTAGCTGCCTGATTATGCAAAGTCCATGTTCTTACCGTTTTACTGACTTGGCGTTGATGGATGGATCCACATCTCGGGCAAGCTGTGGAGAATAGGCAGGCAGGTAGGCAGCCGTTGACGCTAGAGAAGTCTTATATTGGCAGTGTAGCGTGTATGTCACGAGCCTGAGCATGAGCATAAGCATGACCATTACTATGACTGTGACTGTGACTGTGACTGTGACTGTGATATGATTACGACATGTCTACATTCATACTTTGGACGATGATAATTATGATAATGATGGAGTAAAAGGAATTTTGTCTTTTTCAATTTGAAAAACCATAGTTTTAGACTCTTAACCCCCCCCCCCCCTTTTTTTTTCTCATCTTGTGAATTTAGGATTTATAGCTGGTTTACCCTATGCAAGGGTTGTGTTATTCCGGGGGTGTTTTTTTTTCTTCCCTCCCTTTCTTGGAACCCCTTTTTGTTTGAAAAAAACTTTGATAGTTGGTTACCTTTTTTAGTCGCCATGACTGCTAGCCAGCCAGCCAGCTAGCCAGTCGGAGCTGAAAACCCTGTTTTTCTCTCTCTCTCTCTCACACACACACGGAAGGACGGCAGCACAAACCAGACTAAAAGAAGAAGAAGAAAAAAGTATGACTCCCACACCCGTCTGTCCGTCCGTCCGTCCAACAAAGAAAGGTGATTGGATTGGTAAAGCAAAGGCTAACCATGTGACTGCGCGTCAACGCGTTTGGGGCCCGGATTTTTTGGTCCGGACGCGTAGCTTATTGTAGCCTCCGGTGGCTGCCTTGTGTGTGTGTGTGTGTCTTCCGTTGTCACTTTTTGGCGCCGTTGACATGACCTGTTGTAGAGGAGGGGGGAGGGGCCGCCTTGTTAGGCAACACGTGGCTACCTACAATCACATGTCGCCTCCGTTTGAATTTCAAGATTAATCTAGAAAAGACGGTGATTGGTAGATTCGAGACGCATGGTGGCTGTGCGGCGTTCGCATGCCGTGGCAAGGGTATGTTTACTGCATGTGGGCAAGCGGGGTTATTGTGTGTGTGTGTGGCGTTAATGCCTAGGATTGTGTGGGACCTGCATAGGCCGTAATTGCAATACAGCGCTTTTCACCTGGCAAACTTGAACTATCTTGTTTTGGTGACTGTTGGGCATAAGCGAGGGGGGGGGGGAGCATGTGACGTCGTTGGGCGATGCAGGTAATGATAGATGTCGCTGGGTCACGTGAGCATGTGTGTCAGGTCTTCATCACAAAGGCTCCCTCTCAAATCATAGTAAAAGCAATGGTGCAGTTATAGTTCTTTCTAAAACCCCCTCAAAAAAATCACCATGATCTACATTGCCCCGTCTTTATCAGTCCACGCTTCCCCATCCCAACTCATCCACGTCTCATGAGCCGTAACATTTCTCTCCAAGTCCCCACACCTCCTCTGTTCCCAACTCTCCCTCCCGGCTACAATCGCCCAGTGCTTTTGCGCCTCCCCTGCCCAATACTTTGCGCGATCCTCTTTGCCAAAACTACTCCACGTATATGCCATCATCTCTTCATACATGGGTAGTTGAGCTACGAGTCCTTCTTCCTTGAGTAGGGCGACTAGACTGGTTAGAAGCCGAAGGAGTTCCGGGGTCTCTTTTACGTCGGTTGGAAGTACTGATTTCAAGGCTTTGATCTCGCTTAGATGATCGTTGGATTCCATGATGGCGGTGTCGTTTGCGGTGCAAAGGGGGCAGGCGCACGTGAAACCAAAGTTGGCTTCCAGGGATTTAACTCGTCGATGGTGGGGGCGCATTTCGTATCCATCTATGTAGCAATTCACTTAGCGCTCTGGTTGCATTCAGTCTAATGGCAACTTACAGCTTCGCGTAATTTCTTCGCCGGGCTTGATGTCGGTGAGTGCAACGACCTCGAAAGATAGTGTGTAGTCGTCGAAACGCCATAGAGTGTTGGGACGGCATGCGTGGTTGATGCGCTGCTTAGTGTTAGGATTCGTGCCGCCTATTCCATGATATTGCACTTACAGCGGCTTCTGGAATGACAGCCAGCAGCTCCGGTACCTCATCGACCCAGGGCCACTTTACGCCTACGCTATTTGTCGTGACTGTATCCTCAAATGAGCCATCGACATTCACATCCAGCTTCTTGACAGTTTCCCTGGTCTTTCTAGGTAACTGCTCCACCGCCTTCTCCAAGACAAACTGTTTTTCCGACATGCTCGGCGTGCCCAACAACTCCTTAGCTACAAGCAATACCGGTGTTTGCACGATTACGCTCTCTCCTGCAAATATTGCACCCACGTCGCTCTTCACGAACAATCCCTTCCCCTTCACGCCAGCCTCCTTGACTTCCCACATACCCATCTCTTCGCCCACCTGGCCCTCCATACCACCAATGCTCATGCCGAATGTTTCCATTGTTACAGTAGCTGCCACCTCCGGGCTCACTACAAAGCTAATGCCGCGTCTGTTGTTGTAGTCGGCATTTGTGTACGCACAGAATGTTTGATGGGCGTCGAGTCCCGCGTCTTGCTCTGTGGGCAGGACAACATTTACACAAGTAGGATTATGTGTCCATGGGAAAGTGTTGATTGTGTAGCCATCCTGGGCGACTGGACACGTCGTCGGAGCTTTGTTAACGAAGCCGTCTTGGACAGCGAGACTCTGTGGTGTGTAGAAGAGCTCTGCATTTACTGTCGAGGTGGTTGCAAGAGCAGATACGGCGAAATACAACGCGCAATGTCGCCGTTGCGACCACAAAGTAGAATACATCATCCCAATCTCTCGAGTCTGTCGCAAAGCACGCGCAATGAGCAAGGAAGATGATGAGGATGAACTTCACATGTTAACGACGAAAAGGCGTGGAAAGCCACGTTTCACGCTGGCTAGAGGCGTTGAAACGTGCCAGGGACTTGGCATGGACATCTAGATTACTGACGATGCACAGGTCCAGTGAAATTCGAGGTTGTAGATAAATAAGCACCGGAAGAATGGTCTAATGTGGGGTATTCTAATGTGCATAAGCCCGGTTGAGCAGAAGAGATGGAGATGAAGGCATGTGTGTCCGTATCCGGCTAGCGTGACAATGGTCCAACGCGGTCACATTCCGCGTTGCTTGCGATTGTGACAACAAATTCAAAGTAAAAACAACCACGCCCTCTCCTAACTCCCACAAAGAAACAAACTGCTTTTTACTCGGTGGAAATTCTCAAAATGGTAAACTCAGACATTACTGCCCTTGCCATCAATTACCTAGACTAACCATGTTCCAAAGACACGCGACTCAACAGCAACCTACCTCCACATGCACGCCTCACACCACGCCGATCTCCTCGAACAATTTACAAACCTCACCTCCTCCCAGCTCAGCCCCGAAGACATCTACATTCCCCCCCATCTGCAGCCCGTAAACCCAGAAGACGAGGACGACGTGGTGCCAGACCAACACGCCGCGTTTGGTATACAGCGCGCCACGCAGAGTAAGAAGGAGCCCACGTGGCGCGATCTTGGGCTCGAGGAACTGCTAAGGAGGGGTCCGGCAGGCGAGGGCGCGAGTACGAACGCGGGTGTGGCGAGCGGTGGTGCTGGGCTCGGACGGGAGGAACCGATCAGGTTGGCGTTGGCGAGACAGCCGGGCGCCCGGATAGGAGTGAGGACAGTGAATGGAGGGGGTTCCGGAGGTTCCGGGGGCGGTGGAAGTGGTGGTGGGAGTGCGGGGAATGGTTTGCCTCGGTGAAATACGAGTTTGGACGGTGGGGAAAGCTTTAGGTCCAGAGGCTTGATCCAGAAACATAGGCGCTGCCGATCCATAAAAGGTTACGTGCAGCAAGGTCCTTCACTTGGTGAAAGCCCTGGCCTACAACGTGCAGGGTGTCAATATGTATTGTACCAGGCACGCATGGCAATGTCAATGAGCGATTAGCTCATGGGAACACAGGTCATTGTGTGAGGCTGGGTGACCATTGAGATGGCCGACGAATCGCCAGTTCGACGCCAACATTTGGCTAGAGTTTCTCTATTCACACATGAAATAGAACTTTTTGAAGGATGGATTATGAAAGCAATGTAAACCCAAATTTTTATGAACAATAAAATCTTACAAAGAAAATCAGTTGCCTTGGACTGATACCAGCTACCAGCTCTGGCTCTATCCCATCATCACCTGTAACAAGGACACGCCTGGATACTCTCTCATTACCAATCGTCCAGTGTCGGCCACTGCGCTGACCTGATCAGCATATGCGCGCGTTCACAGTAAGCCTGCCAAACGAACAGTACCTTGATCACACACGAGATGTACGCCCTCCACCTCGCACCGCCCACGCCTCCATCAGCCTCGGGCATATATTCATGGACAACTTTGTACATTAATGTCCGCGCTGGGCCCTCCCAATTGCTGCACCGGCCGACATCATCGCCCATGACCGCCTCCAGGTCCTTGATGCGCTCGCAAAGGATCTTGTACAGCGCGAAAGCATGCTCATGCCCAGCGAGCGGTGCATCGGTGCGTTCAAAAAACTTTAGATTATGCGAATTGTCCCATTCGATAAAATGGCGCACCGCACTGTGCCGTCGCATGAAGAACAGGTCTTTGGGGACACTGCCCTGTAGTTTGAGCGACTGGTAGTAGAAGCGGCGAGCGATGGAGACCATGATGACAGGTAAGTCGTGGAGCATGGCTTCTGCGTTCCACTTGAAGGGCATCTCTTCACTTGTAAGGAGCAGTTCTCGAGTCTCCATTCGAACGATCCTATACAACTCCGCTGCTAGAGGCGTCGAGACATTGAGAGATATAGAAAGTCCCTCGATGCCAACTTCCGGTCGTCCGTCATCTGTGTTTTCGCGTTCCAAGTTGTATGGGAGATGGAGCGGATGGCGGCACATTGGACATGTGCATGCCGATTCATTTTTGAACCACACACCGAGGCAGAAAATACAGAACATATGCCCACAGGATGTACGGACCGGCTCTACGGTGTGCTCGATGAAGGTCTTCCTGAAGGCGCCGGGGAGTTGACTGAGCAAGTCAAGGTTGATCTCGATGCCCGAGCCCATGCTTCCATATTCTCGACTGCAAATGTAACATGTTGATTTATTAGTCGGGGCTTTGGTGAGCTCGGCAATGGCAAGAATGCCGTCGACCACATCTTGGTAGAGAATGGGAGTTGATTCCATTTTCGGTTGACTCGTAGGGGTTGACTCGGGATTATAGTTGAATTCTGATCGAGTTCTGTGGTTGTTGATAATCTTAAACCCAGGAGTTTATTTATTCTCAACGGTATGGGTTGTGAAGAATAGAGTCACTGTTAACACCCGCGAAACATAGTCGACGCCATAACACTGTAGACGTTCACAATGCTCATACATGGTTATAGCGATATAAATGCCCCAAACCACCCGGTACAGGCGTCCCATAGCCTTTGCAAGATAGCACAGGCACTCGAATCACTCCAACGGTGTTGTGACTATAGCTTCATTGGATGATGCAGTTTGCGTATATACGTGAACCCAACTATAAAAAGCCATGTTGGGCTGATCAATCATCTGTCAAATCGATACACTCAATGCCTACTGGAATTTTATATGTGGGTGCTGTTCGTTTGTATGGCTGGGGAGCAAACGCTGAGAGCGGTGACTCGTTTGCTTCCTGTGTAGCAACGTCAGAGGATGCTGCAAAACGTTGAAGCCGAGCAGCACGGATTTCAGCCAAAGTGGGCTGGCTGAAAGATGGGATGTTTGAGTGTGAGTCATCGCGATTCATCGTATCTGGTTTTGGAGGTAACATTGCAGACTTCGTACGATCAAGGGTCGAAGGCGAGGCAAACGACCAGTCAGATATGTTGTCAGGATCAAGACTGATTGCATTGGCATGCGTGCCTCTTGAAGAGCCAGCAGTCCTCCGTGTTGAGGTGCTGCTTGCTTGTCGAATGAACGGTTGAGGGGTAGCAGAGGGATCTTCCATTGCTTCGTCGAGCGACCAGGCAGGTACTGAATAGCCCTGCACATTTCTGCCTGCTTCCCTCATCGCAAAAATGTCATCGTAACCACCTCTGCTAGGTGGCGGCATTGGAACCTCAACTTGATCTTGCATACTGAGGCGTAAAGCTAGCTGTAGTCCTTCGTCTTCCTCGTCTGCCACATCAAGGTACGTACCATCCCGCAGGGGCGAATGTTCTCGATTATCAGCTGATTCCGAGGAGGCAAGGTCGACAATACGCGACTTGTTTGGAGCTTTCGAGGATGAGTCCGTCCGACGGGCAGTTGGAGATGGGCAAAAGACTTCCTCGTCTTCGGATTCAGAAAACTCAATCAAGCTGAGAAGTTCCCTTGTAGTTTTCGACACAGGCGTATTTTGAGACTTGGATGGTGTAGCTGGCTGCTGTGTTGGAAGACCAGGTTGTGTGGAGCCTCTCGAATAAGCACTAGACTGTACGTGAGAGCCCCCGTTGGCTACACGTTTTCGCTTGGTTACGGTCGATGTCAAGGTACCTTCTTCGGTATCATCTTCTGGTCGCTTGCGCTTTGACGTCTGCTTTGGCACTGTAGAAGCTGATTCAAAAACGTCCGGCGGAAGTACTTTGCGAAGCCAGTACTCTGGTATCTCGTATTCGACGCGGTGTTCAGGATCGAACAGGACCTCTTTGTCTCCGTTCCAGTATCCAAGGCGATCGCCTTCAAAGTCAGTTCTGCACAGATCGGTGACACCAAAGGGCGAAAAGGTTATTTTACGCTCGAAAGTACGTATTGGCAACTGCTCTTCGTTTTTCTTGACTCGTTGTTTAGTAAGCTTAATGTCATGTACAATCTCCTTTGGCTGGGAAGAGTCTCTCGTTACAAACGTCCGCATAAGAAGGACGGGCGCTATCCAGTTCATATATAGCCTTCCCCAGATATTGAAACGCTCACTCGTAATTTCAAGTAATTTGAGCTCTTGTATAGGACGAACATAGTCAAGTTTAAGCCTTGATCGATTGAGCAAATCTTGGTCACTGCTGACCTTGGGCCTGTTGTATTTGTCCAGAGTTTTGTAATCGGGGAATGTTTGGGAAACCGGGACACTACGCCCCCGGTAGGTGGTGTTGAGGAACATGGCCAGCTCTAGACTCCAGAGACTGCAGTCTCTTTGGCTACGGCACGCACAAAGGCTTCTTCCAAGGCCGTGTTTAACAGCCTGCATGGCCATGGAAGGCCCGCACTGAGGTAGGCCTTTGGTATCGTAATCGCCACCAACAAGCATGGCAAAAAGCACCAGTCCTTCTCGGTCCAGACCATGTTTTTCCCTCAATTCATCTGTTCGTATCACACAAGCATATTTGCCGCTCTTCTTCGTGTTCTCCTTGGACCGATCCTTGTTGCCCTTCTCTTTCGCAATGCGATAATCATTTAACAAGAGAGTGCAGCCAAACATGAGCGCGTCAGAGTCTTGAGACCAAACTGCGTCGACTATGTCTAGAATTTGCAGACGAGCGCACTCAGCCTCAGCCTCACCTGGTGCTTCATGATACGGTACACCAAGACAGGTGAGCACGCTCTGTAGAAGCCGCCGCTCCTCGTGGTCGACTCTACCTTGTCCGTGCTTACCCCTCTTCCAGGGACGGCCAGGGCCATCGAAGACGAAGATGAGTTGAATGTTGAGTGCAAGGAAACGACAGATGCGATAAAACATGGCTTTCTCGATGCCTTGAAATGCTCGTTCATTGGATGCTGCTCCTGTCAGCAGAGAATGGGAATTCCTGCGACTTCACCCACTCTCGCGTATTGTGTAGACCTGCTGCGGCGTAAGGTTGTTGAATCGCCAATCTGCTTCGTCGACGGCGATTCTAAGTGGCTTGCCATGCCGCCGGTAGTGTTCTTCAGCCAGCTGTGCTATTGGGACACTCTCCTTGTATTGATTAATCGTTTCCCACAATCTGTCACAACGTCAACGATGTAGGAGGACGCCATGGTCACTGAAAGCGTACACTGGGATGCCCATGACGTTGGTGTTGGGATAGCCGATCGTTGCACGCGTCTTTGTGTGGCATTCGCAACTGGCTAGGTATGAGGATCGCAGGTGGCTCGGAAAGCAGAATTGTACTTGGAAAAAGTAATTACCACTCCGAATGTGAACAACGTTATAGTACTGGTTGAGGATATCAGGCTGCGCCAGGTTGACGCAGCTGGCGACTGCAGTGAGCTGAAGCAATCTCGGACAGAACGCGAAAGCACGTGATGCAATATACAGTCCGTGCGTTATCGGATGGAGCCTTCCGCATCTCGACATATCACAGTTTTCTACCTCACCTGGTTGCAAAGTACGCGCTTCATGATATATCAATTGAGTGGGGAGCGAAATATCCATCTTGATTTGCTATAGTTCACAATCCACCTCAAACGCCCCGTCCAAGCCGTCCAAACCGTGCCAGAGCTCATTTTCGAGGAAGGCGCTCATGTCTGTAACTCTAGCCAGTGCGCTCTTACGTCGCTGCTTCAATGCATCTCCAAGAATTTTTGCCGCTGAAAGGGCCATGTCAGACTTCCTGCCTAGATACCACAACGCCTTAATACAATTGTCAGCTCGGCCAAACACGTCTTCCTGATCCAGATTAGACGGCAGCAGTGTGTCCGACTCCAGAAGAAGTACCCCTGCCTTGGCAAAGGCACGAATTAATACTGCAGTCCACGGCTCTGTCAAAATTGCACCTTCATTCACCGCAAAATGAAACTCTGGAGACTCCGGGAACGAAGCGTCTGATCGAGGGCATGCGCAACTTGCAAGGGCAGATAGCAGCTGGCAATTTTCCTCCCGAAACTTCGCGATGAAGCCGCTTGAATTCCGCTGCTCGGTCGCTTCTTCGCTTCCAAGTTCGGACTCGTCCACGACTTCCATCAAATCCGCTAGGAGGAGAGTTGCCAGGTGCCAATGACCAGTCACGCAAACATACCAGGACTGGACACGTGGGGGCAGACGGTCATGGTTCCTGATGCAATCACTGATAAACGGCGCGTACAGCGTGTTCCAGTGGTTGTACACGTTTAAGGCTGCATTTACGGACTCTTCCACTTTGGTACCTTGTGTGTTCCGTGTGAGGAGTGTTTGAATGCGACAGACTTTCCGGAATAGCAATACCTTGACTGGAGCTGCATCGCAAAGCACGGTTGCAGCTTGGTCGAATGAGCATGGCCATCTGGCAGGTGCACTGTCCAGCTGTTGCTGTTGGCGAGCGAACAGGTAATCATCCCAGAGCCCGTCATCTGTAGAAGCAGGCGTCGTTACCTGGTCGTTCGAGGCCTCCATCTGCATACTTTCATTGAGTACAAGGTCGCTATCTTCATCAGACACCACCAGCGGTCGCTTGTGCATCGCTGCTGAAAGCGTATCAAACATGACGCCAAGCCAAAACAACAGGTCTACCGTTGCGCGATCTGCGTCCTCAAGATGCAAAGTCGACGGACGGCGTCGCTGTGTACAATGCACCAACCCCGATTTGCTGCGTCGCGTTTCTCTCGAAATGGCCATGCGGGATCGTAACGAGTGAATGAGTCGAAGGCCCGATTCGAGATGTACAGGCGGGCCATCTGCCTCAATTGCGAGATTCAACCTCGACATCAAGTCGGTACATTCGTCCATGTCCTGATCAGGTGCAACCATGGGCGAATCATTGGAGGTCTCAAAGGTGATACTTTCATCGAGGCCTACCACACCATTTGTCGAAGCCAAGTCGGGAATCTCCTGAGGCCCATCGGACATGTCAACCGGTCTTTGCGTCAATGCGAATATGATCTGTGCCAGCACCACCCGAAAGGACTCCACTTCACCAGCTTTCTGCAGTGCGTTGCGCGCCTCATGCCAGGCCGATATCTGAAGCGTACGATCGAAGCCCATACCAGCCGGCGTGCAATCTTCGTCTTGGGCATCGAAAACACTAGCACCGCCATTGGCCGAGGTGCTATGGAAAGGGTATCTCGTTCTGCTCCTCGGACTGGATTGGGCCCACTGTGAAGCGAAGGCAAACACGGCTAGATCCAAAGCTCTAGATGCTGTTTGATTCTCAGTGGGAGTGAGCTTTCGCCCTCTGATTGCTGATGCTAGCCTGTCTAGCCGAACGACGCGGTGATAGATGCGATTCCAATCCGGTCTGGCATTGGTAGCCAGTTGAGTATCAGACTTTGCACTATAGGGACACGTCCTTTCCGTTACCCAACAGGCAAGCGCATTCTCAAAACTGTCGTGGTATATTCTCAGCAAACTTTCAGTCAGGTACGCATTGTTGCTCGCTGAAAGAAGGTCGCTGGCATAAGATATTACTGGGTAAGGGGGCGCACCGTTTGAGATCGATGTTGAGGAGCTGCTGCGACGGCGTTTCCGATCGATACGTATCACCGACCCTTGTGTACTGGAAGGTGCTCGATTTCCTTGGCTGGAAGTATCTTGATTCATCGACCAGTTGTCGCGTTCAGGCCTATCGTCGCTGACATCTGACAATGTGCTCAACGATGAGCCTTTACTAGAGTCGCGTTCGACCAGAGCCCAGCCTTCTTTGGGTAACGTGCCGGCATGCCCAGCCTCGTATGTCATTTCTGGCTGACCATATACCGGAGTCGGTTCATGGAAGAATGCCATTGTCGAATCGGTAGCAAACATGGAACTACCACACGGAAAGTCCCCGAACGTAACACCTAGCTCGGCTGGCGTGACGCTGGATAGAGAATCATCAATGCTTGGAACTTGATTCTCCGTCGTCTTCGAGCTTGTAGCGGATTGGCAAGACCCCTTTCGTTTTTGTGTTCCACCCTTGGAATCGCTTCGCGTTCGGCGACGTTTGGCTGGCGGCGCGGTACTTAATTGTGGTTGCGAGGCTTGCAAGACGCGCTGCGAGCGCAGCCATTCAAATGTGCAAGTCTTCTTTGTCTTCTCACAGTTAGAGCAGGAGGCCAGCGGCCCATACACGTCTAGATGGTCAGCCTGCAACGTACCTACCCATGAGAAAGGGGCGGCTTACCACTGTAGTGGAATACCGTGGGATATGCTCCAGACTTGCTCGTTTCTAGCAAAGTATCTTCTAGTATAGCCGCGTCGCAAGCCCTCTTGCCTTTGCGACACTGATCACAGCATCTGTTCTGTTTTCGGCTGGTCTTAGAGGGCTTTGTGGTCGGCATCGCCGCCGATGAAGGCGATGTCCACGCATAATCAAGAAAAGACTTAGGTTGTACGTCAACGAAATTCATGGCTGCTGCCCGGGTTGTCCGGCGAAAAGAGGGAAAAGTACGAGAAGAATGACGGATGGAAAGAGACAAGTTTCTTGCTAATATGCACACCCCGCGTCGTCCGCTAGGATCCCCATCCTAACTCGGAAATGCGGGGAAAACTAACGCGTGGCAGAGCACGACGATCAGCACAAGCTCCAGCCTGCCCATCACTACAACGTTAGATGATCCGATGCTGCATAATCGGTTCTCGCTATTTTGATCCACTTTGTTCCGAATGGTCCTTCCTCGCGAACGTGCCTCCCTGTCATCTACAACATCTCCATTGTTCCATCGTGAAGATACATCTATTGCTCTTTTGGGGAGTTCCGCAAGGCCTAGGCGTTAATTTCTTAGGCTTATAGCTACCCGGCCCCTTATTGGTTCGTATCTTCGCGATCTCTATTCCGAAACCTTCGATGGTTATTCACAAAAGTCGACAATCGGATCGACCCAGCAAACCGTGTCCGCCCGCCCATATCTCACCGCCACCTTTCGTAGTGCTGAGACACTTTACGGGAAGTGGGCTTGAGCACAAATGCATGGAAAGAGCTGTGCATATTTCACGGATCTCATATTCCGCGTCATAACCCCAAAGAAACACCCCTGTATGGAACCGGGTCCCCGTTGAAAAAAGGCGGGGCAGATCATATATTGAGCTTAAAATCCATCTCAAGTGTTTTTGGTCATGGGTTGTTTTTCCTAACGATACGGGTGTGCATCATATCGAGTTGAACCCCACAATCAGATGCAAGCTAACAGCACTTCAGATTTATCAAACATCCTCTCTGTCAGCCAAATTCACATGAAAAGCAATGTTGCGGTCACCGACTGGCTTGCCAATTAACACTAGTGTGCACCACAAAGGGGTGACCCATGCCCGTGTCTTGCCGGAGAGATAGAACGGGCCGATTTGAGTAAGCAAAGTCACCTAATGTGGCACCTGCTCAAGACTCCAATGCTTTGTAGATCTGTGTCTCAATGTTGAACCACAGTCCCAGCACGTTGGGGTCGCCAAAGGGAAGAATCTGGCTACACACAATTCCGCCGACTCCCTTCTCCCGGTCGCACCACCACCAGCAATTTGGGAGCCCGGTCCAGAACCCTGTACTCTTGGATCGGCCCGTAGGACCTCCATTGGTCAACATGAACGTCAAACCCCATCCTTGAGGCGGATTGCCTTCTACAGGATAGATTTCAGGGAGAGGGTTTGTCAGCTCTGGCTTCACCGCCGGGATGCTTTGTCGACCAAAGTCCGGAAACTGCGGGATTTGATTCGTGAACATTAGGTCCACGGTTTCTTTCTTGAGCAACTGGGCACCGGTTTTGGGTGACGTGCCATTGTTGAGGAGCAGTGCAATGATTTCTGGTTTTTATTAGCCGGGAATTATCGGTGGAACGATGCTTACAACGTACGTGCATAGTCTGAAGCGGTTGCAAAGGCACCCCCGCCTCCGCTGTTCAAAACATCCTTAATCTCGCTGCCTTTTGCAATCAACGGCTTGCGGAGGAGATGCTCCCGTCCGATCAGAGCACCACTTGGCGTACGTTGATTCATGTACGCCAATCGCTTTTTCATGTCTTCGTTCGGGAATAGAGATATGCTCTTCAAACCCAATGGCTCAAAGATGTTCTTGTGAAAGTAATCGTTCAGCGACATGCCTGTGGCGCGTTCGACAGCAAGACCGGCGAAGTCGATGTTGACACCGTACTGCCAATTCTCTCCTGGTTGGGCGACAAGTGGCTGGCATATCTCTTTAAAGTCGCCGGAGAACTCATCGACACCAATGGGATACGAGTATTTGCGGATATCTTCGTTGAAGAAAGAATAACTGAAGCCAGCTGTGTCATAGGATTAGCATGTTAAATCTTGGGTTTACATGCAAACGCACCAGTATGCGTCAACAACATCCTCAAGGTAATCTTCTTGTTTTTTCCCACTAAGCTCCCATCTTTTTGCAGCACCTTGACATCTTTCAACTCTGACACAAGTCTCTCTGTCTCGTCTCCGTCATCAAGGTGAAGCTTCCCCTGTTCCACAAGCTGCATGCATGCTATTCCTGTAATCATCTTGGTGCACGACGCGATCCAAAAGACATTGTCCAGAGTCATATCTTCGGAGCTTTCTACACCGCGTTTGCCAGCGGCATGTGCGAAGAGCTCAGTGCCATCTTTGGAGACGACCACAATACTAGTTCCGGGGATGGAGGTCGTTGGGTCAGCACAGGCCGCATCGACGGTCTTTTTGAGGTTATCGGTAACCTGAGCGGATAAAGTCATGGCCCTACGATTTCTAACAATATTTTGTGTATGGAAATGAAGATTCAATGTCACGATGTTGAGGTATCTCCAAGATAAGTACTTGTAGCTTTTTACCCCGTCCACACTATCAGGCCCCCAGTGCGGAGAGACCGACACATCGTTGGTTGACGATCGGGCCGTTTTGTGCCAAAGCGCAGTAGCCGAGTGTACCCCGCACGGACAGATGGCAACTAGGAGCAGTTATCGGCCTACTTCTTTTTAGTAGTATACTCCGTGTAGCCAGCGACAGTACACCAAGTTGAGCAGCAGCAAATGACCATGTCAAGTTTTGATAGCATGTGATAGGAAGTTATATAAAAAGATACTTTCTCCACTATGTAAGGTTGGACATACCCGTGGCAGTCATACGTGTCCTACAGATACTCGTCCTCGCCAAAGTCCTCGAAAAGCCAATGCTCGTCCATGAGAGTTCGCTCCTCCTCTGACTCAGCTGCCGCAAGCGCGTGAGCTTTTAGTATGCGATCCCGTTCCTTTACCCCGTCGTACTGCTCCGAGGGTATCCATCCCTCATATCCAACGCCAATAGTATCTTTAGCGGCTTTGAGATGCGCGTCTGCATTGATCTGCTCGTTTTCTAAGCGCAGACACTCCGCCATATCTTCTTCAGAAAAGGAAATCGGACAAGCTTGCTTTGTACTATCGCCCGTATCCAAGTTAGAAGCGGTGAAGAAGTCCCAGTTCTTCACTAGGTGAGCCGGGTCCGCTTGGGAGTGACACTATCGCCTTTCCATGGAAAACCTGCGTGATCGAAAACCTTGCACCTTATCACGCTGAAGTCGTGGCTCAGGGCTTCATAATGTGTTGAGTTAAACTTTCCCGTCGCAGCAACATAAGAGTAATGGGGTTGACGACGCTGTAGAAGCATGACTTGCTCCTACTGCTCCTTTTCACTCAACTCGCCGAAATTGGAGGGTAATTCCGGGGGTATGAGTCCCTCTGAGCCACTTTCGCCATAGTTTTGGAAAACATTGGGTATACCACATTGTAGAAAGAGCGGGAGTAAGACGGAGTGTTGCCAATCTATCAGTCCGGTAACATCAAGTTCGTCAGAGACAAACACATTGTTGAGATTAAGATCAGTGTGTCTTAGCGTCGGGCATGCAAGATTCCCGCTGCTGCCTGGTGTAAGATAAGGGACTATTTGGAGATACTTGTCGAGATTTCTTAGGTGATGTGAGGGTGACTGCCTTTGGTTGTTGTATAACTCTCGGTAGAGGTGTTGGAAGGGGTGAATAGGTTTGCCGAATCTTGTCAGGTAGGCAATTCCTTTTTAGCGCCAGCTGAAAGTACCCCCACTGAATCTGCGTCTTTCAGGCAGTTAGTAAATTTTCCCGAGAACGCGCAAAATAACTTATGAACAATATGTTCAATACTTACATGGTCCACGATGAATCTGAAGGCTGAGTCGTTTGCCATACCATAGGGGAAGCCTTGTGTCAGGGCCGACACAAAAGCCCTCAACACCGGCGCTGTCTGCATCTGGAACATCGATCCTTTGGGTACCCACGTCCAAATCCTTCGCATAGTACAGACTGCCACTTGCTGGAAACCGAAGAGCGAATAGCTGGGACTCTAATTGCACGAGTCTGGTGACGACAGTCATTATAGCCTTCTCTGGAAGGTCAAACTAAATGTCTGCCAGTTTTGTTCCACGAACTAATTCCATAAAGATATGCTCGGTGCCGGCAGGATTGCCTAATGCAGTGGAGTAGCCGTAAATCTTTGGGACAGGTATATCGTTCACACGGACGAAGTCCAGCGTCGCAACTTCGCTAGCGGTGACAAGATGCTTTGGCTGGGTCGCTGGGTAAGGAATCCATCCGACAAGCTGAAAACCATCGCGCATAATAACCAGAAAAGTGCGGTTAAAACCTCCTTTACCTAGCTTCTCGAACTGTGCCACATCTTGCAGAGTACGGTTGACGGACGCTGCCGCTAGACGCTTCAGTTCTGGCACATTAAAACAATGCCTTCTCTCTGACTGCCTTAATTCATCATTCCAACTACATATCTAGTTATTGAATATATCATTTGCGACGTATATGGGTCGACTGACAACCATCTTCCCGATGTGTACTCAAAAAGCTCGGAAGGTTGCCCGATTGAGCAATCAGTCAGAAGGCGGATTGACACTGTTCTGAACCTCTTGGCTGTTGGAAAGGGGCCCAATCGGGAGAGTAAGATACTGCCACCGCTATTTCTTAAGAGCGCCATAAGTGTTATTGAAAGGTAGCAGCGGAAGTAGTGGATGATCTACCTACGGTGGGGTGTGGAATGTACTGACTAATGCGCTAGAACCATCCAAAACTTGGACTGCAGTGCATGCAATCCAACTAATACGAATGAGCCATGACACACGGATAAGGGTGGGAACTTGAAAGATGACGCAACACCGTGAAGGTTGTCCAGGTATCAATCTATTTGTGTCGGATGGATGGAAAATTGTTTGGTAAGATACGAAGGGCTACTTTCCAAGCTTGCTACATATCATTCATCTCTGAATTTCTACACGTGTCCTATATCTTCTACTAACTAGATTGGAACCGAGTGATCTTGAAGGGATACAGGGGATTGACCGATTTTTCAGTACATGAAGTTTTCGTTGTTATTAAGATATACCCAGGATCTCGTTCTACACGCATTTCAAGGTAGATGAAGCACAGTTCCCCTTGCAAAGATACGTGAAAGGAATTTGAATATAATCTATATAACCTATGGGTATCGTTCGTATTGCGTTGCGTTGGCTGTTTCCACTTGACAGTATCGTATTCTTCCGGCTTAGTTTGTTGATCACCTGCGTGGCAGCGCATTGATTGTCACCAGCTATGAGCAAACACTTCCTATTCCCTTAAAAATGCTGTTAGTGTGGTTTACAGATCTTTCATGTGACATATAGTCTGTTTTCCGCTTATTCACAAGCAATATATCGACGGGGCTATAAAGTGCCGCAGGGAGCAAGGAGATATGATGTCTTTCTTCTTGATATAATTTTCTACTCGATTGTGTTACTTCCCAATCTCAATTCGGGCTAATAAACATACGAATATACCACATCTGGACATCAACACATGGCAAATCAGTTCCCCACCGCCACCATGAGCGACTACGACTACATCTTCGACCTGATACACGCATACAATGAGATCTTTGGAAGATACCGTGTCCTTGAGGAGAGGCTAAGAAACTCTGAGCGTAGTCTTGGCGCGTCGGAGCTGGAGAAGGAGCACTTGAAGGAGCTTATAGGTAGGGTTTGGGATCACGACGGGGCCGGAGAAGAGGCTGAAGGCGACTTTGAACATGATACTTGGAAGCAAGGAGAGGAGGGACGTTCTGGTGAGGTCATACTATCGAGAAACCCGTACGTTGAGTGTGGCGAGAGGAGGGAGAAATGCAGCTGTAGGGCGGATGATGGCCGTTATTTTCCCACTACCTCCTCAGAACCCATTTTCGAATCCCACAAGCCTGATGCGACGATAAAGAGTGAAAGCGAAGCCCCAGAAGCGAATGATAGCAAGCTTTTTGAGCGGAGTAATGCACCGTCACCGGACGAAATTCGCTATCGAGAACAGTGGCGGGAAGCGGTGAGAGAGCAAGGAAGAGGTGGCTTACGACAAATCGAGACCGAGATGGCCATTCTTGACCTGATTGTACGAATTGAGAAACTAGAAGGTAATCTCAATGTACCAGAAAGAGAAAATTTGTGTAGTAATGTCGAGTTAGGAGGTGGCATGGGAGCGCGCGACGAGGATGAAGAGTTTGTGTACGAGTATGGTGGTTATACCTACTGGGACCATATTGACGCAACAAAGGCTGCAAAGGCTCAACAACAAGCCAGTAGGGGAGAGTCTAAGATTTCTATTCCTAAAGGTGGTAATAGTACCAACTTTTCCGCTTCTCCGTGCCTTTTCATTCAGCAAGCTACTTACCAAGTCGGGAATGTGGAAATGCCGGTCCCACAAATCAGAGATGGAGCAAGCGAAGATATCCAAGAAGCTATTCAGAGAACGACATCAGTTAATCTAGGACTTTCAGAAGAGTTCAAAAGTATCTATGGGCGTTTAGTTCAAGAGACTACAACACCTTGCCTTGCCCCTTCTCTGTCTGGAAATGACTGTACAGATGCGTGGATGGATCTAGCTACTGTGTTACAGACAAGGAACTACTTCCTGGAACGGGAATTGCAGGCATTCAAGGAGATGAACGACAGTCTGGTTCAAGATAGGAACTGGCTGATGGGCACGCAGGTAGAACTGGAGGAACATCTCGAGGCTGTGCAAGCTGAGAGAGATGATGTATCTAGCGAGCTGAAGGCGTTGAGAAAGAGGTTAGAGAGCTTGGTGGTAGCTGCTGGGGAGTTTGAGCATCAGGAAGTGGAATGGGAGGGTTACAGGGAAAATACGCGATTCTCCGGTGGGACTATGCGTGGAGGGAATGAAGAGTCGGAATTGGTACCACCCGAGGAACGGAATACGGGAGGTGGAGTTATACTGGATTCCCTAGATTCTTCTCCCACATCGTCCGAGTCGTCAAACAACGCCAATGATATCTACTACTCGTCTCAATCCTCACCACGAATAATTAACACGAGCTTCGATTTCTTCCCCAACGAGTCCACAATTGTTTTTGGTGGTGAGCCTCTACATATCTACCAGTTCCCGCACAAATACACATTGCCGCAGATCCGCGAGCTTCTCGAGTCTAGGAACGCCAAAGAGAAAATCAGAGACGAGAAGTACATTTCACGCATATTGGAGATTATGAAGATTCGTGAGGATATGGGTCTTAAACTTCCAGACAATCTGCGTGAAGAGCGAGTTAGTATTGGGCTCCCTGACGTGTCGACTGTTGTTCAGCTAGACAACAGTTTGGGTATTGCTGCATGGCAGACATGTGATACGGATGTAAAAGGTTTGGAGAAGTCAGTACGAAAAATCAACATCGGTTCGAGCATAGCGACTGGAGCCCGGGAGAACTTACCAAAAACCTCTTTTGGCGATGAACGAGACACCTATCATGACGTCAGCGGTTTAGTCAACGCACTGGACGAGGCAGACCGAGATGGAGATGACCAAGAAACCGAGTCCGCTAATTTTTGTGCATGCAAGTCGTGCACCAAAGATGGAAGAGAAACGTACTTTAACATACGAGACATGCAGCCCTCGCCCACAGTACGCGTTCGTGGTGGCGGAGATAACATTCATGAGGACCCCAGCACTCCATCATTTCCCTTGGCCAGCCCCCACTTGTCTCCCCTTCTATCCTCATCACCATATTCAGTCCCCAAGGCCCGCCCCATCATTCAATCTCCATACGGCCTCGGTCCCTCTAACGACTACGAGATCGCCACCGTGAAGAGACCCCTGAGCACCCGCCTCAGCACCCGCCTCTTTCCCCACAGTCTCTCTAGAGACTGCGAAGATAGTGTTCACCGCTTCAACTGGCATTACTCCAAGTCCATGAACCCCCACTTAAAGAATGAATGCCCACAAGGATTCCAGTATATGAAGGATTCACTGCGCGCGGACTGGGCCAGTCAGCTAGACAGACATCGCGCATATTGCGATTATTTCCAGGCTGTGTTCATTGAGGAGGAATATGCGAGAGAAAGAGATGTTCACGTAGAGAATATCCAGCATGAGGATGATGTGCCTGTACTTAACAGTGAAGTAGGGAGGCCATGGGAAAAGAGCAGCTGGCCTGATGATACCCATAATACCCCGTTTCCGGTTGTACAAGATCCAGATCTGCGGTTACGAGGCGGCGCATGCCATGAACAAGAAATGAGAAGTGAGAGAAAGGACATGGAGGATTGGAAGTCAGAGTGGCACAATCTTGCTATCCAGGCTCGGAGCACGATGCATATGTCTCGTACGTTTCGTAACTCGAGTACCTTATCCACAAAGGCGCAAATCCAGCCCATGGAGCCTGTGGTAAGAGACTTTAGGTCACGTTGGAGACTGATGGATGGGTGTTTTCTGGACCCTGTAGATGCCGATTTACATGAAGGATATGAAGGGGTTCTTAACCAAGAATTTTTAGGTGAGTCAGCCCGTTTTCTAAACGACTACCCCTGTCATTCCTCGAGTCCTGACAGTCTGTTAAGATCAAAGACGAAGAACCCCTCATTACTTAAATTGCGAAGTCCGAGAGGAGGGAAAGGACTTGAGGGAAGGCAAGGCAGGTCGAGGCAATCACTTGCCTCTTGCTGCCCTCATAGGCGCTCGTCGTTGAATCAAAATGATGGGCTTTCTGAGCTTATGGCTGAGGATTGGTTGGAGAACCCTCGTTTGGCACCACTTCCAGCATTTCACGAAGGATCTTCGGCCCGCAAACCATCACTACATGTACACTGGCACTCCGATCTCTCGTTCTCAAACGACCAAGTACATCACATTTCCCATCCATCACCGCCTCCATCTCCCCGTCTATCCCGGCAAACTCCGTGTAAACGCTGCTCGCAGCTCTTCAATCTTCTGTTGACGTCCATCATAAAACTCAAACAACACATGCGTCTCCGAAAACAAGCTTTCACAGGCTCTACATCAGCTTCAACTAAATACCCACCTCATGCACTGGCCCCTGCACAAACCAATACTCCACCCTTTAACATCGATACAACCCTCTCGTTTCCATCGTCATCGCTCAAAACCAACAAGTCACTGCCTCCAACACCAAACACATCCACCGAAACAATCATGTGCCCAGAGACTCCTCTCATACAGCGAGGAAAATCCACCTCGGCGCCTCCAACATGTGATTTGGAACTCCGAGAGCGTACGAACAGCAGCAGCGGGGCGAAACTCTTGGAGCGCGCCTACGCCATGGCAAAAGCGAAAGACGCAAAATGTGCAGAAATTGTGTGTAGCAAAGGAACAGAATGGTGGATACCGAGCATAGCTGGCCCTGTGGATTTGGTTCGAGAGGCTCTTATGTGGTTAATCTGGGAAGAAGAGGTGTGTAAGAGGGAGTTGGAAGTTGGAACTAAATCAAGGTAGATATGTTTGGAAAGAATTAATTCTATTTGCAAAGAAGAGGTATATTTACAATACAAAGACTGGATTTATGCAGAAATATGCCGTTGAAGAACTGGGTATACAAAGGAAAAATAAGTCGAGTTGCATGGATCTACTAAAGATCGCATTGTCTGTTTTTATTTCATTTGCTGGAGTCGACGCGCGGCTGGACTCCTGCGAAGAGTCGGATCGTTCAACAGAAGAAATCGTGGCTCATCCTATAGAACCTCGGATGCTTCTTCTTCTTGCTGACGCTTAGAGGTTCTAGAGGATGACTGGGGAGTAGAGACACGTTCGGAACGACGAGCTTGGCTTGCACTTCCGTTTTGGACTCCCAATTTGCCGAGGACCGCTTCTGTTGCCGCCTTGGTGACCTTGTCGAAACTCAAGTTTCCCAACTGTCGTTTAGCGATTTCGGCAACGGCCCTGCCGCCAATTCGATTCTTAATCATCGTCGGTATCTTGTTCGGTAGTTCCTTGAGGTCTTGACTGTCGGGTAATATCAACTTGATCGTTGGGACAGTAAGCGGGGCTCTGCCGACCTTGCGCTTGTTGGTCAGGCTAGATAAAATGTCTCCGTCTGACAAAGGAGCTGGCAGGCCTGACATACCGGGTCCTCCGCCCTGCAACAAACTTGTGATACCACCCTGTAGGGCAGATTTGGAAACTGCATCGGATGAGGGCTTTTCACCACCACTCTCTCCTGCGAGAGGACCAAGACCTTGTGTTAAGCCTTTGCCTGATTCCCCTAGAATCGGGAGGTCGGCACGCTTGGCGGCGAAAGATGAAAGCGCAGTTCCCAGCTTGTCTCCGAGTTCTGCAAAAGCTTCACCAAGTTCACCTTCACCATCAACTTCTTCATCGTCCACTGAAGATACCGGGATGGCTGCATTTGGACGGTAGTTGTGGAGAGTCTCAACAAGGCCCGAAGGATCGAAGTCGCTATTTCCACGTTTTACAAAATTGAGAAGAATTTCTTGTATTTTGAAAGGATCGCTGAAATCGATACCGTCGTCTTCTTGGGAAGAGACTTCAGCGGATTGGGGTAACCTATTGTTAGCGATAGCGTATTTCGACACCCCATCGAAGAGGGACTCCATCATGGCGGAATCCTCGGGATAAGTACCACCGATGGGAAGGGCGTTGCTGACAAGAGCGAGCGCCGACACCGACGAGATGATGGTGTTGGTGAAACGCATGATGGCTGCTGTAAAGAATGTGTAGTAAAGACTGTGTTTGCAAAAGCAAGAAAAGAAAAGAGTGGACGAGACACTCTCTGATCTCTCAAGAACGAGATACTCAAGGAGGATGGATGTGGAAGAGGGGCAGGTAATAAACAATTCCTTATACGTTGCAGGCACTTGTCTTTTCGCATCAAAGCGTTTTAGTGATGCGTAAGGCTTTCACACAGGGTTCCCTTACTTAGTAACGACATATTGTTGAGAGTGAAAATCAAGCAACAATCTCGTCGATCGCATTGGTTGCGATGTGATGACTAATGGCACTGGGTGGCGCTTCTGAACTGTGCAGTGCATCGTCGGTCAAGGTCCCAGACTATGATGGATGCTACCAAGATAAAGTCTCGAATGGAAATTTTCTTTTTGCAGCCTTGTGCAGTCGTGACTGTTGTCTCCAGTAGGTCCGTTCCGTAGGTACTAGGGAAATAGAACAAAGGCAATTGTTTCGAAGGAAAACATGCGACGAACAATCCCAAATGGTTATTCGAATCATTCGATCCTTCCAGTATCTTTGGTACAGCAACTGCGCATCGATGATTACGGAGGAAATGAGTAAAGTTGCTTTTCCTTGCCCATCCCGACAAAAGCATTCAAGCTTGGCTGAAAACGGTTCTCCCACTTACCGAAACGTTGTTCTCCAAAATGTCACATCATTGATTGTCATGTGTTTAAGCATCGAACTCAACATTTTCCCCATTCACCACATAATGAAGATCGGCTTTGTATTCCCACCACCTGTTCTCTTTTCATTCTCCTAAAAAAAACTCTCGTGCAGATCATTGTATGCAAAGACAACGGCGGCTCGACTCCCTGTTTGCTCAATGTCTGTTTTTAGTTTCTGTTTTGAGAAACTGAGAAGCTCTACAAGCTTATTACTTCTTTTCATCATACTCACACATCATCATACATTCACTTCGATCTCCTGCCATATTCCCCCATCATATTCCACATCCCCAGCTGCCCCTCCGTCCGTAAATACCATCTGCTTGTACACAGGAACAAGAAACAAAAGTAGCAAGAAAAAAGCGAGTAAGACAGCCGGGTGAGCCAATAGAATCATTAATTGAGTGTACACTACGGAACAGACTCGTTAACATTGTGATGGAGACCTCGAGAATTTGATATAGACTCTGCAGGGATAAATGAACCACTTGAACCAAAGAAGCAAATCGTCTTGAAAACAAGTGTCGAGAGCGCAGCTTCAACATGGATAGAAGCGCCACTAAAACCATCACTGATTCATACACTATGCATCCGTATCCATCATGTAACCATGCGCCCAACGTTCCGGTTTCGCTCATGCTACGGACGTCTAAGCAATATAAGCATACAAGCCATCATCTTCCCTCTCTAAAAACTCCTTTTCAATCAGCCGATCGATATTTCGCTTGATGCCGCTGACTTCCAATGTGCCTCGATTCCTCGTCGCTTTGATTGTCTCGCTGACTAATTCCGCATGACTAATCCTCTTCCTCGCCTTTAAGATTCGGACAATGGCAGCTTGTGTCTCGTAATTACGGTCGGCAGCGACACGTTCGTGTGTTTCCTTGTTCTCTGCCGCTGTTTCTTTGAGTTGGACAGTGTTGACTTTGATGCGGTATTTGGGGTCAGTGAAGGAAGTGTTGAGTGTGAAGGTATCGGTTTCATTGATCTCGCGACCCTTCGGATGCTTTGTCAGGGGCCGTACTTTCGCACAAGCAAGCGATTGTAGAGTACGGTTGAGCTCGGCCGTGGCTGCTAGTCGTTAGTAGTGCAGGTAGAATAGGGTCAACTTCATGACTTACGTAGCCCGGTGGCTTGTTTGAGGTACTCGTAGTCAATGTGCTCGTCATCTTTGCGATCGTTGAATAGCAAAAGAACGATCGCCTGGAATGACGAAACAACCAGCTCTTTGAGCCCCTTGGGGAACCTTGCCTTGAGTTGACAATGCGCAAGTGCGTGTTTAAACTCTAGTTTGCGACCAGAGTGCTTGATCTTGTAATGGTCTTCGAACTTGCTGATAGCAGTCTGAATTTGGGGAGGTAGAATGACTGGAACAGTGGGATAAGTTGGCCAGGCTGATGCAGAAAGGACATTGACGTTCAAATCAAGATCCAATTTCTCGTTGCGCTCCTCGCTGATATTCTTGTATGAGCTCATTTCTTCCCGCGAGAGCTCGATATCGCGGAACATCTGCTCGAGGTTTGCGGTGAAACCAGCACCGCATTCTGGGCCAAGTTAGCGTGTTTCTAATGCAATCACGAGTGGTGGAGGCCTACCGATCTTTAGCCTTGACAGCATGCTCCTTTCAGCATCTGCACTCGCGCTCCTGCCCATTAGGAGTCGTCTTGCCAAATCTTTCTTGTAGAAAGCTTCGAACACAGCTTTGCCGTGTAAGAAGCGGAATAGATCGAGCACTTGATCAAGTTGACTGTTGACTTCCGTGTCTTCGTCAAACACCCCATCTTCTTTATCATCCTCGGCTTCTACCGCAGCAGGCTTCTCTGCCTTGCGGCTAAGCTGCGCTGGTATTGCTTTTGCACCCCCTCTCAACAACATGTCAACGTATTTGGCTATCATCTCGCCGGTCTTGGAATTGTCGGTGCCCCAGCTTGCCGTTGTCTTCTTCGTCTTGTTCATGAACTTGTCAAACGACTCTCGCAAACCATGACCAAGCTCTTCATCGCGATGAAAAGAGGTTTTCCACAGCGTGTCTAGCTGACGCTTCAGGGAAAGCAGCTGTATGACCATATTGTCTTGCTCTTTCTCGTTGAATACAATAGCCGTGCCCTCGTCCTCGATCCACTTGGTGAAACCTGGCCGTAGCTTCGAGCCAATCTTCCGCCGTTGGAGTAGCGTGTACAACAATTCAAGGTCTTCAATGGCATTAGTCTCAAGGAGGTCAGCGAGGTCATCTTGGTTGGTGAGTCTTGACTCCTTCTTTGATATCAGATGATCTTCGAGCAGTGTAAGGAGTTCTCGCTTGGTCGTGTTGGGAAGGCTAAACATCTCTACTCTCTTCAACTCGCGGTCCATCAGCGCCCTTGCACTGCGGACGTAATCCGGCAAAGTCTTCTCGGAACTCGCTGCGTTTGCCCAATTCACGATATATTCCTGGCTGACTTCCATGAAGCGCGGTTCAAAGTGGTGCGTGTAGACCTGCATGTCGTGGAACATGTTGATTGTCTTGGAGAACATGTCACCATCAAGATCGCTGTTTGCTCGATCAGCGGCGACAAGATCGCAGGCGCCATCAATAATGCGGGGGTTCAGTTTGACATGTTCGAATATAATCGAACGAAAAAGGCCAATCGAGATTTCGCGAAGGGATTCGTGACGAGGGAGCAGGTAGGCGCGGTCGAGATAGCAGAAGATCCAGTCAAGGTATTTCTAAAGGTTGTTAGTTCAGCGACACCTGTCCAGATGTGTATCAGACTCACCATTTGGCTGTTCCATGTCACCCAAGCCTGCAATGTCGCCCGCAGCACATCGACGTTGGCCCTGCCTAGGCTATCCTTGACCTTGGCCTTCAAGCTTCCTCCAACGTAATCTCTGCATTTGATAATCAGGCGCTCCTTGACATCTTTTGCCATGTTTTGCCGGCATACATTCTCGACGCCCCTATACAGCTCCTCGAGACTGAAATCGATATCGCCCTGTCGGAAAATGGTATCCAGCGCCTTTTCAATCTTTTGCCATGTCTGATCTAGGAAGACTCTAGGATCCACCTTTCTTGTAGGCCTGAAATTCTTGACTATCAATCGCTTGGGGCCGCTGTTGGCGTGCATGTTGGGTGCTTGTTTGCGCATTGTGGTCCGTTGAACGTTCGCCTTTGCGGGGCTGTTGTCGGGGCTCGAAGTAATGTCCACCACATTGCCCTGGTTTGCCACCTCCGCCCTCTTGCTAGGGAAATGATACATGTCGGCTGCACTCATATTGTCTATCGGAATCGGAGATGAAGCGACGTCACTGCTAGCGACTGGGGAGCTCTCTCGTCGTGTGCGCTTGCTATTGGGCGATAGCGGCGCTGCGGCAGCGAGGTTTGGCTTTGATTGAGTGGTGAAGAGCTCTTTGATAGTCTTGCCCGAGTGCTTCCGTTTCAGTGCACCTGGATTGGCTGACATTGGACGGTTGTGGCGATCGTAGAGGTTGCGGAGCTGTGCATGCTAAAGCCGCGGTCATGGCAGTGACGCGCTCAGACCAAACCGTTTCGGGAGTAGTGACGATATCGATAGTGCATCTCTGTGGATACGGTGATGCAAGATGATGACTCCAGATTATATACGGTAATCTACAACTGTCGGGTTCTGAACACTATGGTCCCTGCCTCGCCATTGGGGCCCTCGGGTACGACTGTGTCGTGATTATTGTATCTCGTGACGCAAAGCTGTCATCGGCGATTGACACCCGCGTACACACCGATGCTGTCTCGCACAACCACATCACCCAGTTCAGATGTTCGCATCCAACTGGGGTGTCGGCCATCTCAATATATTTACATACAATTTCAAGTGCTCTCGAAACCCGTTCTCAACTCTCGCTTATGATCTTCGCGGATACAAAAGAGAAGCCTTCTGTCATGTTTTCCGAGCATGGCTGTACTGTACCATCAGCTGAATATCGCAATAGATTCTTCGATCGGCGAGGAGAACCCAACCTAATCCATAGCTTCAAAGCAAGATAGCTTTAGAACAGATGGTTCGCTTCCTCAGACAATTGCCCATGGTCGCTCTCGCGGTATTGATGAGTATAACCTTTTCATACTAGGCGAAGATTACGACATATACCTGGCTATAGTGTATGCTGTTACGGGCGGGGCTTTGAACAGTGTTGACATGGGCTCGCTGTGTTGTCCAGAGACATGTAAAACAGTTATCCTCCATGCTATAGAGTCGGGCTATTGGGGGAAGCATGGTAGACCAAACAATCAAACAATATTCAACGTAAACTATGTTCTGACAATAGACTTTGGGCCTTTACTGAGAGCTCTGGATGTTTCCATCTAGGGAGATAGCAAAAGGGGTGCAAATAGGGGCAGTATGCCTTGGGGTTATCCTTGCGGCAATTTCAGTGTAGCCCCCTTTGTCAGTTTCGCTACAACAATCAACATCGACGTTGAAAGCATTCTGCCTAACTTAACGTCAGCTGTTAATCGCGGCACCAAAGTGGCAACTAAAATCTTGACTAGCAAATTTGTGTGCTAGCAAGATATCTCTCTAAAAGACACCAGCCCTCTATATCATCACGTGATGTGCCACACAAGCAGTTTTGATTTGGTATCCGTTGGCTATCACTTGCTTTCATCAACACCGGCAATCGACAGTTTCTAAAACTTACCTAAAGGGGTATTTCCATCACATGACTCCTTGCTGAGGCCCTTGCTGATCGTGTTCACTAAAATTTGTTTTTTCACTGCTGCAATCCATAGTTCTAGAACCTACCCAAAGAGGAAATACTCCAAGCTACCAAAGAGGGGATGTGGGGCAAGGCCAGACAGTCACAGCCAATAGGAAGCTTCAACTTGACCTCTATCTTCACTCGACCGTAATTCACAGCTGTTTCTGAACCTGCCTATTCTGGCAACATCAGGTGTAGCGACACTTTTCACAGCTTGTACGTGCTGCTATAGTCTTGCGGTTTTCACTCTAGTACTAGGGATATAGGAACTTTGATTCAGACGCACAAAATGTAGAAACGAAAATTGCACAGCACTATGTAGATAGGATACCAGCACTTGACAGCAAACAAAAACTGAACAGACGGAGGTGTTGATATCAATTCTTGAGATATCCGGATATATTACGTTGCTCTCTTCGCAGCCATCATATCGCGATATGCGTTTATCATCTTCTGTCGCTCCTCGCCCAATTGCTCCCTTTTACTGAGACTGCCCGCCGAGTTGGGTACATTGCCCACCTTGGCGCCAGCCCCATTCCTCACCTTGAAGATCTCTCTCGGGACTTTATCGAATGTTGGTGGCGCGGAAACTACATCATGTAGACCCTTGCGCTCCCCTCTCTTCTTCTTGAGCGCCTCCCACTCGTCTTCACTGCCATTGTCCACTTCGCCAACTAGCAGCTTCCGCTTGTTCTTCTTGGCCTTTTTCGTCTTTCCATTCACTGTTCTCGTAGTCGGGAGATCGGAAGACTTGTCCTCCCACATGGCATCTAGCTCATCTTGCTCCTCCTCGGCTAGCTCCTTCTTCTCCATTTCCTTTTCACGGATTCTCGCTTCTTCTTCTCTCCACCCCTTTTGTAGACGCTTGAGTCTCCGCTCGTGCTTTGTCACCCGGTGGTCGCTCACACCCTCGACCTTTCTGCCTGACTTGGCGATTCCGGTCAGTGGCAGCGCTTGATCGACTCGTGCGCGGAACTCCGTCATTGACTCTCCCGGTTGTATCTTCAACACGGCTTTCGATTGCGTCTGTCCTTCGCTCTTGTTGTTGCTATCGTCCTTTTCCAGATTTTCGGCTGCCTCCTGCTTCTTCTTCTGCTTCTTGGTCTTCACCGCACCGTCATCGAGACCAGAGCGCTTCTTGGGACCGCCTTTCGAGAAGGCCATGAGCCGTTGGAAAGACTTGGGCGTGTCATCTGCGCCATAGCCTTCGATTTGTGCAATCTTTCTCTTCTTGCCCTTGGGTGCGGTGCTAAACGTGCGCGCTTTACCGACGGCGAGAGGTGCGGCGTGGACTGTGGGAGGGAGGTTGAATCTAACAAGGCCATGTTAGGATGCGACGTCCAAGAAACCAAGAGAAGACGCGCGGAAGGCTATGAAACGTACTCGGAGTCGTAATCCTCTACGCGCTTATGTTTGTGAGGCATGGCGGCAGGTGAGTACGCGATTGTATGCGACGGCAAATTCTAGCGATGGCCTGTCAGTACCGAAGTCACAAAAAAGTTGCGAGTTCCTGCAGGGATCATGGCAAAGTGGGGCTCCAGAAAGCTTGGCCTCACCCCCGCCCTTTTTCACTGGCTCGCCCGTTATGGCTTCTACGGACATACTCGCAATGCCTTCTCCGCTTACTCGTCATCTTGCATGGAGAAGAAGAACCCTAGGTGGGATGCCGGAGATGCTGCCTCGTATATGGCTCAGCGCCAATAGGCCTAGATCTCAAAGAGGACATTTGAGATGCCCAAAATGACCGAGCCAATGCCTTTGAGCTCCGGGGAAATCTTGCAACACAGGGCATGCCCCGGGCACACGCAGCCACAGAGGCGGAGTGCGGCGTCGAGTAATATGCGCAACGAAATTGGTCCACGTTGCGACGTTTTCGGGCCGAAGCGATCAGCATTGCAAGTCTGACGAAGGAGCAGCGTCGCAAGTGTTGCGAGTAACTGGGCAACGGGCCCAATGCAACCAGCACCATGATGTGTGTTCCGTAGACCACTAACCATTCGGTCCCGAGAACGTGCTCTCCTGAATTATAACTATCTTGATCATCTGCCATGACACCCACCCACCTGAACATTTAGTGCTTGTCCATCAGCCGTTGCTCTCCCCAATCTGCGGCCAATCACCTACCCAGGTTGCATTGCGTGCCGAAGCTCGCTCTCCAGGCCGTGCACCACTTCTCGAACACACAGCCAGCCCATGTGCACATCGCTGGCCGCCCTGGCTGTACAAGGCTTGCATATCCATAGTCCGCTCTTTAGCATCACGAGCTGCGGTGGTCGCGCAGTCGCACTGACCTGCCCGACACACTTTGTGTCGCAATAAATAGTCCCCCAAGTCACAGTCACCTCCATTTACCAAGAGAAAAGATACCCCGGTCCAAGCCTTCGCCACTGTTGAAAATCGGACCCTTTATCCCCCACCACTTGTGAACTAGCCGTGGACCCAAAGTACATCGCCTGGGCCTAGACAGGACGGGAACGGAGCGAGTCTGGCTCACTGGCGCACCGCGTGCGACGCCGGGCATCGACTATCGAGGGACACGCTTGCATTGCGGGCTGAAGACGTCTTGATTTCCTCCTTCTTCTCCCTACCTTTTCATTGCAGCGTCTAGAGGACGTCGCATCTGCTCCCCTCTTAGGGTTCAGAAGACAGAGCAAGCGAGGCCAATTGGCTCGTGCCTAGCATGGCGGGAACAACGCTTTCAGCACCAGGTTCGCCCACCACCCAACCTCTCCTGCGTAACCACTCCGACTCTGAACTTTTCCTCGCCTCGAAACGGTTGTCGCATGTATCCGTGTGCGCGTTAGAAGATGGCGGGGATTCGGGCTTCAGCTCGGACGAGGAGGTGCAAAAGCCGCGGCCCAGCTTCTGGCGACGGCTGAGGATGAGCATGTGGAGACGGGGTTGCAAGTCAAAGGCCGATGGCGACTGCTGCAGACGGATGCGCTTACCAGACGAAAAGCCGCAGTTGAGGAAATACCGGGTGAAGAGGAAACATGCAGCCAGAGCATGTGTCATCATTCCCTTGCTGGTGCTCATCTTCTTGTAAGTGGTGTGCTAGACGAGGCTAGCTTCCGCTCCATTCCGCCGCGAGGGTGCATATCAACAGCCTCTCATTCGACGGGAGGCCCTACATCACCGCCCTGTCATGTTCTGGAGAAATAAGAATCGATATACTGACCTTCTCAGTGGTCTACTTCACATTTTAAACGTCATCCTGGGCTACGTACCTACTTTTCTAGACGGAAATGCTGGTCCCAATGCATTCGACTGGAGTAAACAAGACGAGTCAAGTATTCTGGACATCACACGCGACGTTACACCCGTTCCGTGCCACTCGCACAATGACTACTGGCGCCGAGTCCCCTTATACGACGCCCTCCGTTGGGGCTGCACAGGTGTAGAAGCCGACGTCTGGCTCTTCAACAACGAGCTCTACGTCGGCCACAGCACAAACGCCCTCACGCAAAACAACACGTTTCGCTCCATGTACGTAGATCCCCTCGTCAAAATCCTCGACCACAAGAACGAAATGGGCCAATTCGCAACCTTGTACGACGTCAAGAACGGCGTCTTCGACACGGAACCAGCACGCACCCTCGTCCTACTCGTAGACTTCAAGAACAACGGCCACGACATCTTTCCCATTGTATCCCAGCACCTCGCCCCTCTCCGGCAAAAAGGCTACCTGAGTTACTACGACGGCAACTACACCATCGAAGGCGCCGTCACAGTCGTAGCAACAGGAAACGCGCCCTTTGATCTCATCACTGCAAACCCAACATACCGTGACATCTTCTTCGACGCCCCCTTAGATAAACTTCAAACAAGCCCACCATCCACCCAACCCCACGCCGACAATGTCGTCGACGTTGCCAGACGCACCCCAGCAGCAGCAGCAGCAGCAGCAGGAGCAGCAACCGGCGGCCAGGGCACAGTAGGCACAGCCCCCGATAGCGTCTTTGACGCAACAAACTCGTACTACGCCTCTGTCAACTTTGGCACCTCAATCGGCTGGCTCTGGTTTGGCCATATTTCTGAGACCCAGATGGCCAAGATTCGCTCTCAGATCCGCGAGGCTCGCAAACGCGGCTTGCACGCTAGGTACTGGAGTGCGCCAAAGTGGCCCGTCGGGCTGCGCAACAAGGTGTGGAACTTGTTGGTGCAAGAGGGCGTGGGCTACTTGAATGGCGATGATTTGAGAGGTATGGCGAGTTTGGACTGGGGTGTTAGGAGACATTGGGGTATTTTGGGTGGTTGATTTCATCTCATCTTGATTGACCGATTGGTCAAATTGAGGGGGAGGGGGGGTTTCGCATGTGTAAATCGCATTGTTAGCGTGGCGTTATTTTTTCTTTTCGTTTTGTCTGGGAGAGGTAGAGAGAGAGAGAAACGGCGAAGTGACGTGTGACGATGGTCTTGTTCTTCCGTTCCTGTGGTCTAGAGATACCCCAGCTAAGAAAGCGTCAATGCATTTTGTCTTTTTATTACTTGATTCTCTCTCTCCACGATGATGTTGCAACTTTTGACCATGTTTTGGACATCTAGTCATGCTCAAGTCGTAAAAATCACACCATAACCCGTTTCCTCATTTATTGTCCTGGAACGAATAGTATGAAATGATAAAAAAAAAGTCAATTGATGTACACAATGGTCATAATCGTTTCATCCGCCCGAGGTATCGGCGCGCTGTCGGCGCCAAGATCGATGATAATCAACGCCGCGAGCGCCATACAGTCTATAATCGAAGCCATCCATGCTAAAACATACTCCAGCCCTTCTTCCGTCTATCGTCCCTATCGTCCCTACCACGACCCATCATGCGCTTCTCCCTCTGCTCAAGCTGCCGGAGACCCTCCATCTCCTTGAGCACATGCTCGAGCAGATCCTTGCGGCGCACCACATCGAGATGGCGTTTGATCTTTGGGTCTTCCTTGGCGAAGCGGTCGATTTCTTCTTGAGAGAGGCCGCGACCTAGGCGGGCGTCGAGTTCACGTGGGAAGCTGTAGTAGAACTTGGATAGCAGTTCAGCGTCGAGGAAGAGATCGGCGGTTGTGGTGAGTTTGTCGGCGACAGCGTCAAGGAAAACTTCGGGGCAGTGGTATTTGTTCTTCTTGCTAGCGCATTGTTTACTCTTGATGGCCATAAGACGAAGCTTGAGCACGTCAATGCGGTCGCGCAGGAAAACTGCTTCACGGCCTGTTGTAGGTATTAGCAAGCTACATCACGGAAACGTTAAATCGCAACTTGGCGGAGACTTACCCTTGGCAAGGAGCGCAGAGCTGAAACCACCAGCGCCACCAACACCATCACCTTCAAGGACAACCTGTCCGCTTCGTACGCGGTCGATAAAGGTCATGACATCTCTGACTCTCTTGCGTCCGCCGACTTGATCTTCAAGCTGCTTGACTGCAGACTCGACGACCTTTAGCTCGTCCTTTAGTACAGCAGTCACGTTCTCGCGACCCTTGGCCCATTCGTTATCTTCAACTTCGATGCGGTACTTGTACGGCTTGATACAAATCTCCAACTCATCAGAAATATCGTATGAAAGATCCTTTAGGATGGAGGTTGAAGCGTCAGTAATGGCTTTTCGAGCAAATGGGTGAGCAGCGAAGCGAGAATTGGTAATAAGGCGGTCAATGTGTGCCTGTAGTGCGCTCGCGACGACATTGGTTGCCAGGCGTCCAACACCGAGTTTTGTGAGCGCAGCGCTGGAACTATCAAGCTTGATCTGCCAGATCTGATCTTCACCTTCTATGTCTGCTTTCGCCAGGTTGGCAAGGGGGTCTGTTTCCGGGAAAGGGGCAGTAAGATCATCGAAAGGCCTATTCCAGTAGCGTTGTGCAAGCAGATTGAGCACCTGTTGATCAAGCTCGTGCTTGAGCAAGTCACGCACTTGTTGACGACCAAACTGCTCTGTGAATCCACGGAAAGAATGCTTGAAAGCGTCCAAGGATTCGGCAAGGTAAGACTCGGCACTGATAGGGCGCTCGTTGTATTGCACTTTGAACTCGTACCGTGCATCCTCAAGCTCCCTCTGAATGGCCTCGCTGGTTGTCTTCAGGCTACCGGCCATAGTCTGTTCGAGCACGTACATGAGCTTCTTCTTCAGATTCTGCGTTCCTACAGCAAGTTCCTGACGTTCCGCAAACTCTGGATGTGATCCGAAGTAGGCGTTTTCGTTCTTTGTAATGGCATTCGAGATGTTGCCGTTGCCACGACTAAAGAGTTTTGAACCTCCAGCGCCGGCTGGTACACGGCATACAACACCAACATATCCCAGCCGCAGGGCGTATTTTTGGTCAGTGAGGAGGCTGGCGCCACGCTCAGCGTCGACAAGGTCCATTTTCGTAATGACTCCAATTGTTCGCTCACCTCGAGGATCCATTCGTCTTGACGCGCGCAGAGCGGTGCTGTTGGCAAGATCCACGTCAGCTGCTGAGATGGCAAGGATGACATTGGGTGCCCTGATGTACTTTTCGCAAAGCTGCGAAATCTTCTCCTTCAGCTGCGGGGGCTGGTCTCGACCAACAACTTGGATGTATCCAGGCAGATCGATCAATGAGAGATCGGGGACGTTTGGCGAGTATATCTTCAGTTGGATTGGGTCGTCGGATACACAGTCGCTAGCCGGTACAGCCAGATTCAGGTCGGTGAGCGTCTTTTGTACGTGGCTGAAGTCAGTGACCTTGCCCAGGCCAAGCGCAGGGAACTCGCAGTACTCTGCGTGCGCGTCGGGTGTGTTGACGAGTGTGAGTTCGATGGGCCGCCGTGTGACCATATTGTGGCCTTTCGGGAGGAATTCGTGGCCTACGATGGCCTCCAATACCGAACTCTTCCCGGACGACTGTGATCCGATAACGACAATGGACGGCAGGGTGAGCGAGTCAGACTGGCCCACCGTCTGTAGCAGACCCCGTATCTCAATCATCTTCTTGGTGAGCATCATCATCTGCTCGTCCCGCGCAATCTTCTCCGCCTGTGGGCGGTCCTCATCGTCTTCCTGTGCATATCCAAATGCCGCGGCAGTCGATGCACCAGCGGCAGCCGATCCAGCACCACTCTTCCTTGGCTCCTCCGGACCTCTGCCGCCACCACCATTGCCTCCTGCGCCATCAGACTCGTTCTTGTCGAGCAGCTTTTGCAGCCATTCGGGGTATTGTACGCCTCCGAGCTCCTCTTTGGTCGACTTGAGTCCCTTCTCTAGCTGATCGAAGAAGCCGTTGGCGGTGTTAAGTGCCCCGCCAGCAAATTCAGTGGCGCCATCTTTGGTTCGGTGGAAGAGGTCGAGTGCAAACGTTCCTGCCTCTGTGGCCTGTCAGTATCCGCCATCCTGTGGTTATGGAGACATAAAAGTAGACTCACGACCAGCCTGGTACTGAATATAAGAAACACCAGCAATGACAGCCCCTCCAGTAGCGGCTCCTATGGTTGCGAATTTGCCCACCAGCTTTGGGATTACCCTCGCAAACGATATCGAGCGTGTGGCGGGAACGTTATGCAGCGCGTAGCTACCCAGCGGCCACGGTCTGCGCTTCACCAGGCGTAGGCCGGCTTCATTGCGGAGTAGTCCGCCAGCGGGGAGCGAGTGCGTGGTGTAGAAGCGTGGTGTGAGAAGCGGGGACCGGCGTGCGAGCGTGGATACCCGACCCGCGACAAGCCTGCCGCTCATATTTACGATAAAGGGACGGCTTAGGGATTCGGGTGGACCATAAGATCAGGTGTGATGGCAACAGGTGGTTTGCAAGGTAGACTTCAAGATGCGGCTATGCACGTCACACACTGGACCTTCGGTGCGCCGTGCCCGCGTGGGGCGCCAGCGGCAGCCAACCCTGCCATCACCATCACCAGCTTGACGACTCGCTCGCGGAAACACTACAGCATGCCCATTGTGTGTGCAAACCATGTACACTGGATTTCATCTCATTTCAGACACAGAATCGCTCTTTCGCCAAAGCTTTCCGGCACCGACCCTTCTTCATTGATCATATCCCTCAGCCAGTTCCGGGCACCCTGCACTTCTCTACTGCCAAACTTGACAAGCACAAAGCCCCTCACATTCGCCGCGCTCCATATCAGACCGTCAGACTTCTCCCTTTGTTGCCGCTCATATCGTCTCTGTTCGTGTGGCAGCAAATCAGGCTGCACCGCATCACCCCAATTCCTACCCCCAATACGCGGGAGTGCTTCGAACTCATCCAGGAAGAACTTGCTTAAGGAAGAAAAGATTAGACCTCGAACGATCAAAGTGCCAAAAATAGAGTAATTGTCCATACGTGACGACATTGGCATTCCTGTTCTGCCGTGCTTGTCAAGAATCAAATTGTCCCGTAAAAGCAGCCTTTTCTTCCCTGCTTCATCTACCGTCCACACTTCATTACGGCTTTTGTATCCGTACATGTCCCAGTTCTCTCCTCGTGCTGAGCGCCCACTCGTTACCCAGTCACATACGCACAGACTACCCTGCTCCTGCTCCAAATGATAAATCTGAGACTGCGAGAACGCGGTATGGGCAAATGGCTGTACTGGGTCTGGGAGGTAGACCAATGCCGCGTCATGCTTGAGATTTACTGTCATGCGCTGCTGGGAGACTAGCTCTGGACTAGGTGTCTTGAAGATCTTGGTTGAGCCTTGAGTCAATAGGATGAGTCGCGTATTGCTGTCCAGCTGTACGTCCAAGTCTACGCAGTCTCCAGCGACGATCCCGCCGCCGTAGGTAAGAAGAAAGACTGTATGTACCAGACACGGAGCTGCCTGGTCTGGCCCACCATCTGCCTTGCTGCCATAATTTGGTGGTGGTAATGGATCCGGTGCAACTAGCTTGAGGGGATACTGATAGGAAACAGTGCGAAGGACAGGCTTATCTGGAGGAAGAATGTCGAGAACGATGGATCCATGGCCGGGCGTTGATGTAGACACGCCGAAAGGTGAAGTAAAGGACATGATGCGGGACTATCGGACCTTGTGCTCAACCATCTTCTAGGTGACTCACTCAACCCTACTACGATTTGTGGCGCAAAGGCTGATTGTGCAGGCTGGGCCTCACTTGTTAGCGTGCGCGCGGACCATGGTGCCAAGACAAACTGCGGGGCGAGGTTGAACTCTTTTGAGTCTCTTTTCTGCAGTTCTTAGACCCCACCAAAAAAAACGCAGCAATAATATCAACCGGTTCGACAACCACCTGCAACGCGTTCGAAACTCGCTCTCGACATCTCCAGCATCTTGCGCAAGAAGACGCGAATAGGACTTTTTTGCCGTCCCGCACAAAAAAAATCCTACTTGCGTACGACGCCCTACCGAAATCCCGCTATCAGCTGCAACCAGTCATATCCCGAACCGGCCCGGAACCCTACGACAGCACGCGTTCGAATCGCCGCCGCGCCATCTTTGACATGCCTTAGGACCATAACGCCCACTTTTTTCATTTTCTTGTGGTAGTTGCAAGGGGACGGGCGGTTCGTCATGGCGAAAGGTTGCGACAAGCTTCTAGACTTTTTGCTATCAGAAATCGCTCTCCGCGGTATACAAGGTATGCATGACTCGCTGCGCGTCTTGTCTCTGCCTGTATTTGTATACCACCTATTGTTTGGGCGCATCACCACGATCCCAATTTATCTACTTAACTTCGTTTGCTAACAGAATCTCATAGGTGCTAGCAGCGCAGACTTTCGTCAACTCATTGACACTTTTTACAACAATACACAAGACAACGACAATCGCAAGACCAGCAATCATGAAGAAACTCGGCTCACCGAAGATTGTCTTGGCCGTACGTTTCATGAGAAAGTATGGCAATGGCTCACGGAGCATCCCGATATCCGCATCATGTACCAAAACACAGCTCGCCACTACACGCTTTCCGAATTCGAAGCGGCCGAGCTACATGAAACTGGTACGATCGGTGAGGCCGCATCAGCAAGCCCTGGTCAGCCGTCAACAGGTTCCATCAAAGTAGTAGTGCAGCCCTCTAAAGCCCTCTGCGCGTTAGGAGACTCTCTGCGGCAACGCATTCCAAGGAAGGAAACCGAACGAAAAGGCTCTACTACTTTGTCGCCCAGTGTCCCAGCTACCTCGTCCACATTTCGACAACCTCGTATCGTGCCAAAACGCCCGACCTCCAACACAGCAGTGTTCGATGAACCTAGCTCCAATGCCACAGCGCCTCGTTTGTACGCTAGTCAAGGCAGGATGTGGCAAGCTTTAACCGGCCACGGTATCGATCTGAAAAAGGTCCCCAGCATGGAGTTTGTCCTACTCTCTCTCATCGCTGCTCACGGAGCCGCTGGTATCAGGCAACCTGACCTCATCACACTCAGCGGCCAAGACAAACGGTCTGTTCCACACAGAACGAACGAGTTGGCTCGAAAGAACTACATCGCCAAGTATCCAGTACAGGTCAACAAAATGCGTACTAGTCTATGCATTCATACAATGTTTGTTTCTCAGAATACGTTCATCGAGTCCAGTGCAGTAGAAGATGTGTATCAAGCCGACGGAACATTCGTGGTCAGAAGCTTTGCTCAGCTATTATACAATAAGGTGGGCGAAGGTGGCATCGTTCCCACGCGCACAATCAGGGAGAAGCTGGTAAATATCCCCACAAGAAGCAACGTACCTTTTTAACCTCTCATAGGGCGTACCAATGGAGACTTGGAATAAGCGCGCTACCCAGGGCGCACTTATCCGACTAGATCAGAGCGGCATGATCAAGAGACGTAGGGTTCGTAAAAAGAATACTGGTGATGCTTGGATCACCTGCATCCAGGTGCTACGCGCACCGCATGAAGAAGATCTAAAGAACCTAGGATTTCGACGCACAGCTGAAATTGGAGATGATTCAATCAGCGAGCTGCCTGACGGTAACATGGATGACGAGGCCTTGATGAGGGACTTGGAAGGCGACATGCTCGAAGATGTGGAAGCCGCTGTCATTAATCAACACGGGACACAGCACGCTGTGGACAAACCTGGCAACATCCCGCCACAATGGACCCCTGATGGATTCCTTGCGAATACAGTCTTCGATGCTGTTGAGCTGGGCGGTGCTCAAGGATGGGATGCTTTGGCGCTTCGCGATAGGATCGTCGGACCGTTTTGGAGGCGTCCTATAGAGTCATATTTGACTCGTATAACCAATGCCTGGGAGAGGACTCAGCCTATCCATCTTCGGCATCTGGCCATCATCCGAGATCAGGGGGTTACCACCGATAAGAAGTTCCTCCATTACCTCTATCGTACCCACGAGAACTTTCAAAAAGCTGTTGACGCAGGGTTAGCACATTGGGACGGTGTTGGCAATTACGAGGCCGATGAATCAGCAGAAAATACTGGTAATGATGTCCTCCTTGATGCCTGGGGGTTTCCGACTGTCAAACCCCAAGATCTAGTCCGGCAGAATGGCTCGGCAACATTGTCTGAGGCTGGGTTATCTATCGTCAAACCACGGAAGCACGGCCCTCGATGGGATATTGCACTAGCACAAGAGATCGGCTACGAGAAGGCCGAGAAACTCGGTTCGAAAGCCAAAATACGACGTGGTTTAGGTCGACCTAAGAAGCAGGCGAAAACACCCAAAGAGAAGCGTGTTCGCATACCCAAGGTTCCGAAGCCTCCCAAGCAAAGCTCCGCGTTCTCGCTTACTCCCGAAGAGAAGATATCGCTGGGACTGGATCCTAACGCTCGTTTGACCAAGAGCGTCAAGACACAAGTGCTTGCGTATCGTCAGCAGACTGGGGATCCAACATCATTACCAGATGCACTGTTGGAAGAACGACCCAAGCGCCAGCTTAGTGTGCCTCTGATGACTAAAGAGGAGCGGTTGGCAGCAGGTTTGTCGACTAGGGGCCGCTTGGGTATAGAACACGAGAACAAGATTCGAGCCGAGCGTGGGCTACCAAAGCTAGCAAAGAAGGAGAAGAAACGAAAGCAAACGAAAGAACCGACAGTGATCAGCAAGCAGCAGAGAATAGCACTCGGATGGATAGACCATGGTCGATTACCGCAGGCTCTTATTGAAGGGCTACGCCAGGAGCGAGATGAGGGTATTGCTTTCGAAGACTCCAAGGTCATTCCAAAGTACAACGATGCAATGAGGGCCGCAAAAATGGCGAAGTTGACGAAACCCGCGAAATCGACCAAATTCAAGGGTTCCACTGGATCTAGAGAAACTCGAGCTGCACCTGCAATGGAAGAAGACATGTGTTCAGAGACTCGTGAAGTAGAGAACGCGCCCGATTCAATAGTCGTAGAACCTGAGGCTGAGGTACAGCCACCTAATACAGTCCCCAGAAAGCGAAAGGCTAAGGATCTGTCCACTACCTCAACACAAGCAAAGAAGCGGCGGACCAAAGCAACTGCGCTAGAGGAAAGAGTCTCAGAGCCTTTACTATCTCAGTCGCCTTCAACAACTGATCCTATACCCAATTATGGCAGTGGTACTTCATTGGTCTTCACTGATGTAGACCATACAAGCAACCACAATCAAGCAGCTGCAATGGCCATCACCGCCCCCGTTCCCCTGACGCCGCCACAAATTGATGATGGCATACTCCCCACAGTGGAATCCGATCATCCTCAGCGACCTAGGACTGAAGCATATGTACAGCCCGATCCTTCCAAACTTGACTCTCGTGCACGAACAGTCCTTGAACATTATGAGAAACGATCGTCGTCAGGATTCTATTTCAACACATTCGTAAAACGGAAAGTTGGACGAGGCCGTCCGCGCAAGGCATTGATAGCAACCTTCAAGCTGTCCGAGCTGGCGCAATTCGAATGGTTTACGACGGAGTTGGACCAAGAAGAGATCTTGGCTGAAGGTCAAGTCGCAGAACCTCTAGATCATTTACGAGCGAGTGTCGTTACAAAAAGAGAAGATATGGTCAGTTTGCATCATACATCTAGGACTGAAATACCGTCGGTAATACAGTCCCAACCGCAGTCGCCGAGTAGGAAAGCGGCACAGGAGGATGTTCAGAACTGCACCCCACCTTCATCGATAGCAGACAACTCTGTCGCAGTCGAGCCCGAGGAATTGCCAACTACTAGCAAGGTTGACGCGGAAGAGCCGGTACAGTCTTTGCCAGAGTCTTTGGTTACTCGCAAAGACTTCGCTGCTAGCCACGATACTCATGCGGACATGGCTGTGGCTACTGGCCGGACAGAAAGCGAGGTGCAGTCCAACACTATCACGGATATTGCAGAGAAGCAGTTGCCGCAATCATGTGCACCAATAGCTCGAATGGTAGGAGGATGGGCTCCTATTAACGCATCCGCGCGCTCTCGCACCACACCATATCAAAGCCCTTATGCCCCCATTATAGCTTCAGAAGCTCATCCGCCACAAAATGCAAGTACCGCACAGAGTGGTATCGGACAGGCTTCTATCACGACAAAGCCTCGGCGTTCCAACTCTGCGTCCGAACACGTCGCCAACCTTCCCGATGACATTCACACCGCTATTGTAGAAGCCCCTGCACCTTTTATGCCAGGTATCAAGCCTAGAACGAAAGAACAAGAAAAGGGAGGAAGTCAACGGCGATTCAGACAGAACATCATCCTGGACATTATCAAACTCTGCAACGGCGTTTTTCCCGGCGGAGGTGAAATCGCAAGGCCATTTCTTACGCTTTGGAAACAGCGCCATCCGAACATCAAAGCACCCTCTCTCAGCACCATTACCGAAACACTCAGGACCATGACTCTGGTCCCAAAGTTCGGACTGAAGCACTGGAATTTCGCCTCATATAATAGAAATACCCCAGGCGTCACTATCAGGAGAATGTATACTTGGGATACTCTCAACGAGAGGAGCCCACAAGTCCAGAACTTGGCCTATCATATGGCCCAATATTCTCATATGAAAGAGTACTCTTGGAGAATATCAGAGAAGTCCCTATTGTATTACCCGGAGGAGGTGCGGGACCTCATTGGCGAGATTGTTTCCTATCAACCAGTCCAGGCTCCTCCAAAAGATGAGAGCATTGTTCTCAACCAACTGAATCCTGAGCACGAAAAGCAAATCAGAGATTCCAAGGTGCCCAGACGCTACGAATGGAACAAGCAAAAGAGACCAGAGGCCAAAGCTCGTAAGATGCAGAACGCTCGATTTGAACGTGCGCATTCGCAGCAATTTGCAGGGCCTGACAGTGCATCGGGTGGAAAACGCATACGACTTGCGAGCATTAACGACAAGACTAAGCGTCTTCGACGGGCTCCATTGTATTCTGCCGGTATCGATACACTGGAAGAAGACTCCGATGAAGCAGAGGCTAGCGAACCAGACCCTGGCACGACCAGCAGACCTGGCCAAGTTCCACTCACTTGGATGCGCCCTATTGTTCCACATGTTCCACAGCTTGAATCGGTACCAGAAGACGAGAGGTCCGAGGACGATGAAAGCGACGATGATCCCGCGGAATGGATGATAGCAGAGCCTGAAAATCACATCACTAATGAGCGAGATTCATCACCTCCAATGGGGCCCGACCAAAACACCTCTCCAAATCACGCCACAACAGCAGAGTTCGAAACTACCAGACTGATTGAAGATGATGATACGGCTCCAAACGAGACCCCCGGAGACGATGCTGCCGCTATCCAAAAGAGCAAGAAACGGGTCAGGATTGTGACTCCCAGCAGCCAGTCTCCCAGAAAGAGAGCTCGCATCAAAACAGTGCCTACTTCCCCGCCTGGCAGCAATGAAAATGCACAATCTGATTCAGACACGGAGGAAAAGTCAGACGATGACCAAGATTCTTCACAAGTGAAGACGAAGAAGTCGAGGGTCAGAGCTTTCAGAGGACGCCAGAAAGGCCGACATGGGCCTCCGCCGACATTGATTGAACGCCTTACAGGTCTCACAGGCGACCCGAACGATCCAATCTACCAACCTCCCGAGCGCACATCACAGTCTGGTTGTACATCGCGGTCTTGGAGTGAGAAAAAGAAGATAAGAGTAGGAAGACATAGAAAGGATCGGCAGTATGCTGAGATAATTGACCCTGTAGATGAACTCAAGAAGCAGCTCTGCACATTCGTGGTTGTTTCCTCCTTGTCCGGCGAAGATGGATGCATTGATTGGAGTCTCGTTCAGAAGGTACATGCTAGGGATAGGTTCTTCGATGTTGCAAAAGCTCGCAAGCTTTGGAGCTGGATGCAGATGAACATGGCCGAGCAAGTTGGGAAGCTGACTGCTAACTTCCAGTCACTGTACTTGGAGGCGTATGAGGCAGGAAAGGTTGCTCCCATCGAGAACCCCGAGACACACGACTGGGCAGAACTCGTGCGGTGGGCTGTGCGAAAGTGTACATACCCTGAGGTTCCTTTACCGCTTCTTGGAGATGCACTTGATCAGTTCACTGTTCAAGAGTCTAACTACGAGAATCTGGATCGAATTAGGTGGCACAAGGTTGGAACGGCAGATCGTAACAGAATGATGCTTCAACTGCAAACATCGTACACGGCCCCCCTCCATAGATCACGCAAGGCGACTTGGTCGGCCGAGGAAAAGCTGCTGAAGGCGCGATCTTGGGTGCGAGCGAACACGGCAACACCACAAGCTATCTACGACGGCAACCTAGCACACGAAAAATTCAAGGCGCTCGATGAGACTACACTTGTTAACGTTGTAGGAGATCTTGTCGACAAACAACATCTGAGGATGAGGAAGCTGAAACGTCTCTTGCCTGGTCGCAACTACAACTTCACACAATCTCTAGCGAAGAAGTACGTGCGCCTATTCCAACTCGATGACTTTATGAACGCAGTCGAGGTCAAGAAGAGGATGGATGCTGCGTTTTCAAATGAAGATCCCGGCATGCGGTATTACAACATGTCGCGTTGCGAAGAAGATGGCTCTTTCGCAGCGGTCATGACGATGGTTAGCCAGGGAACAGTCAAGCTGGTACCTCAGCTCCCCCCTGTCAATAGTGACTTCGACGCGCCGCTCCCAAGACTGTCAGTATGGGGCTTCTGTGAGGGTAGCTACAACCATCGGGCCATCGATCGCAATCGCTTGTTCTGGGATATTCATGTAGTGCCTACAGCAGACTACAAGTTCTGCAACCCACTGCAGCCGCTATCCTCGCCACTCGCGTCTACGGATAGTAATGAACATGCTCTTTGGTCGAGCCTTCCCGAGCCTCCGCTCCCTGGCAAGAACGATCCCGGCGCATTGCTACCCATATGGAGCAGCATCGATGGCAAAACCGTAACATGGCCATGGTGGTACCGTGTTCTTAACCTTGTCCTCCAACCCTTCATCTTCTTGGCAGGCGCAACCGCTACAGATATACAAGCCCACTGTCCTGAAAACACTACCGAGCTTTTTGAGATTGAGCTCGTCCTGGAATGGCTCGAATCTATCAACGCAATTAAGAAGACGGTTGGTGGTTACATCACCGGACCGTACTTCTGGGCTGTCTTCGGTGACCAGTTGCGCGATACAGAGAACGACTGGTTTGGTGTGCATGCCAAACGCAAGGCAAAGAACCACGAGAAGCAGCGTTGGCGCGAGGACTACAATCTCAGGCACTCTACGCTACAGGCACGCAATGCGCAGCAAGCCGGCGACGTTACTACAGGAGATGGTGCAAATGCACAGGCTATACCTGTTGTGGAAACGAGCACTAGCCGCCAAATTCTCAAGAACCCAAAGCAGCAGTACAGGATTGTGCATCAGGCTCTTGATGCAGATAAGGCGCAAACAGAGATTGATGGATCAGTGTCTACGGTCAGGAACAATCCTACGGTTACCCAAAACCAAATCAACCACATCGCTGCCACTGAGCCAAGCGCAAGCGCATCGCAGACATCTGGGGCAGCGAACACGTCCGGAAAGGATGTGGATATGCCGGATGCAGACGTTGATGCGGAAGGCGAGGAAGACATTGACGCTGAAGGTGAGATCGACGATGGCATGTATTGAGCTGGGTTGCTGTCTGGTATGAGTAACGAGCGACAATGGAGAGTAATGGCTTGTGGAAAACGGTGAACTCATTTTTTCCGTCTTCGACTAACGACTTTAGAAGCTTGTATTTTAGTATTTGAATGCATAGCGAAGGCGCGTGGTGTGATATGGTTTCACCGCACAGCCAGGGTGAAGCGAAATTACGAGATAGTGTTAATAGATACAAGGTATAAGTCATACATTGTGCAACTCCTATAAAGCATACTCTAGGTCCGATCCAATAGCTCATGTGACAGGCTTGTCGATTCCATCGCATTAGCAAGGCAATATGAGGCGAGTACGCTGTAATGCTCGTGACTCATGTATGGCGCAAGTATCGGAGTCGCGAAGACATTTCGAACAAGATCGTACGTAAGCAGCGGTAGCATTCCGACCCGCTTAGAAATATGCTACCAGCCACGTTTCTGCTGCGGAAACTAACGTGCGGGAATCTGCAGAGAAGAAGCGCTTGTGAGCGGTGTGGAGATGACATGTGGCGCTTTTTGTGTGTGATAGTTGGGAATAAGAGTGACACCGAGTACCGGTAGTGACATGTAGCAGGCTCAGATGGGCGGTTTCTTACCAAAAATCATCACAGTCCGATACTTGCCTTTGGGATCTCCAGTGTGGATGACCTGCATGAAACATTCCCGCTGACTGCAGCACGACTGTAGGCTCGATACAGACTAAATCGCCGCGGGTTATCAAACGTTAGCCCACGCGCTTAGAACCAGGTACCTAGTGCTTATTCTCACCAACATCTTCGCCTGGGAACTCAACACTGTCGAAAGGAATCAAGAGTTGTTAACTACCTAGCCAGGATAACCCGGCCGACAGGATGCCAAACTCGAATGAAAAGAAGTTATCTAACTAAAACAAGATGCCAGCCAACACATTGTCATCCCACCCCCTCTTCACTAAGGAGCGATAACCTGCTGCCCCTGCCGACCGGTAAGAACCCATTGGTCCCCATGCGCATACGTATCCTTCCTCAGCATCCCAAACTTGCGCCTCACCCAATCCTCAATGGAAATCTCTTCCCGCAGGCCTGTCGGGCCAGGGACCTGAACCATGGTACGCGTCTCTGGGCGTTGCAAGTACGCAAACGAATACCTAGTATCCATAGGCTGTCCGGGAAGAGGACCAACCCTATGCAGCGCCGACGCCGTCTTACCACCTGTCATCATGGACAGCGAATCCCCCAGGTTGATAATGGCGCAGTTTGCGCGGGGCGCAACAAACTCCCAGTCGTCTGCTGTGGCGGCGTTGCGGGCGAGGATTTGGAGGCCGGGTTTGTTGGAGAGCAGCACGGTTAGACTGCCAATGTCTGTGTGAGGTGTGTGGACGTGGCCGCGCTCAGAGGCGGGTTGCGCGTGCACTTTTAGGAGGCGGAGGATGCAGGGCGACGAGTGGTCGGGGCGGTGGAACAGTTCGAGGCGGTCTTCGCCTTTCATGTCGAGGAGGTCGGCGAGGGCGCTGTGGACGACGGTTGTGAAGGTTTGGGCGTATTGCATGAAGTTTCGAACTACTGGGAGGCGGGACTCTAGGATAGGGGGTCGGTCGAATTGTACGTCGCTGAGGCTGAAGACACCGTTTTTGGGGATCTAGTAGGGGTTTTTTTAGGTTTGTATTTGGAGGGTGGGGTGAAGAGAAGAGGAGTGCTTACAGCCCAGCTTTCGTGACCGTCGCGCTTTCCTCCCAGTCCGCCTACGTTCCTGCCAATGGGCTTGTAACCACTGAGCTTCATATTCCCCTGCTTATCCACATCGTATTGAATCTTCTCCTCGTCTGAGAGATCGAAGATTTCACGCTCCAAGTCGTATATGCCGTTGACGGTAGCGGTGAGGTCCTCAAACTCGGGCATGTTCTCGTAGTTCATGTAGAAGAAGCCTGCCTCTGTGGCTGCTTTCCAAAGCTTAGTCTTCTCGTCGGCATCATTGGAACGCAGCTTTTGAAAGTCGATAGTTGTGAGAGCCGCGAGCGGGATGTCAGCGGGCATTGTAGGAATGACGGGGGCAACCATATTGGAATAGTGAGTTATTGTGTGTAGTGATCAGTAGGAGTTGTGATGTGGCAGATTGTAAATTCTAGTAAGTGGAAGAGCGGGGTCCATATATACAGCAGCCCAAAGCATACGACAGCCATATACATTCACATGCCAGTGAGCTCGCTCAGGACCTAGCCTTCATAATCGCCGTACGGTGAGCGGATAGCTGCGCAAGTTACTCAATGTCATGTGTGGGGTAACATGAATGCAACTGCTTCGCAGGATGATGTTCAGCGCGGCATGTCAGAACAATCCTAGTATGATCGACAGCCATGTTGAAGGCGTGACTGCTGTAGTGCTCACAGCACCATCAGGGGTAAGTTGTGGCGGTAAGTCCCACGTTTTGGGGCCTCGCAACATGCAATGCTAGAGACCAGAAGTAACTAGGTTGTTCGCGCCCGTGGCTTAGCCTCGAGGGCAGGGGTGAGACAGGGGTACAGGCAACGTGCGAGCCGGTGGGTTGGAACTGTGGGTCGGGCCTGTCCGATGGGACTGGAGTGTATAATCATGGTTACTGCTGGTTTTGAGTAAGACTGTATTGGGTGCATTAGCCGCTGTTCTCATCTTCTTCGCCGGCCATGTCTGAAGCCTTTGTTGTAAAGTATCTTCCAGAATAGCCACTGGAGCGCTTGCTTATCGTTGTATCGTGCCACTATTATTCAACCCTGAATTTATTTTACTGAGTCTAAATGTACTAAGAGTGAAACACTTCTTATTGGTAGAGTTTTGTTCCCCCTACTGTACCAAGGTACCTAATCTAGGTAACCTTGCTAGCGTCCCACGCTACACATTTGCACTTCGACCATCTAGTTTACTGAGAGCTCTCTAGCACTTTTTAGAATCTTTCTGAGTTCAGCATGCCTATATGCCATGTTGCTATGGCTAGTTTGAGGGGGGAGAAGCCAGTCAAGCCCATGAACCTCGCCTTGGGGGATTATCACAATGCAGGCAAGGGTGTTGTTGGAGCTGCGGGGAAACTTGGCACACACATTAAGGAACCCAGATGAAAATCTCTATTACGTTTGATCTCAAAGAGCGATTATTTGCTCATATGACTCAAGATATCGCATTACGCGCGGCTATCGCCATGGTATTGCGTTAACCACACCCACAAGCAACACTGCAGTCGTGACAATTGATCCACTATCGCTAACGAATTATGTTTGAGTTGCCTTTCTAAGCTACAAAATATCTTATCTGCCACACTACATAATTTTTAGGCTGTCCTTTCGGGTTCTCTTCCCTGAACTCACGCTGCGCTTCATCACGGCACCATGGCAGTCCTTACACATAAACATGTCCCTGTTCTACCAAATACTGTTGCTGTTACTTCTCTTCTGCCTGTTCTTGCTATTTAGCTCCATAGAAACACAAAACTTGATTCCTGAGAATATTTTATGCTCCTCCCAAGTGACGATGATGAGATTTCGTACAGCTTGCCAGACCTAGTTCATTCTGATGAAGAGTAGTCTGGGAATGGGTGGCGATAGAGCTCTCAAAGCGGCCTTCTTTACCGATTGGTGATAAGAGATGTTTCATTAGTTCCCTCGTGAGAATCCAACTAACTAGGTATGGCAAATGTGCACACATCTATCACTTCCGCCGCAGTTCCCATGATAAAACCTGAGAGAGTGTTTATGCAGCACAACAATGGTAAGGTCTCAACAATTAGAAAATTCTCTATAAATCTCGCAATGCCTGGAGTCGATCCACCACGCGATAAGGCATTGCAGGAGTTGAGTATGGTAAGCTAAAGCTGCACGAAGAGGTGAGGGATGGAGTGAAGGAAGCTGTTCGAAGGCGGAGGCCTGATGTTCGAACGCATATGAAACGACGAGCGTGGCGCTAAGCATGCAGTCATCGACTTCAGGGCCTTGCTGGGTTTCTCGGATTCAGCGGGAATGAACTAGTGACCACCAAGTGAGTTTAGGGCCCGCATCATCACCGCCTTGGCGAGCAACGTCAGCTCAGCCTCGATCCTTTGTACTACTTTGCAACAGTATACACATCAAAGCCACTGTTGGCCAATTTCTTGCGCATTTGTGCATTTCTGGACTATTGACTTCAAATTGGCAACATGCCCTATCACTCCTTCCTTCGCGAAAGGGGCCTTCAGAAGGGCATCTTCGCGAACGCTGCTTCCGCCTCTGCGTACGCATCATAGCTGTATACCCAGGGCTGAATCTTCGGGTGTGTCCTAGCTCACACCGCATTATGTCAGTCATGTTCTCAACACACGCAATATATTTCTAGATTCAGACATTGCAGACATACCAAGGGTCGTTGGCTTTCGGGTCATACGCTTCTTTCCAGGAGCGGGAAAGTCTTGCATCGCGTTGTTCCTGTTCGGGCCCGTCAGGCAAGTGATGTTCCTTGCCCTGAGCGAATGTCTCACGAACCAGCTGGTCGACACGGGGTCGGCGGATTGCATCATACAGAGTTAGAGCGGCACTCAACTGCCTTCTATCGGTTACGTGCGACATGATAGCCGCCAATGTCGCTGCATCCTCCAAGGATGAGTTCGCGCCTTGTGCCATGTACGGTAGCATCGGATGTGCGCAGTCACCGCTATCGACTCGTCAGTAAGCGTGCTTTGCACGGAGAGTATCGGAGACCGAGAGACATACGCTATCACAAATCTCCCTTCTGCTGTGGTCCAGTGAGGAAGTGGAGGCAGATGATTGAGTCGCCACTTCAGCACCTTGTCTGTCTGGTCCAAAACCTTGGTCAGCATAGGATCCCAGCCCTCGAATAACGCCTGCATCTCGGCTAGTTCGCCCTCGGCCTTATCAACGTGGGATGGGAGCGTATCTGGTACTAGCAACACCAGATTGACCCAGCGACCCTCGCGTATGCTGTAAGCCACTGCGTGTACGCCTGGGCCCACCCAGATGTGTATGCCTGGTTTTTCGAACTGCTTGCTCAGCTCCGTATCGCTCATACACTCTCTATCAACCAGGATTCGATATGCCAAATCACCTGTGGGTAATGGCTGCTGACGTGGCTCTGATGGAAACATTGCGCTACGCGACGTCGACCACAGGCCATCTGCGCCAAGGATGAGATCGCCAACGACTCTCTCACCGGATTGTAGAACGACTACTCCGGACTCGGGCTCAACTCGAGACACTGTTGTGCCAAGGCGAATGTTAGCTCCTAGTGTAATAGCCCTTTCTGCAAGCGCCCGTTGTAAATCGGCTCGGTGAAGACACCACAAAGGGCTGCCATAGCGCTCTTCAAGCTCACGGCTATATCCGTCTCTGTGTGCTAATAGGCGGCCATCGAAACGCTTCATACTGAAGGTCTCCGGGGGAGTGGCTCCCACCAGCAGCTTATCTACCCCCCAACGTCGAAGGAGCCGAGTACCATTAGGTGTTATTTGCAACCCAGCACCAACTTCTTCCAAGTTAGCCACACTTTCGATGACAGTAACACTGTGGCCGGCGAGTCGAAGAGCAATTGCAGCGCCCAGCCCACACAATCCTGCGCCGATCACTATAACCTCCAGTCGCTTTTCGGAACCGGCGTGTAATGGTGTAACAACTGGATTCGCAGATTTGAACATAACGTCGAGATTGAAGTTTGATCGTTGATTCGACCAGAAAAATGATATTAGAAGTACTGACCTATGAATACCACTCCTTATTCTGTCCAGCTTCGACTCTATTTATGTCATTCGGCATTTTCTGGGCCATCTTCGATCAGGTGAAATGCTGGAGCCTTACTGCCATGGCGCATATTCGATCCCAGTAAGACATCAGTGCCGATGAGTAAGTTCTCCAACATTGCGATTACGCTTAGATCCGCTATCTACCTCGGCGCTTACTAGCATCGCCCGACGGCTAAAGGACTACCAATAACTACTCTTCGTCACTGCTGACATCTCGTCGTCTACGGACAGACAAGGCCAGGTCTTCCAAAGCAGCCATGGTGGCTGGCCAATCCATGTCCCCCCCAACTGCATTCTTCATGGTCGACCCAAGTGTTAAGCCGCATACGCTGTGATTGCCGGCTGACACTCGCTCACACACCTCGCGAATAGTCTGATGCTGGTCATGCAACCCGTCCAATTCGTCTGTCTACGTGTTAGCCCATTTTATTCGCATCGGTTTCCATATTAGCCTACCATTTGAGTGTTCCAGCATCACCGATATCTGTCCCATCGAGTGCGTAAGATTGGCCAATGATAGGGAACGCGAAACAATAGCGAAACAATCTGGGTTTCCATGTGTCCAAGCAATTGCCGTTCGACCCTCGGGTGTTACCGAAATGTACTGGTGCTCAATCGACGCTTCTTCCATGGCATCAACGGCCGCGTCGAGTGTGCTACCCTTGAAGCCAACAGGGCATGGCATGCTGGATGCCAGCTCGCTGTGCGCGGAAGACGATCCAAGAGCGCCGATTGATAGTAACTCGGCCAGGAAGAGAGGAGTCCATACTCCCACGAGCTCAGTAGCAAGTGGTATTCCCATGTCGGTAATTTCAACAAATGATTTCCGCGCGAGCCGAAGCCCCTGGTTGATGTCGAATGATCCATTCGAGTAAGGGTCGTTAACAAGCTCTTCAACATGGCAGCGCATGACGATGCAAAGGTCTTTCTGCATCTGCGTAGCAGCTTTTTCAAGGGCTCTGGCATAGTGCTGGAGAGACTCCATATCCTGTACTGAACGTGGGCCAACAACAACCAACAGACGATCATCTCGTCTATGGATGATGTCGGTCACCTCCTTTCGTCCTTTCTCGACTGTGCGAACTGACATTTCAGTCTGAGGAAACTCCCACTTGAGCAGATCAGGAGGGAGGAGCGGCTTGTAACGAGTTTCTGGATAGTTTTGTTTAGTCTACCCGAGTCTGAAAGTAGGATTCAACTCAGCAACTTACGAGCATTCCCTGATACCCTGGTAACTGATGTCTTCTTGCTCGCCATATTAGGTGTTGTACAATGGCCAGCATCTGCCATGTCGTTTTGTGTGTCAATCCTGGTAGCAGACATACTGAATGTGAAGAAAGATGGATAGGAAAGAATGTGTTGTGGTGTTTCTTAGCAAGAAACAGAACTTGTCTTATAGCAGCACGAGGTACGCCTTATCATGAGCCTCATCAGCTCATTCTCATTGAGATCAACATACTGGACTAGGATCACTAGTCTAGCTGTCAGATTGCCTAGTCTAGCTGTCAGATACGCCGGCATGGTTCTAGTCTCTAGTTAGCGGTGAGTTGAAGCTCATGGCTGTTCTCTTCGACTGTCGCCTTTGACAGGGACACCAGAGCATGCGGTTAATGTCCAATCTAGCTGCCTCGTGGATTACACGTGCTTGGCCTATGGCAGATGTTGGGAATAACAAGAAGTATGGGAAATGGATTCCGGGGGTTGATCTCGGTAGTTGCTTGCCTAAAAACCGTTCACCGTTTTTTATGAAGTCGCATACAGCGAGCTGATGTAGCGACTGCAGAGGTTACGCAGACCGTGTTTCCGTAACCATGTTGTGCATGTTACTTCCGAGAACCAGGTAACGTGGAATGAAATCTCGATAACCTTTTCTTCAAGAGTACGTGTGCATCATTCACAGTACCAACATCAGTATCAAACACAAATGCTTACCTCGACGCGGCCGTCCTTGCCAAACGTTTGATCTTTGATGATACAACAACAATGGCAAAGCAAGTCGCCATCAGTTAGCAGCTCCAAACCTACCCAAATCCCTAAAATGAGGCCCCAGTACATACATCAAACTTCACTTACTCTCTCACTCCCATCCATGCACTCTGATAAGCCAAGGAGTCCTCGCTAGTTTTTGTTGCATTATCAACACACTAAAGCCTCTTGGCGCATTACACCGCCCCCCATCCCCCAGCTTACCTAGCCAACCGCAACCCCGTGTGACGATCGACCGCGCTAATGCACGGCAGGCCCCCACGGAGCAACATGTGCAAGTTCATGTTCGTGTACCTTGTCTGTAGGCGCAGCGGCCAGACCCGAGGGGCCTATAGATGCGGAGATGGTGGGTAGTCTCGACGGACGGTCGGCGGGCTGGCGGGCTGACATGGCGACGAATGAGCAGACTTGTATTTCTTGATATGAGACATGTTTGTTCCCGGAATGCAAACGGGATACATGGCTACCTTGGCGTCTTTCCAGGTCCATGTAAATCTTTCCATGTTTGTCGTCGTCGTCGTTGGTTGATTGATTGATAGTGGCTTAACGCCCTACCTATTTGTAGCCTCCCAGGGGGCGTTCGGGCGGGTACCACCATGGACTTACAGTCGTAGTCGTCGTCATCATCGTTGGATATGCATCCTTTATCAATGTCATTCAAACATCTCGCAAGATGAGCCCTTTTTTAAACTACAGTCTGTTTTCTCCCTTACAACGCTGTTGGCTTATGAGGGTGGTGGTGGTGCCTTGCTTGCATTGCTCGGGTGAATAAAACGCCATTAGGCCTGTTAGACATGTGTGCTTTCACAGCGCCATCAATCACATACTCTTTATGATAGCGAAGCTTGACCCGAGGCTTCACTCATGGGGCTGGATATTATACCAGCAACACTGTAACGTCATAGAGGCAGGACGAGGTGAAGTCAAGTCGTTCTGTTCTCGAGCAGGTGGGTAAGTCTATGTATGAAAGCGAGGTTGATTTTGTCACTGCAACGATACATCATTCAGTGTCACTCATCAGGAAGCCAAGGTACGAACAGGGTAGTGCGAGACATGGCATGACTTTAATCTTCTTTTGTGGGCTTGGTTCTTGTAATGATCATCTACAATGTCCCATATATGATACATGTGCTTCCAGGCTATCATTTAGTAACCTCTTCCAGAGTCTGGTCTGCAAAATTGCAGTACAATGCTCAGAATTATGACCCGGACCTCTAGGTCTCATCTTAGACCCATGGTTGAAAGTAAAAGCCTTCTTTTTGACACCAGACAATAGATAGCACGCAACTGTCGCCTCTCAGGGACTGATAGCCAGCCTGGTCATGCGCTCAGTAGCCATAACTGTAATCGTTTGTAAAGTATGGTTGGAGTCCATGCCAGCGGGTGGGTCTGAAGGCAATGTGGGTGCCATGGGGAACTGGAATCTTCACGAGAGTACCGTCAAAGTCGTAACGCATGGCACCCAAGTGATATGACCTTGTGACAGGGTATGAAAAGTGCTCGCCAACCGGAAGATCGTAAGGGACAGGTTTCGGAGGCTCTCTGAGCGCGGCGATGGCCTCCGGAATAGTGAACATGATACCTGGAGCCACCAGTGTTGATTTTGCAATCCAACTTTGCTTCTTGCCCTTGCGTTCTTTGTTCATTGGGCCCTGCTTCTTGTTCTTGCTCTTTTCGATTTCCGAGCCTCGCTTCTTGTTCTTGCTCTTTCCATTCATCGAACGTCGCTCCTCACCATAACTCTCTTCGTTCTGCCTAAGCAGCCGACTCTGCTGAGTCCACCTCGTAAATGTTTCTTTTTGAAACGGTGCCAACTTTGGGGCACGCCACTTTATCTCACCATCAAGCTCTTCCACTGCATCTGCTTCAATGCGCGCCTTACGCCCTGTTGCTGGCCTGTAAGGTAGGATGACTTGATCAGACTTCTTGCTACTCAATGTGAGGCTCGGATGATGGATAGCATCGTCATCGTCATCAAGCGTGAGGTCGACAAACTGCCTCGTATAGCTGTCGGGCTGTTCTGTCGCCGGCTTCTTCATCATGTATCGCACATCTTCTTTCTGGTCATCAGCGACCCACTCCGGTGACTGGGCGGTCGTTCTCGTGCGCTTGGACAAGGATTGTGGCGGGGGCTGAGGTCTGTAGGAATCCACGTTTGCCCGGTCGTTTGGTCGCTCAGATTGAGAGTTGTCATCTAGGCCGCGCTTGCGTTGATGAGTCCTCATGGTGAGGGGAGTGAGGTGAAGTGAGGTAGAGTTAGGTTCGGCCGGGATACGGGATTCCAAGGATGGTATTGAGACAAAGCTTGAGTGGCTATGAAAGAATCGGGGGCAGGCTTGGGATATTGAAGCTGCAGTGATTTAAGAAATGTAGGGCCACCCAGGTGACGAAGGTAAATACCAAAAAAAAAGCGCACGGTCCACTAACAAACGCTCGAAGAAGGAGCACTCTAGGTTTTGTAACAGCAGGGCCATGGACCATTGGCCGTACTCATGATGCTGCTGTACCGAACCAAACGCCAACGCCAACAAAGCCCCCAAGAACATGAGGGGAGGGCACACCATGTGGTAGTTATGATACGATTAGGTCCCGCATTATACGAGAAGTTTTTCCCTAAAATCCCGCACTGCCTCTGCAAATCCAGGCCAGGATTCCCGAACCTTTGGGTTGTTCTCCATCGACTTTATGTAACTCAGAGGCACTTCGTAAAGCCTCATTCCCTGGTACATTCCTTTTTGGAATTTCCAAGTATCCGAGGGCGAGGGGCCGCTCGAAGGACCACTTGGTGGACTACGTGAGGGACCACTCGAGGCGCCATTTGACGAAAGATTTCGAGCTCCCCGTGGTGCTGGCGGCGGGGGTTGTGACCGCGACGGCCCAGCCTGCGACGGTCGACTCTGCATTTGCTTTGGCTGATGCTGCGATGATTGACCCTGTGGCTGTGTCGGTGGCGCAAGACGTGCTTTTCCTGGCATGAAGTATTCAAATGCCTCCTTCAAGCCCGGGTGCTTGTCTGTGTACATGTATAACTGTCCACCGATAGTTTTGAGGTAGCGGTCTGTTGAGTCCGCATGTATGTCTGCAAACCGCTTACCCGATCTTGGACCCCAATCAAACACATAGTCGCGCGCCGGGTTGTAGGTCTCTGGCTGAGGTGTCAGCGCTTCTGACCTAACGCTTGCTTTCTGTGCAGCGGTAGCCTTCGGTGGAGCTCTGACTCCTGGTGCAGTAATGGCTTCCTCGCTCGTCGCGCTGTTCACGCTCAGTCGGCGAGAAGCCGGCGCTGGGGCAGAGAAGATGTAGGTGCCCGAGTCCGGAGACGGATCTTCTTGGAAGAGACCATATCTTGTGCGACCCGTCGGTAGACTGAGAGCATAATTTGATCGGCGCATCGCCTCAAATATATCTACCGCTGCCATTACTGTAAACATGACTTGTGCTCTTGCAGGTCTACTCCTGCCAGTCAAGGGTAGAGTCGCCTGCACATTGATCGCGATATCGTCAGCGTCATGCATGTCCTCGTCGTCAAGATTGTCTGAGTCTGTCCCGCTGTCTGAACTAAGTTCCCCCTCTTCTAGCGAACCGTCCATCTCGTCGTCCCTACTCGCGCGATAGAGCGCATTGAAATCGTTCCCTCCTGACGATAGGGGTATGAAATCTTGCGCCAGGTCGTTTCTGTCGCTCTGCCGGTTCTTCGATGCACGTCCGGCATTATTCTGTGAGAAGCGACCGCCACTATATCCTCCGCGTGCTCCTCCGCGTCCCCCTCCGCGACCGCCTTGTCCTCCGCGCCCGCGTCGTGCGTTGTGTATTGCCTTTTGCTTCGCTTTATGTCGAATTGGGGGAGGTCCGGCTGGCTTGGAAGGCTTCGATTTGCGGTTCGCGGCCGCGCTCGCGCGCCGTTGTTGGCAAGGGCGCGGCATTTGCGAGGCGTGGCGTGGAGTTGTGAATTGAGCATGGATGACGATTGTGGGCTCAACTTTCAAAGTTCAAGACGCTCGGCCCAAGTCTCACGCCTACCACTACTACTATTACCATGACTACAAACATTCTTTGACTGCGCTGTCATGATTGGTTATTTCACCATAAACTCGTCTCTGGTGAAAGCATGCACGTCGTTAAAAGCAAAGCTGTCCCAGGCGGTCTGATTTCTATTAACGGGTTTTCTGAAAACAGCTATATTCTCCTATATGTTTGAACAGTTGCGGTCCCAGAGGTCATCTTATCTCCTCAATGCTTGGCCATTTACCTCATGGCTTAGCTTCTCAATATTTTCACAGATTTCAAGGGGATCGAGGTCGCTGGTGTACCTGCTTGCTCATCAACAAAACTTTTCAGGGGGCCAACGCCATAACTGAACCACTGGTAAGACCCTGTTCCAGCTCTGAATGAAGACTAAAACCTCCACTTCACGATACCACATGCGCATCGATTTTACTAGGCTATCTTAGGCTTCATCTCGATCAGGTTCCTATCGCGAAACTATTAACCATTGCTGTTAGGGTATTAATCGCGTGCTCAAAGGGCAAGCCGCAGACTGGAAGAATACTTTTTTGAGAACTCATATGTGAAATCAGATACAGTAATAGAGAGCCATGCGGCGTGAAGACTGTGTGTTTACAATCCATCGCAGTGGACGGTACGGTACGGTGTCGAGAATGAGGTTGATACTTGCGGTACAGAGACGCCTTTCCAACAGTGCATAGATTGTCACTCGTGAACCAAGGAACACACTATCACTTATGTTATAGACACATCTCCAGGTCAAACAATGGAAATTTTTCATGCTGATCTGCTATCCGCTAACGCATAGGCTGCGAGTACGCAAAGACCAGGTCAAACGACATTTAAGAAAAATTCCAAGAACCACAAAAAATATAGACAAGAACAGAAGCCGTGCCGTCGTCAAATCCTTTGCCATCTCTTCCTCCTCTTTCCATATCGCATCCAAGCCTCAGTTCGCAGCAGTCCACAAAGCAGGGCCAGGGAACGGGTAGGTCGTGGGGTTGGTGTAGACGTTGAACACAAGACCAGGTAATTCCTTTGTATACAAGCTCGTTCCCGGCACGCCGCCAGTCGGCGCAACGGTACCACTACCACCTACCTTGAGGTTGATACATTGTGGGTACAGTTGCGCACCATTGACATTGGATGCAGCATGCAGAGCAATGATTTCGTGGCGGATGACATAGTTTCCAGGTGCGAGTTTAGCTGGGAGGACCATGGACGTCTTGAAATTGTTTTTGATGAGTAGGTCGGTGATCCAGGTGCCGGGGCTGACGATTGCGGATTGCGTGATTTTGGACCAGCGAAGGGCGCTGGAGGTGAGCGTTGAGCAGTCGCCTGTTAGGTCTGGTTAATACAAAATGGTGGGATCGTGTTTGAGAAGGGAAAGATATACCATTGCAAGGGGCGATGTAGTTTATGATGGGACCTGTGTGTCCAACAGGCCATGTGTTCCATACAAATTCGATGGTGTCTCCAGGGTTGACGTTGGCATAAAGGCGGCCAGCCGTGGCACTCTTGTGGCAGTTGACGTCTGCTGTTCCGGCATTCGCAGGTTCAACAAAGCCAATGTCTTGGTTGAGAGCATCCCAGCCTGCAGTTTGGGGGCGGTTATCTTTGGGGGCATAGAACCATAGAGGATCCGAGCCATTGGTGAATGTGCCCTTGATGTTGACACCCTTGACGAAACCGTGGGCGGATGCCGTGTCAAGCAAGACGGCGAGAGTGCCGAGAAGTAGGGCGGAGGTATGCATGTTTCTGGTTACAGAAGTTCTTCGTTATTGCTATAATACTCACTGAATGGTAGTGCTGCTGGCTCTTATATGCCTTGTTCAACCTGTTCATGGTGTTACCAGCTTCTCGAATTCTTCCCGACAGGGATACGGAGGACCGTGACCGATCGTTTCGAGTAAGTCAAGACTTCTATAGTATCTTGATATCATGATGGGCCTATGTTCGACGCGCTCGTAACGGCAATTGGAATGGTTACCAAGGCAAAGAATAGCTTGTCACCCTCCAGCTTGCTGCTATCCATGTCGCGTGGTTCTTTCATGGCGTGTTAAACCCATAAATTTTACTAGCGTCGAAGCCACTGATATTACCGCTATATTATACCGACCCCGGATTTTGGCTGTGGCGTGTCGTGTTATGCACTGCAACACCTCGACTACGGGCTCGGTTACTGTTACCGAGTACAAAACCTAGGTATTTTGCAATTAATATATCCTTCCCGGAAAGCTCATATCAGGTGCCGCTAGCGAGCAATATATAACTCCAGATGGAGCAAAGTACGCCAAGAAAATCCAGGATGCAGTTCCAGTCTTGCCACACGAATAAGATCTGATATCCAATGGACGGAGATTTCTCCTAGGGCCACTAAATCGCGTTCAACAGATTTCTAATCTTCGATGACTTTCGCTTGAAACCGTCATTCTTATAGTATCGGAATTGATAGACGGTCGTTTGTTTCCACCTATTGAGAACGGTAAATTTGGATTCCCTATATACATGGTGGGATACGAGATGGGGCAGTCATCTCACGTTGCCAGGAAGCATATGATCCACGAATAATAGTGCATATCGAGCACCACAAAGACGAGGGGGAATCGCGATGGAAAGACAGCAGAAAACGTCATGACGAAGAAATGGTATGCAATGCGTGTGGTGTGGTGTAGTGTTTCGCGGCACGCTCAGCGCTAACTAGGTACTACCTAAGTACTTATTAAGCAGCCCTTCCTCGCATGCCATCCCGTATTCCTATCGTATCCGAACCGACAACTTCTGTTCTGTCACTGCCAGCGCGGACCAAGAGTACCGCTGTACATAAACATTGCTCATATGCATCAGCAGCGGATAACTCCAATAAAATGCATCAGCAGCACGCGCAGGCCGTCCCAAGCCCTGCGTACCGAAGATCCCCAATAACAATGACCTCACCACGCCGCTCTGAGGTCCTCGCCTCAAATTTCCACAGCTCAGCATCATCCCACTTCGACGAGCGCAAGAAAAGGTGGACAAAACACTGAAACTTTGTTCTGTGGGCTTCCAGCCTCACAACGAGGCGTGCTGTGTAAGCGCCGCGGTACTCTAGTCAACACCCACGTCGCAACCCCGCTTGCAGCTCGCAGCTTACAACCGCCGTGCAATCCACGTCCGGTAGGTACAACGAAAGCGGGGATCACCAGCAACCGCAACATAGCATTGATGGTCTGCCTTGAAACACAAAAGCACGCGTAAGAAAAACGGCGCAGTTTTGGTGGTCAGTCCTTGAGCATAAATTCCTTTTTGCTGATCTTGCTGTGTTGTTCATCAGGTACAAAAGGATACCCGGTCAGCCGTTGTCAGCCAGTTACCACAGATATATATATATACCAACAATACACCCCTTCCCCTCCCCCACGTTTCCAACCTCTTCGTGTTTCAACTTCCTTTCGTCCGCTGGTTGTTTGAACGTTTGTTGTGTCTGCGACATACCCATCCATCGATTTAGGTTTCTTTTCTCAATTCAGAACGACTTAGAAGAAGAAGCAGGCCTCTTCCTCTACAATGCACATCACCAACGCCCTACCCGCCCTCTCTTCATTCCTCCTCCTCTTCGCCTCATCAACAGGCGCTCGAGTCATCCCTCTCCAACCCCCACACATCTTACGTCGCGAGGCAGTCAGCACAACGCCACCAGCACCCCTAGACAACAAATGCACATTCACCCTCTTCCACAAACAAGTCCTCGCAGCCACTTCTTCCTCATCTCAGGGCCGGATAAACTACATCCAAGTCAACACACTCATCGATCATACAAACGACATTGCCATGGACATTGCTGCTCAGAGACCCCAGGCGGAGCATAACTCGTATGTCAAGGTCAGCGAACAGAAGGTTTTCGCTGTACAAGGGCTGCTGGATGATGCTAGCTTGACTATCCGTGGGAGCGACGGCGAGGACCAGTTGGAGCTTGAGAGCGGTGCGTGGAAATGGTCGACTGTCTTGGCTACGGGCGAGGATGACAAGGTCATGGCATGGTGTCAGGCTGGGGAGTGGGCGGAGGCGGGCAACGGCAGTAGGGTAAGTTTGATACTTTTAAATCACATGTGATACACCACCAGAGATTTGATTGCTAACGTTTGGGGGACTAGGAACGAAGAGTGGAATGCGCGTTTCCTTGCGCGAAGATTGGTGAAGAGGATGCGGAGAGGGAGGAGCTACGGTAGCTTATTTCTTATTTTCCCCCGATGACGAGTTCCAGGCGACGGGCGGCGTGGCTTAGTGGTCTCTTAAGACTTTGTATATTTAGTCTCGTAATAGAGTAAAAATATGTTCCTCAATCTTTCGTAGATACTTTTGACAGGATTCCGAGAAAAGCCAGGAGATTGTTCCATCGTGCTGCAATGGTGAGCGACAGTATGTGTGCCTTTTGCGCAGGCAAATGGTCAAAAATTGACAGTAAAAAGAATGACACAAGACATGCACATAGCACATCAAGCCTACATATCGTGATGCGTTATTTTTTTAGGCCGAAGCAGCTTCAATAGCTCATACATTCAACACAAAGATATAGCTATGATACCTAAGGAAAAGCCGACCCCGAAGCGACAAAGTTATCCCGCTATTGAGTGCAAAAGTACAACGCCAGACACCTCATCCATTTTGAACAATCCACGTGCAACAGTACCCAGGAACATGGTCCCTCCCTACGTCACAGCAGTCACATCTTCTCCTCCTTCTCCTCCATTGCATACACTATCCGTTCCTTCTCACCTACTTCCTGACCGTCTTCGCCGCCTTGGCAACAACCTTGACTAGCTCGCCATACGCCTCGCCAAACTCCTCATCTCCCTCTCCAGCCTTCTTTCCCATCCGGTCCTTGCCAATCATTACCACGCTGGTAGGCCTCTTTGTCGCGCTCGCCTCACCCAGCTGTGCGCGGCTCTTGATGTAGATGTAAGGCACGTTGTGGTCTTCGCAGAGAACGGGAATGTGCGCAATCACGTCCATGGGCGAGATGTCAGCCGCGATGACGACAATGGCCGAGGGGTCGGAGAGAGATGAGCCAGCGCCTGCAGCGGCGGATTTGCGTAGCGCTTTCACGACTTCCTTGACACCGCGGCGGAGCGTCTTGGATTTGGCGGCTAGAAGGAGAGCGTTAGTTGCTTTGTATCTTTTGCGCGCCGGGGGAGCGTGTGAGAGCGGGGATAGATGGAAGCGCAAAGACTCACATTTCTTGACAGTTTTGAGAATCTTCTTGACCTCCTTGTCCTGGTCTGCGAGGGGGAAGGCAAAAGGAACGAGCGCGCCGCGAGGCTCGTCGTCGCTGTTTACGACGTTGACCATGGAGACTTCAGGCTCCTTCTCAAGCTCGGCCTCGAGCGCATCGGCCATTTCGACGTCATCCTTGGACTTCTTGGACTTCTTGTCTTTCTTGCTCTTGGAAACGCCATCTGCCTCTGCGCGCTTTTCCTTCTTTTCCTTCTTCTCCTTCTTCAGTCTCTTTTCCTCGATATCTTTCGACATTTTAAATATGTGCAATGGAATTATGCGCACGAGTTTGAACAAGGGACGATAGTGTGGGTGTGCCTGGTAATTGCGTCGCGGTGTGGGCTGGTTGCGATAGCTGTGCCTTTGAAATTTTGGAAAAGTTCAATTGGAGCTCAAGGCGCTAGGAATGCAGCGTGGTCCGTGGGTAACCACTGTCAATTAGCGTCTCCACGCAACATCCGCCATGGTGGTCACCATCATTGAGAACATCACGTTGCAAGGCGTTTGTCTATGGTTCAGGTAATTGAGAGAAAAAAAATTGTACAGTACTATCTTAGTCCAGATATACATTCACTCCAACATTCATCAATCTACTGCCTGGATATTACCCGTCCCGTCGCCGCAAAGACGAATCATGATATACTCGGCTATCTGCAGAACAACGACTTGATAGCACCCAAACGAGATGGTAGGAAATACAAATAACAAGGAACAGATATTAGCAAGAAGGCAGAGGCAGTACTTGCAGCAGAGGCAAAGTAGAGCGATAATGCGCATGGGGCCAGCCTCCAATAGTCCAGAAATGCCGATGGGTATGAGTGTGGGAAAGATATTAGAAGGGTGAGAAACAGCGTGAGCAGAGGCTCGAGCATGTAGGAATCTGGACCAGACCATCCCCGTGCGCCGTATTACCCAGGTCTTGAGAGAAAGAGAAAGAAATGCATGACCGAGGGTACGCCCGCCAAACGCCATGCCATGCTCCCAAATGCACGGAGATGACTGCAGTAAAAAGAAGAAGATCGCAGCCTGACGAGGATATAGGGAAAGAGTAAGGTAAAAAGAAACATTGCGAGAACTGGGCTAGCCCTGAATACAGCCTAGTAGGCCATTTGCATTTCGAGGACTTGGACGCCGCCAGCAGCCATGGATGGCGTGGCAGATCCAGATCGCGACGACATTGCGTCTTCATAGCCGACAAGGGCTTGTGAGTGGAGTTTGAAGGCTTCGCCCATGAGCTTGGTGATGCTGTGCAACGTTAGTGACATGTCCTGCATGAGCATAGTAGAGTTCACATACCCCCACACAACAACTTCATCAATCATGCTTCCCCAAAGTCGCGCCACTGTGGAGCTCAACTTTGCACCATACACACCTACAGAATCGTCATCGAACAAATTGCGCAGCTTGTTGTACATTGCGAGTTCTTCTTCCGTAGCTGGTTCCTCATCGTGTTCGAGGCGGTAGAGCCACAAGGTGAGAATGACCATGAGATCCATTCCCGTGAGAGGGTGCTCAATGCTCCAGTTTGTCGCAGATGTACGTGCAACCCAGCGAATGCCTTGCACAGCGGCGACTTCAATGCAATCGAAGCACTCTTGGATGACTTTGATCATCTCAGGCGAGCGCTGGACCTTGTCGCGAGCGTTGGTCATGGCAGCAGCGACTTCATACGAGTCGTGGTAGCGAAGAGCTTCCTGGATTGACTTCAGATCTACCACGAGTCGGGCACGAGTGTTTCTGTACAAAGCCATGGCGTTGAAGATGAGCGGGTGGCCTTTGTGAGGGGCGCTCAACTGGACCACGACTGTTTCCGGCTCACATAGCTCAAGTGACTTCTCCCAGGTCTCGAGCGCCAGTCTGAGCTTGTACTCTGTGACCACGTCCTGCAGGGCCTCTGGACTGCGCTTGTGGTACCACACTTCGAGGAAAAGTGCGTTGATCATAACACGAGTAGCGAAAGCGCTGTAGCGGGCTGTCTCGCCTTGGAATAAGTTGTCATGTGCCTGTCGAAATGTAATGATGTTGGACGAGGTTAGACTTTCACGCCAGGCTTCATCGTCAGAAACCTCCATGGTCCAAAGCGATTCGGACGACGGCAGCTCCAGGGTATCAAACTCGTTGAATCCCATTGCTGGAGTGTGGTTGTAGGTTAGAGTCAGCAGCCCGAAGAAGATGTAGACAGCATAGTAGGTTCGCCTGCATTGCTCATCGACAACCCACTCCTCGTGGTTCGGCTGGGCACCATTTCGGGCATCTGATCGGAGCTTGAGCTCATATCGGTTACCAGCGACCATCTATCACACGTTAGTAAAGGGGTATGTATAGCAAGCGGCGACCGAGTACATACGTTGGCTAGAAGACTCTTAATCGAACAAGCCCACTCGAGGCCCTTTGGGTCACCGCTCCAACTGGAGAAGATCATGTTCAACAGCGTGCTCTGCATGGTCCACAACGGGCATTTGCGAGAGCTGAAGTTTTCCTTGTTTTGCAAGAACTGATTGACAAGGACCTTTGACCCAATGTGGAGCATGTAGGCCTGGTCCTGGTCGAAGATGTAGAGGGCACCTATCGATAGCACGGCGAGCAGTAGCGGGGCAGACACTTCAGTGGGGTTGAACGTGGCAGGGTGCAGGAATGGGAGGTGATGGTGGAACAGATCAAAGTACGTCTTTAGCAGGCGGTTCAGCGTGTTCAGGCTCGGCAGGTGGAACGTCTCCAGAAGCGCGCTTTCGCTGTCGTACTGCTTGATGTTCTCGTAGATCCTGGCGCACTGTTCTTCAGAGTCGAGCTGGGGTGCTCGGGTCATCATCAGCGCCTGGTTGGGGCCGGGCGACTTGCGATAGTCGACAGGCGACACGGGCCCCATCATGGAGGGGTAGGGCGAGAGAGCGCCAGGGGTGCCGAGTCCATTGCCGCCGTTCATGGACTGAAAGGTAGGCGCGAGGGTGTCACTGCCAGACATGGTGCGCTCCATGAGAGGAGGCAGCTGATGGGAATGCGAGCCGAGTGCGCTGGCGGTGTTGAAGGCCGAGTGTGTGTTGGGCGACGACTTGGGCTCCGACTGGGGCACCATTGAGTCCCTCCATGGCATCTGCGGCAGCATGTTCTGGCCGGGGGCGGTGTACGGGATGACGGGCTCCATCATCGACGGGCCGGTGGACTCGATGACGGGCTCGTTGTGCTCGGGGATCATCTCGGGCTCCTGGCTGGCCATTGCCTTGTGGTGGAAGTCGGTCATCAGCATGGCGGCGGCATTGAGGTCCTCGTCCTCGTGCATGGCGTCGTTGTCGGCCTCGATACGCTCGAGCGTCGTGGCGCTCTCAACGGGCGCGGGCTTCGAGGGCCCGGCGTCGGCAGCCTTGTTGGCCGTCCGTCGCTTCTGCTCGCTGGGCAGAGGCGCGCCGCCATCCTTTGCGTGGACGGTGCGGTCGTGGCGCAGGAGGAGGTCCCGACGCACAAAAGTGCTGCGGCACTTGAGGCACTTGAACGGGCGCTCTTTGGTGTCTGCAGTGAGGGGCAGTTAGCAACACCGTTCTCTTTCTTTCCCCGCAGCGCGACCACGGCGCGAGTGTCCCGCATCAGTAAACAGCTACCCCGCTCTAAACAATGCAAGCTCCATCGCGACACTGGCTGGGGGACTTACGGGATCGCTCGTGGCGGCTGCGATGCTCGCTCCTGCTGAAGGCGCGGTTGCAGAACTGGCACTTGTACTTCTTCTCCGGCGCGCCCGTCTTGCGGACAGCGGGCGAAGAGTTGGACGCCATTGCGGGCGGCCTCGGGAGGGTAAAGAGGGGGGTAGGATGCGATGAGCAGTAGATGCAGGCCGCTGCGTGAGGCGGTTGGGGACGGCCGGCGCGCGTGGGGATTAAAGCGTGTTGACGGGTGTGGTGGACGGGCTGTGCTCTTCGTTCATACCGCGAATTTGCATGCAGATGGTGCGAACAACACCGGAGTGGCCGGCGAGTGGGAGCAATGGGCGACCTGCACAGAGATGGACGGATGGCGGGCAGGGCGCGTTGAGATGGATTGCGAAATCTGAGGGCGGAATAAGGAGACCAAGAGGGGCAGCTGCCAAAATCAAGAGGGAGGGGGGGGGAAAGACACAACGCACTGTCCGCCAAATAGCAGCCTCACCAGCCCAGCCATCCCCTGTGATGTCGCGGGACCGAATTAACACGCCCAGCATGACTGCGCTAGTGAGTCGAACGCCATTCAGCAATTGATTGCAACATGTGCTTTTCCTACGGCCATGTTGCCGTGTATTGTACAGTGCATCATGGGTTGCCACTCGTCTCACTTGCGACTTGCCCCCCCCCCTCCTCTTCCATCCCCTCCCCGCCAGTGTTTACCTCACTCGCTGCACCGCAGCTCTTGATTCACAGCGACTCGGCCCTCTGACCTTCCGTATACCTGACAACCTCGGGAACATGTAGTTGCATGCTCGCGCCGTAGGTACTGCCATAGCCCAGACGCTCTCCCCATGGTGCTGGCTGGACCCAATTGCAACATGGCAGCCGCCTGGCCAATGGTTTCCTTCACGAGCGCCTTTTTGAGCATGGTTTCGCCGTACCACGCTGCTGTCAGCCGAGTCGACCGTCCGTCCACCAGTTGTCGCACGACACCGCAAAGAAGCGGTAAGAATGTCCAGTCTACTTTTGCCTGTTGGAGGAGTAGTCTGCTGGGGCGCCAGTTATCAGATGCATCCAGTCCGCATGGCGGCTCACCGCCTCACACATCCATGGCTGGGCGCCATTGATACCGGTACCTACACATGCCAACAAAACATCGTGTACAGAGACACGCCCACACATCGCCCCTCGCTGGCCTGCCTGTGTTGGCCGTGATGACGGCACACATAAAGGGGGCTGCCCCTCGCTCGCAAACACGACGACGCCAGGAGCGCCCTCAAACCTTGACCACCAAATCTTGTGGCTGCGAGTAATTACGAGACGATCGTCGGCCCTCACTCGTTCCTGGGAACTCTATCCATACCTTCGGGCCACGTTCCCGCTCCCCGGACCCACACTGCCTGTTAGTTTGGCCCACTCATGCAGCAGCCTGCAAGAGCTCATAGAGCTCACACGCCTTCAAACGTCGCAAAGACACGATGCTTCTTGCAACATGCTTGCACACCTTGCAATAGTACCGGATTTTTGTTTTCATTTGAGCCTCGGACCCGACACCGTTCAGCCTGCCACCATCTCGGGCGAAGCAGCCCAGTAACAAAGTCCGCTAAAATAAGATGCCCCGCTTGTCTTCCTCTGACCGGGGATGATGCGTCTCTGATCCTGGAGCATATAGCGTGGGTCGCGGCCTAGAAAACGGTCTTGTTGCTACCAGCCCGCTCCTCGCTCTCACCGTCACTTTCTATACGAGCCCGCGCCCGCAACACATGCCTCCTACAGAGTTTCCAGCAGCCCCTCTGTGACTGCCGTGTTAGAGGAGGGGTATTGCTTCTGATTGAAACCCCCGCGCTAGTACGCTTTTCGTAATGCTTTAGAAGCGCAGCGCGAGTTTAGTGGTAGTGGTGGTGGTGGTGGTGGTGGTTTCAAGTGGCATTAGATGGTCTGTCCGCGCAACACGGACGCGGTACGACCGGTACTCTGCCGCCTATGCCGTCAGGTAATTTCAATGTGGTCGACCGGACGGTCATCTCGAGCAAGGCTCATTGGCAAGGGACTTGTCTTCACCAACAGTTCCACGGGGTCGACCTTCCTGTCCGGTCAAGCACATTCTTACTAACGTCCAATGTGACTATCATGTGAATCCACTCTGTCGTACCCCCACCTGCGCAGCGGCAGCTATCGCGTGCCGCTCACCGTTTGTCTTTCTCATCTCAAACAACCCATGATGCCCTCAACAACAATTCCTAGTCTCGGGAGCACCAGATCAAGATGGAATAAGTGGCCAGCCCACTCGTCACTTCGGCCCACCAGCCCAGTGTCGCAGAACCCCGACGATGCCATTTCCGCTTCCACGCGACACACCAAGCAAGTTTGAGACTGGCTTCGGCCACTAAGATCCACAGTAATCATTCCGAGCTTCCAATGTGCGTTCCATGCTGAGATACACGCGTGTCAGTCACCGCCTGGGTCCAGGTCGACTGAACGAGTGTGGAGTGCCGCGCTCCGTTCTGAGAGCGATGCGCGTGCTTATATAGTGCAGCCTCACCTCATCAGAGTCGGGGCCCGAGCCAAGTGAAGGTCTCCCGCTCAATTGTGGGCCATGCAGCAAAACGCTCTGCGCAAACGCGATGCAGGCGAGGGCTGCTGTACAAGTACATGGACGGTGGCCAGTGGCGCAAGATCGCTTGGTTGCACAATCCTCGCCATGCTACCGCATCCACCCGCCACGGGAGGGAGCTCCTGGCCTACCCTGAGGACCACGTTTCATAGCGCAAAGGCCCGAGAAATATTTGGCGAGTCAGCCAGTATTCTAGACGAGCTGACGGGTGAATGGAAGACCAAGGGTATCTCCGCCTTGCCAGCCTCTCTGTCATCCGATGCTCATGCAGACTACCATTTTCGTACAGAACTGGTCGAGGGTATGGGCATGGGTTCGTTCGTGGCCGGCTTGCAGCAAAGCTAATTGCCCAGGACAATTGTACAGTACTGTACTGTACTGTATTGTATACCGCGCTTGGTCTGTGCAAGCTGCCCAGCTTCAGCCATGTGTCAATCACGGGGCGGCGTACGGGACAAAATGCTACCAACGTCCTTTGACAGCTGCAGCGAAGAATAGACATACGCCCAGCCTCAGGGTCAAGCGCTTGTGTAGCGGCTGACTACCTATATTGCGTGCATGCCATGCACAACATCGGCCTCCAAGGAGATGATGATGATGATAACGATGGAATTCAAAGCAACGTGAGCATGGCAGAATGCAGACAGATGAGCAATCGGCCCCCCGAGAATAATCCTATGGCAGGACGGGCCCGGGTGTTGATTGACACATTGATGGCTGCTTTTACCCAGCGCGCAGCACGTGATGCAGGGCACGCAACGTCCCCACAGTCGGGGCCTCCACCGCTCACGACGCCTGCCAGCGACCCGCCCTTGGTGTTGCAGTTTCTTTCGCTCCAAAGCTTCCTTCTGCTCGACCATTAATACTACTCGAGTGTCTGCTGCGAGGCTCTATTCGCTGCAACCGCTCAGCTAGGCGCGAATGCAAGGCTTCTCATTCGCATGCCGGTCCCGCCTCTAGCCCAATTGCATGTCCTCACACCTACCCCCGGCCATAACAACGCGGGCTATCTAATTCTCCAAAACCAAAACCACCGCGTCGCAAGATCAGCCGGCCCACTTTGCGACGGCTCCTGGTTTTGGCTGGACAGCTGTAGAGGGGCACTTCGCGTCTAGGAGAGCGAGCCTTCGTTCTTGCCTCGCCATCCACTTCCCCTCCCCACAAAGCCCGTCGCGCCTGCCACCACCATGAACGGCTTCAGCGGCACCAGCGACGCCGGCGGCATGTATGTCAAGGCTCTCTACGACTACCAGGCCGACGACCGCACCAGTCTAAGCTTCCGGACGGGCGACATAATACAGGTTATTACCCAGCTGGAGAGCGGGTGGTGGGACGGAGTCATTCACGGTGTCCGCGGCTGGTTCCCGAGCAACTACTGCGCTGTCGTCCAGCGGCCGAGTGAGGATGTCGAGGACGACAGAGACGGTGCTGATGCCGACGATGACCACGATGCGCGGTCCGTCAGTGGCGCAGAGGGCGACTACTCGGACGCCGACTCACTGAGCGCCGGCAATGACACAATACTGCCCATCGAGCGCAATGGGCCGCACGACAAGGAGGAAGAAGCGGCCTTTTGGATACCCCAAGCAACACCAGACGGGAGGTTGTTCTACTTCAACACCCTGACTGGTGTCAGCACAATGAACCTTCCCTTGGAGTCTCCTTCCGCCAACGAGAGCGGCCCGCGCAACCGCACCGATGTCTTTATTCCAGAAATGTCGCGACCGCCCGCTGAACTACTAGCATCTGGCTCCGGGTACAACATGGAGGACACGGACGATGAAACGTCAGCATCCGACTTTGAAGGTCCGGGTAACAAGGGCTCATACAGCTCCCGGGTAAGTGTGCGCTCGAGTGTCCGTGACCAAGTACGTACTAACTATGAACCGTAGCACAGGCAGCGCCTGTCCGGTGGTCTCTCGTCGGCTACCTCGATGGAGTCAATGAACGCCGGCTATCCCAACAGGTCGCACGACCAAGGTGGTATGAGCTTTGCGGCTTCCACCGCCATCCCTCCCACAGGCACCACGGCTACCTCGTTTGCGAATAGCCCTGGCCTGAGTGGACCCGACGGCGCCTCCCGAAAATTTTATGACGACGTGAGCCCTGTGCCCCTTACCTGGAACAGGATGGTTGAGGACATGCGACGCGCAATCGAGCGGTATAAGCAGGCCATAAACAACAGCGACAGGTCTGAATTCGTGAAGCGTGCAGAAGATGTATCCGACCATCTCCGTCTATTGCTGGCTGCCGGATCTGGGACAACCGACAACCATTCCGGCAACCCTTCCATCATATCCACCAACAAGGCCCTGTATCCCCACTTCCGCGAAACCATGTCTCGCTTTTCCAAGCTGGTATTGTCTTCACACATAGCGGCATCCGACTTCCCTCCCCCGGATTCTTACTCCAAATGTTTGAAAGAGGCAGAGGGCGTCCTGAACGGAGTATTTGGTTTTGTCGAAGTAGCGCGTCAACAGCGAGGCGAAGAGATTCCCCGCCTTGTGCCTGGATTTGTCGTAGGCAACCTTACTGGAGGTAGCTGGCAAAACAACGGTACTGACTCGCACGATGCAAATACCTCAATGTTTTCCGACCATGATGACTACGAGCCCCCTGTCGAACCGACGCTCAAGTTGGACTCTCGCATACTGGAGAGATTGCAGGAACTCAAGAGGCTCATTATTTCGAACCTTCGACGACTAGACGAGCAACTAGTGCTGCGGGATACGGTCGTATCGCACAGGAAACATCAAGCCATAGGCGAACACGTATGCAATGCTGCTGGAAAAGTGATCGAATCTTGCCGACCCTGGCTTTCTACCATCGAACAAATCAATCTGGCCTCTCTAGATGCAGAAGTAAACGGGCAACAGCTTAATGAGTTTAGCGTTCAGAAACAAAAGGCCTACGACGTCGTCTCTGAACTTGTGATTGCGTGCCAAGGCGTAGCCGCACCACTAGGAGATGAATGGGCCGAACTACGTGGCGACTCGCTTGAAGACCGTATCAATGCTGTGCGAGCCGTTACCCGGGATCTGGAAGCTACATGTACCCATCAATATGGGTTGTTGCAGTCCCTGTCAGATACTGTGCCGTTATCGGATATCGTAGGCCGTGGGGACTCGCGAAGGAACACCGATGGCGAACTAGCGAGCCATGCTCGTGGACCCTCTGGAACCGAGAGGCCATTGCTCGGAAACATCCCCAAGGCAGAGACATATAGCGCAGGTACTCCACTCCCTGGCGACGATGGCAAGGTCGAGCCCGTACGGTCAGCGAACAGCAACAAGAAGATCAAGGACTTCTTTGGTGAAGTACCTGTCATCCCACAACAAGCAATCGAGGAGACTCCTGAGTTCTTGAAGCTCGATCACGAGGGCGAAATTTCGTATGACCACAAGTCGACGCCGCCGCAGTTAAAAGGAGGCACACTGGCTGGCCTTGTAGAGCAGTTGACTCGTCATGACCGTCTGGACCCAGCATTCAACAATACTTTCCTGCTTACCTACCGATCGTTTACGACCGCTTCGGAGCTCTTTGAGATGTTGGTCAAGAGATGGAGTATTCAGCCACCGCATGGGTTAGACAAGGATGATTACCAGCATTGGGTGGATAAGAAGCAAAAACCCATCAGGTTCCGTGTGGTGAATATCCTCAAGAGTTGGTTTGACAACTACTGGATGGAGGGCAATGACGAAGAGGCGCGAATTTTGATTCAACGAGTATACAACTTTGCCAAGGATCATGTCGCAACTACCAGCACCCCTGGAGCAGCGCCATTGATGACCTCTGTCGAGCAAAGGTCTCGTGGACCGGATATGCCAACGAAACGCTTAGTTCTCACCTTAAGTGCTCAGACGCCGCAGCCCATCCTCCCCAAGCACATGAAGAAGTTGAAGTTCCTTGATATTGACGCGACCGAGTTTGCTCGCCAACTTACTATTATTGAATCCCGTTTATACGGCAAGATTCGCCCTACTGAGTGCTTGAACAAGACATGGCAGAAGAAGCTATCGCCTGGCGAGCTCGACCCAGCTGCGAATGTAAAGGCGCTCATTCTCCATTCTAACCAGTTGACGAACTGGGTCGCACAAATGATTCTTACTCAACAAGACGTCAAGCGAAGAGTGATTGTGATCAAGCACTTTGTGAATGTTGCCGATGTGAGTTGTCGGCAGTCGCCATGCAGAACCAGCTACTAACAGAGGATAGAAATGTCGGCAATTGAACAACTTTTCAACACTAACGTCCATCATTTCAGCCTTAGGTACCGCGCCAATTCATCGTTTGAACCGGACATGGAGTGCTGTCAACCAGCGATCAATGGCTACTTTAGAGAGCATGCGCAAGCTCATGGGAAGTACCAAGAACTTTGCCGAGTACCGAGATACGCTGCATAGGGCAAACCCACCCTGCATACCCTTCTTTGGTACGTAGCCATGACTGGAATCTTTTGCCCTTACCCAGCTAACAGTTTGCTTAGGCGTCTACCTTACGGACTTGACATTCATCGAGGACGGTATCCCCTCGCTCATTAAACGCACAAACCTCATCAACTTTGCAAAGCGGGCAAAAACTGCCGAAGTGATTCGCGACATTCAACAATACCAAAATGTGCCATATCCATTGCAGCCGGTTCCGGAGCTGCAAGACTACATCCTCACCAACATGCAATCAGCGGGCGATGTACACGAAATGTACGAGATGAGTCTGAGCGTCGAGCCGAGAGAACGCGAGGATGAGAAGATTGCAAGGTACACATCATACTTTTCTTTGGATCGTTCGTTTATGAAGCGTGACCAAGAGGACGTGGTTGAGGTGATTTGAAACATAAGAGGCAGGCATTGAGTCACGAAACCGGTACCCATCATTTTTTTACAGAGAAGATGGGGCTAACGGGCGTTTTAGGCTTCTCTCCGAGAGTGGATTCTTGTGATGAGACTGTAATGACGATGATACCCCCACCCCCCTCTTTCTCCTCCAACGAAATTAGCATCTTGGAACAGATTTGGATCTACGCGGCGTTAGTTCTTTTTTGGGCGAAATTTAAGTGGCATTTGATTGGTGCTTTTGGTGTGTGCTTTGGTATTCCACGGGACTAAAGTGCGGGTTATAACGAATTGGAATGAAACATTTGGGATTTTGTTGTCGATTATTGTCATTTTTCCATAGGTCGTCGCGCACGCTTTTTCTTCTTCGAATGGCGTAAGCGCGCTGTTGAGCATTACTCAGCATGGGCATAGGACATGGATACGGCGAAGCGTCCGGTGACAGACATTATAGTAGCCGAACGCGGGAGGGTGAAGAAGAGGAAGAGACGGCAAGATTGTCGGTGTGTTGTTTCTTTGTTGCCAGTTGGACGTCTTCACTTTTGGCCTTGTGATTGGACGTTTTCTTGACGCCCCCCCCCCCTCCGGGGCTTTTTTATTTCCTGTGCGTAAGTAGCGAATTTCAGGCGCATCATTTATATCATTTTTGAATTTTGATTGTCGCAGACTTTGAGGAAATCGACTGTGTTTTTGGTGGGTTGGTTGTGATCGTCAGGGTCAATCAATCAGTCAATCAATCAAGTTGGGGGTTGTGGGTTTTCTGTCCACAAGGCAAGCAGACAGACTGGTGGTAAGCTTCACTTGCTCTGAGCTGTTCGTCACAATCTGCCTGATCGAATATTATTTTGTCAACCGAAACTCCGTTGGGCGACTTGTGGGCGAGGCTGGAACATGCCCCCCTTCTTCTTCATCAACCAACACTAACACCAACACTAATATCGTCCTACGCCGATGAGTTTTGGCTTTTTGGCCCCAGCGGCAGCGATGGTGGTAGCGGTCTCGTCGACTTTTTTCCCCCCCTCTTTTTTAGTTCTTGCCATCCATCCGCACGCTCATCTCGTAACTCGCCAGGTCATGAGGGGAAGGGGAAAACAAACTAGAAATTTCGAAAAGCTTGAATATACAAGTAAGCGGATAGATTATTGAGGTAACTCGGTCTGGTACGTGTGTGTGTTTGTGTGTGTGTGGGGTTGGAAGGGCCAAGTTTAGAACAAGGCTGGTTTAAACGGGCAAGGGGGATACGAGAGAAAGCAAGGCCATGGGGCGGGCGTGACAGGCGTGAACACGAGGGTTAGTGGGAATTGGGTTTAAATTTGTCACATCGTTCGTGTGCTGTTCTTTTTGTTTGTTTTGGTCTTTCTACTTTGTGTTCGGAGCACATGTCTTCCGGGGTAAGTTGAAACCTTTTTTTTTTCGTCCTTCCTCTCTCTCTCCCCGGAGGAAATAGATGGATGGGAAAAAAAACGATCGACGAGGGGGTTTTTTTTTTTAACTTTGTGAGCGGGATCTTGTGAATGGAAAAACACACACAAATCAACTCATCTCATTCTTTCACAACGCATCCCGTCTGATCAGCAATGCGGGCTTCTGGCCAGGAATGGGGTTTTGCTGACGAGGGTGATTTGTTGGTTTTTTTAGTTGGGAAAAGGCACGGGGCTTTCGGCCGCACCATGAGTGTCACGTGCGGAACTTTGCGCTGGGAAGTTATTCGCCGGTTTTAGTTTCAAACCCAACTTCGCTTCTGAGTAGCTCTGGTGGTTTATTTTCCGTTAGGCATGGATACCTTGGGATTTTTTTCAAAGCAGAATGGCAAAACGCATAATCCATTAGTTGTTGGGAGCTTAAGAGGACAGAGTATGGACAACAACTTTTTTTTTTACGCTCCGAACGGAAGGATTTTTTTTTTACCTTTGCTTGCTTCCCTCCCCCCCCCGGATTTGGCCTTCGTTTGAATGGCCTTGGTTGCCTGCTACCCACAAACTTGTCTGTTTCCTGTGCAGGTAAACTCGCATAGTCAGGGTTGGCCAGCCCTAACAGGTTCTAGCCGCACGATCGCCTCGCATCAAGCAGAAGAGGGAAATTAAAAGCCAAGGGGTCGCGGAAATGAACGACAGCCGTTAACCGGCTTGGACGTACCCCAGCTTTTTCACATGCACGGCCTAGTCTCGAGACGGGCTATGACATAATGCGACAAAGGGTGGGTTGCTGAAATTTCCGTGTGTCATGACAGGTTTGACAGCGGGCTTGGGATGTGGCGTGCGGGATGGGAGATGGATGTGGACGTGAACCAAGGGCGCGGCTGGATGGGAGTTGCTGATTTTGTGGTCGCGGTGGTGGTTATGGTTGTGGTTGTGGTTGTTGTGCTGTGCTGTGCTGTGCTGTGTGGGATCCGCAGGTTGCGGGCCAAAAGGGGCATGCGGCATTGAGTAGGTGCTGCGGAGGCAGGAATTGTGATCACCAACCAAGTTCACAATAGTCGAGAGTCGCAACACTAGAGATTTACATGTACATCAGACCATTTTGCCCATGATATGCCGTTTCTCTTTGCCAACCCCGGTGGCATCAGCAACGCTCAATCAGCCGTTCACTCACCCCACGAAAATGTGGAAAAGGCGTCGAAGGGAAAACACAGTGCGTTGTAGTGTGCACGCAAACACCCAGCCAACCCCTGCAGTCGTCCCTTGGGTTTGATGGCGAGTGTGCAAATTTGCCGTAGGAAACTCGTACAACCCTGTTCCTTCAGGCGTGCGTACAGGACGGCAACGGCGCGGCAGGGGGCGTTGTCCCTCTGGCGCTCTGATTTGTCTGCATTTCCCCGCGATATTCCAATTGGCACAGCGAGACGATGCAAAGGATTCTGCAGGATGCATGGCGCTTGGGAGGTCGGACGTCCCAAGACTTAGACGCGCTTCAGGCCACTCTATCGCCCGGATACAACGGAGTTGGCAGCAGTCCAGGAGGCAGAGAAAGCAAGGGAGCTGGCCAATCAAGGAACTGCAGGTCGTGTGACAAGCAGTGAAAGGAAGACTGGACGGGATTCGAGGTTTCGAGGTTTCGAGGGGCGTGCAGGTCTTTGTCGCGCTCAAGACGCGTCGTCGACAAGGCGACCGGGTGTTAGCCAGGGGATTGGCAGAGGCGTGAATGCGCGAATGAGCATCTGCATCGGCCGATCCGTCCACGGCAGAGAGGCACTGGGGGCTGGCTGCTAGACTGGCCATGGTGCGCCGCTAGCCGTCCAGCTGATGAACCAGAAGGTTGCATACGAGATGCTCTCCCAGCACTAGCCCGCTTAGCCCGCGACTTGGGGGGCTGCCGGCCCACCCACCAAGCGACCTCGTACACGTTATTTCGGTGCCATTGACCGGCCATCGCAGAGGAAACAGCGGAGGCGCCCAGGCCACCAAGGCGTCGTGAGTGGTTCCTGCGTCCGTAAATTGCTCTCCATTGGGCTTGCGCGCCGGCTGTTGCCAGTGCCAAAGGCAAGCCCGCACTGCTTCATCATCACCCATTGCGCTGCCCACCTCCCGCCCTCTTTTACTTTTGCCCCGGCCTCGCAAAGCAAAACAATCACACACAAGCCGCGCTGCTGCCCTCCTGCGTCTTTCTTTTTTTTCTTCTTCGTCCAACCCGTTCAAACACTACTACGCTCTTTCGCTATAATATAATTTTTTTCCTGCTACCGCTCAACATGGGACTCCGCAACACATGGGGCGCCTTGCCGTGCCTCTTATTACTGGCCTTGTCTCGCTTCTGTAAGTTCGCTTCCTTCCGCGAAGCCTCGTGCGATCCTCTAGCCGTCCAGCTGACGCCCGTCTAGCCAATGCCGCCTGTGAATGCGGTTACTCTGTCAATTCGACAACCGACCCGTCTTATGCCGTGTTTACCGAACTGGTCGAGAACGACTTCCTACACACGTCAGTGAGCGACTTGCACACTGTCGGCTGGGCGCCGCAAGTCTACAATGTCACCGCCCAAAATGCCAGAGGTCCGTTCGGAAAGAGCATGGAGTTGGAGAATGTCGTCACAAACCCACTGAAGGATTCAAAGGCGTGGTCGGGAGAGGCAAAGCTTGGTGGTGATGCGGGACTGCAGCTGTGGGTGCGCGGCCAACATCAAGATGGCTATGTTAGCGGTGCTGAGGTCGTCTCACTGCGCAACGACTCGTTACTCGGAAGTTTCCGCGTGGGCATGAAGCTCTCAAACTCGTCCGGAACTTGCGGTGCATTCTTCTTTGTATGATGATCCCCCTTTTGCAACCGCCTCGTACCTCTCCGTCTAACAGTCGCAGTACCACAACAACTCGCAGGAAATCGACATGGAGTTCCTCTCCCATCAGTTCAACGGCTCCCAAGGCGCTGTAAACCTGGTTCTGCAAAGCCCCGAAGCCGTCGACCACGGCTTCGCTGCGCAAGGAACAAACGGATTCGAAGTCCAGGCCCTCAACTTCCGCCCGGATGAAATGTTCCACGAGTACCGATTCGACTGGACCAAGGATGTCGTCTCCTTTTACGTTGATGGCCAGCTGCTCCACCAAATGACGGATAACATTCCCACCGATGACGGCAGCATCTTTTTCAACCACTGGAGCAACGGTGACCCATCATGGTCTGCTGGACCTCCGGATCGCGACACCGTCATGACCATCTCGTACATGAAATCCTACTTCAACACTACCGATACCGAGCGTTCGCAAAACGATTACAAGAAGCGCTGCCCAACATTCGACCCGGCCAAGGTCTGCGCTATCCCCAACCAAATGAGCGCACCAGACCCAAGCCAAGGCCCAGACGCAGCGAAGACGTACTTTTTCTCAAAGGATACATCCTCGGGGAACAAGACACCAGGCCAGAAGATCTACCACGGAAGTGCTACGAGCATCTTTGGTCGTCAATCCTGGTCACTCGCAATCCCAGTATTCGTCGCTCTACTCAGCGCAATGCCAGTATGGTAGTTTATGCGCATGTAATGCCACAACATGGGGCAACTTGTCGCTTCTCAACACTACATGGCACCGTGTATTTGACGTTTCCTGGCGTTTCGAGAATGGATAAACTTTTTGACGAGCATACGATTACCTTATTACGGAGTTTAATACGGCTACCTTCAGGCCCGCCTTCTACTTCTTTGGATGCCCTCCATCTCTCGGAGCATCCCCCCCTTTCTTTCTGCGACATATTCACCGCATCACTTTCACTTCTGTTTTCTTGTATATACCTTTACCACACAAACGGCGCAAACTGCCCGGTTTTCTACCATCGCCCTTGCCGGCGCCTCCTTTTTCTTTTTTTCTTATCCCGTTCCACAAGGACGGACATGTTGCCCGCGTCGGAGCTCACGCTGCAGCTTTGTTACTTTTGACTATCAGCGCCAGCCTTTTCTCTTGCATAAACGCCTCCCGGTGCAGCAACGACCATTTGTCTATTTACGCAAGGATTGGATCGAGTTGGAAAAAAATGTCATTTTATACCCTTGGGCGTCCATATCTTAGGACTTGTTGAGAGTCACAAACATCCTTTTAGCATGCAAACAATGCTACCATACACAAAAATACAAACAAAATATAAGCAATATGTGTAGCGCACAAGTTCATTGCCACTCGTGCCAACTCTTGGTCTCTCCGACCGGCCCAGCAGACGTGTCCGTGCCAGCGGTTTGTCCGGGACTATGGAGCAAAAGGAAACAAGATACCTAACAGCACGCAGCGCGAATCGATTATTCACACGTGGTGTATTGGGGGGGAAAAGCAAGCAGATTAACCTTTAGCAAGCGCGCACATCCAGCAATGAAGAGGTGTGCTGCCTCCTTTTCCCATCATCGACATTTCCATAATTGCCATTATCTAACCAGCTCATCCCACTCACCCAAAAACGCCATCGACATCATCATCATCATCTCTCTCTCTTCTCCCCCCCCCCCTCCTTTTTCCACGGCGAGAAGAACGAATAATGACAATCATAATTGTATAAAAACAAGCTTCACCTTCCAAAAGGCAAAGAGATTCTATCGATTTCCAGTACCGAACACCCGGCTCAGGCCTTAGCATAGGTAGATATCCCAGTCCGCCCGCGTTTCGGTACTGGAACAACGCTAGGGTAAAGGCTTAGAAGGCGTAATAATAAGTTTGTGCAAGCTCTCTTCTTCTCTCCTTCTCCCCTAATCTGTTCAAGCGCACGTATCCTAAGAAGTGCCGAGAGAAGAAGAATACAAAAGTACAAGCTTTTTATGCGACGAGGAGGAAGTGTAAACCCAGGCTTCAAATATCTAGAGAAGGGGATTTATTTTTGAATGCGAAGCTTTGACCCTATTTGTGCATGTCCCAACTGAAAAGAGGAAAATAACAATAATAATAATAATAATAATAACAATCTGGAATTTGGAAAGCGGACAGAGGGGAGGAGGACGGGGGGCCGAAGGAGAGAGAGTGACAGAGAGAGGAGGGAGGGGGGGCAAAGTGTTTGTCATGGCATGTGGGGTTTGCGTGCCTAGCTGGCTGGCTCGTGAGTCTAGAAGCTCGTCGCGAGGTAGGGTCTAGAACTTGTTTTAGTTGTTGTTAGTTATTGGCTATCAACTTGTTGTTGTTATTTGTTTAGTTTCCCATCTTTCATTCGCTGTGGTGCTGGAAAAAAGCTTGCATATGCAGTATGCAGTATGCAAAATACTACATACAACTCATCATCACCCCTCTCTCTCTCTCTCTCATCCAGCAACAATAACAAAAATGTCAAGACTTGGCTCAACTCGCTGCCTCATAATGTCTATACCGTATATATCTTAGTCTTGGGAATACTCCCCCCCTCACCTTCTAAAAGCGCCACACATGTTCTCGACTTTGACTGAATTTCAAATCTAGAGTTTCTTTACTAACACCCCCTGTTTTTCTTCCAGGCTAAACAAGCTTTACACTAAAGAGCGCTAGGGCGCCTGCGAAAGCTTGTGTAGAGATTAGCGTTGGCGCTTGTTAGGATCTGTGACTCTTTGCTAGCTTAGCCCATGTTTGATTTGTGAGGCTCGGCCGTGTCTTGTGTCGGTGTTGTTGGAACGAGCTGGGGAGGTTTCAAATAGAATACGACTGAATATGACAGGATTGGGGTTCAGTCCATGAGAGCCGAGGTTCGTGGTATCGTGTGGTGTTCCAACAACAATAACAATAACAATACACACATGCATATATACCCTGGTAGCACGTTCATCGTAATAATAAAAAAGGAGACGTGGTTACATGGTTGTATTCGGGTAAAGGAGTAAAAGTGTCCATGTTATGTATCACTGAGTATAAGGTGTTGAGATAGCGCCTTAACTGCTTTCTTATATTGCTGTTACTACAATACCGCGTTGTGAAAATCTGCTGTTGAGCATCGATATCACTTGTAAAACAATCCATGTTATGTACGATGTTTGCGTTTGCCCACCTTTACGATACCCACGCGTGTCCCAGATTTCAGGGCCTTCTTCAGATGGGATGAAGTTTTTCTTTATTAATACAAGACATACAAATCGTATACAATAAGCTGCGTATGCACCTACCGCGCTGAGTACCACTCTTGCAGTTTCCATGGTTCAGGGTCCAGTTGCCTGCGTTTGTCCACCCCACATGATGAGCGTCAACACTGCCTCGTCCACTTGTTTCCTTCACCCTCGACGCTCTTTTGAACTCGATTGTAGCGAGTGCGTTCTTTTAGCTTTTGGGTTTTGGGTTTTGGCTCATTCACTTCTTATTCCTCTCTTTCCTTACACGACGTGTCTCTTGCGCCTTGATACACAGTCGTACAAGAGAGCGAGTTTTTTTGTTAACGTTGTACGCAATTGTGCTTTTCCCGACACATCACACCTGCTGGTCTACATTTGCGACATTCACACTCGCGCACCGGACGGGCCTGGTCGGACGCAGATACTGGAGATTTCACAGTCGGTGGCATCCGCCATTGTCAAGGCAGTTGTGACGACGAGCCCCGCTGCAACACGTCGTACACAATGCGGGTCTACGCCATCTCCGCTCTTTTGCTCTCCGCGCTGGTTGCCTGTAGACCATCTGAGGAATCCTTCTTCCAGCAAGAACCTACGACAACCATAATGGCGACTCCAGCTTCGGCGCCAACCTCGGTTGCGCCAGCTGTGACATCAGTGGCCAGGCAAGAGAGCGTTGAGTAAGAAGAAATTTTGCATGTGAGGGTCTAACAAATGCTCATATGTGAACAGACTCCGTCAAGTACCGGATGTTGCGCCAGTCGGAGAGTTGCCTGATCGTCTACCACCTGTCGCCGCTACAACACTGCTACCTGTAGCCCCGGCTCCTCAACAACCTGCGATACCAGATCCAGTGAGAACAGCTCTCGCCAACCCCACTATAGCTCCAGCTTCACTACTCGTTTCCTCAATCAGTCCTGCCTTGTCAGCCGCTACCACTACTCTTCTCGACGCAATCGCGCCCGAAGCACCACCTGCAACTGTAACAATAGCCCCGTTCAGCAATATACCCTTTGTCACGGTGGTATGGGAAGAGACTTTTCTAGGAACCTATTCGACCTGGGTGCCATATACGATATCCCTGGACTTCAAGCCCTCAAAAATACATGCTCCACTTCCGGGTAAGGGCGGGATCGGTATGGGTACGCTGACAGGCGAGACCGGGCACACGCAGACGGTTGTTATAGGCGCTGCGCCTACGCAAGGGGCAGTCTGGGTCAGAGGTGTCGCCGCTGCAGTTGGGGTCGGTATCGCGGGTATCGTGATTTGAGAGCTCCAACCAAGTGAGGGAGATGGATAACCATGGGTCACAGTAATGAGAAGAAGAGAGGACCAGACCTATTCTGTCAGGTACAGATTTGAGCACACAGCAGTGTCAAATATGACAGCTGAACGACTTATGAGACATGCCTCGTGTATGATAGCAACACCAGACAGAAATGGGAATATGAGAGACGGTATACTTGACGTTGCGCACCGATTTTGTGAACTCCGAGCGAAATGCGAGAATTCCACCACTGCTCCGCTGACCGACTTGCGCACCACGACTTGGACGGATGCCAATCACGCCACAGTGCCGCTTTAAGAGTCGCACACAAGGTGAAATTCCTCCTCATCCCTTCCTAATGGGGTGCAGTGTAGGTCCTTTGCTCAACAATTGTAATTTGAGCTGCATGAGCCGAAGCAAGAGTAAGGAGGTTTGCCGACCCCGCAACGCCGATCCAGCGACAAAATCAGTGACGGATAGAATGGAAGAAGGGGCACAGACATCCTTGTGTGCGATGAGGGCTTATATGTTGGATCAAGATGAAATCACTTCTAAAATGTTGGGCCTTGGAGACCATGGGAAAAGCCATAGGAACACAAATGGTGGAGTGATGCCAAGCAGTGGGTGGCGCGACCTTTCCCAAGTCACGCTATCCGCATACGATCTCTTTCGGTCCGATATCTTATCGTGTACACCGACAACGTGATGACGCGCTGGTCAACCAACCTGATTGTAACTGAACTTTCTTGAGTGGCTTTGTGTATATAAAAGTAGAGTAGGTTGTATATGAGGAGAAGCATATTCATCTGCAACGATACAATCAGCTACTACTACGACGCCATCAGCAGGCGATACCAACCACCGATAACAACTGATCATCCAATTGGGACTATATAAGTGATACCAACACCGATCAAGTCACGATTGAGACTTGTACAACAATAGAAAAGGCTTTTAATTCAATCGGCACCCGAGACCACGATCACACGATGACATCTGCGTATTACTTCGCAGCGCACTTCAACATGCCCACGGCGCGGGCAAGCCAACTGACACCAATACCTGTCACTACACTCAACAACACTTTGCCATCTTCCCGCTCGAACGAAGACGCTATATCGCCTACAAAGTCTCATCCGTCCCAACAATCTCCAACTCGCTTCTCGAGGAGTGAGCAAACAGACTCACTATTCTTCCACCTGCCCGCCGAACTACGCAACCAAATCTACGAGCAACTCCTCTGCGCCGGCACACCAAGTCGCAAGACTCTAGCCAACAGTCCCAAAAACGCAAGCCCTACTGCTACCACCAGCAATCCGCCTCCTCCAGTCTACCCCGCGATCCTCTCAACCTGCAAGAGAATCCACGAAGAGGCACACAATCTCCCTTATACATCCCACATTTTCAACGCCCACGCCTCACTCCTCACGTCACTCCCACACCTCACCTCGCCGGCAAAACCCATCCTGGACACTGCACAGGCCAGCAAGATCCGCCGCTGGAAACTCAACCTCAGACTAGACACTGATCCGCGCTTTACAGCCAAGCAGGCCACGGCTGCCTTTAGCGGCGCGGAATACCTCGAGATTCACGTCTGGCAGAGCATGTTTGGCGGCTGTGATGACGGCGTTTTGAGCCTCTTTGTGGGGGTTAGGGGCGTGGGCATTGCGAGGGTTACGGGCTGTGCGGATGAGGGGCTTGCGCGGTGGCTTGAGCAGAGGATGATGAGGGAGCCGGGGGTGGCAGGCGAGGATGGGGAGGAGTATTGTAGGTGTGAAGAGATGTTTTGTGGAAAGTGTGGTAAGAAGATTGAGGGGGGAGGGATGGAGTGGTTTAGGAGGGATGAGCGGGATGTTTGGACGCTTGGGAATCGATGAGGGCTGTTTATATGGGAAGACGAGTGTTTAAATAATAGAGTCTAATTTCAATCGAGTTTTCTTTTAGGGAGTGGTTTGTGTATTTGATGATATGTTATACTTGTTTGTTCGATTTTATGTAGCATACTACCTACCTCTTAACCGTAAATTGACCGATAGCCTCTATACAAGTAGATGAGACGACACAGATGATAATAAATCAATCCTCTTCACAATTCCCACATGCTCTCGCCCCCGCACTCTAACGTGCAACAGATGTCAAATCCCGTGGTGCTTGCCCCAACAGTTCTCAGGATGGCCGTTGTTGCAACTATTTTTCCATTCGCAATTGTTCCATGGATAATTAGCTGAATCAACGGTCTCGCAGTAGTAGCGTTTATCGGTATCAAATTTTTGCAGAGATCCAATGTTTTGATTTCCACAGACGAACTGAGTCGCCTTGTCGTCGAACCCATTGTGTGTGTTATTATCGGAGCAGGCGCAGTACCTGTAGCGGGCACAGGCATTGACCGTGGCTGATCCGACAGCGATGATGTAGACAATTGCGGCACAGAGACCCTAAGTGATTGTCAGCCGAATACAGCAGAGAAGACCGACGAGGCATGGTAGCGATACCTTCATTATGTAGACGTTGAGTTTGATTAATAGCGCAAAGGGCGGTAGAGCGTTGTGTTTGGTTGATAGTGCAGAGGGCGATGATGGGTTGGATTGGATCTGTTAAATAGGTGAGAGGGCCTTGAGCACACCTAGTGGTAGTTATCTTACGTACAGCCAGAGGGGGAGAGGCAGTATATGAGGAGAAAGTGCGGAAATTTCATCCAGGGAGCTAGAGAGCCCGGGAGATACGAATTCTACAACATTTAAATTAGGAAGTCGTGAACGCATAGATCGACCTGTGCTCTTAGGGCTTGTTTGGTTTCGTCGTTCAACTTCAATGCCGGTGGTCTAGTCTGTACCCTCAGACCAGAACAGACCAGACCGGTCCGACTAATAAGACCTACAAGGATGAGGCTAGAGAAAAGAAGGAAGCCGAGGAAATACATTTTACTACCATCAAACCAGTCATCTTCGTTCTCACTGTCCTCGACATCGCTGTTTCCCTCCGCCTGGGGCTGTGATGGGCTAGAGCCCAGTTGGTGAATCCTGGATGATGTCTCGGTCACAGGCGCAAGCGCACGGTACGCGACTATACGTGTCCGAACGTCGCTTAGACCAAATCCCTTGGGTTTAGCCGATAGTCATTCCGAATGCTATGTATTCGATAGCTCCTAGGCCCTATATTCTAGCTCGCTATTGAACATAACTCCAGTATACCTGTGCGATTTCTCCTCGAGCGTAGCCCCTTGCAGGTGTTTTCCATACCAGGCCTGGAGACACTCACACGCCTCTGTAATATCTGTCTTCTGCCTACCACAGCGATCAATAACTGTAAGCTTCGTGCTACTAAAAAAACATTCGTATTCATCTGACATAGGCGAGATCGCAAACATGTCTGGAGCAAAGCGAGCGAGATCTCTTTGGGAGTCGTAGCGAGACAGCTAGTAACTCAAGCTATTTCCAGGGAATAACGTACCTACTCCACATGTATACTATTCACACACGATCACGATGACCGAAAACAGTTACTACACTTGTCAATTGACCCCAAAACAGTACAACGAGAGTTGACGGATCGCACGAGAGATGCTGTGTTTGATATCCTATGGTCGTATGTGTTACACATCGCTGATTATTGAGTCCTCATTCTCAACAACTGTTTCTTCTTGGGAAAAAAATCACATCTTGCTAGACATTAGCTTTGGACACGGTAGTGTTTCATTCGACGATTTTTTTCCTTGTATCTAGCCATCATTCGCTGTTCTGACGATGTGTTTGATTATCAGGCATGTTGGCGCGGATATGTCTGTGTCTAGAGGCCTTGAAGGTGATGTGGTAGGTTGGTGTTAAGAGGAAACAGCTGGTCAAGATGCACTACCATCAAAGACGCCAAGGTTCATCCAGAATACCTAATTGGTGATTACAGTCGTTAGCTAGACCTTAATTTGAAGATTTGATAACTGTAATAAGAAGGATAATGCCTTTGATAATGTGACGGGTCTATAGTCCTGTCATAGTATATAACAGTGTTTCCAAAGAAACTACATGAAACCACACCCATAATAGGCAAAAACACTGAAATTCCTCGCAGCGAAATTTATGGATTCAATAAACTTTGCCATTACGCGTATTTGGTATCATGAAACCTTTCACTCCTCTCCAACGTCGGCTCTCTGCGTTTCTGATGCCTTACTTTTTTTTTTTGTCCCACCTCCATGTCTGCAAAATTAGCGGTTGTAAATAGCTAAAATGAACTTGTTCAAGAAAAACACTTCTGAAATTTATCAGCAAAATCAGCAGTTCCTGAAAATTGCATACTCTGTTTGAGAGGAGAAAAAAAATTACCTCATATGGAGGAATAAGAACGTCCATGTCCCAGCTTTCCATGCTTTGAGGCGATGAAAATCCCCACCTCCCAGACCCTTTCTACCCCGCAACCCCGCGCCGCCCATCCCTCCTGTCTCTCTCTCTCTCTCTCTATACACAACAGCAGCACAGACGATGCAAGTTCCAACCACGCCACAATAACAACAACAGCAAAGATCAAACTTCAAACGCTGTCCTCCCTACCACCCACTAGTTTCACACCAACTGCCCAAATGTCGTCGAACCAAGAAATCAACAATCCGCGCTTCAGCAAAGAAGCCCTAGAATGGGATTCCAATAAAAAGCACGTCGAAAGCACGTCAAAAGCCCTCTCGGCAATCATGAAATATGTGCCAGCATTCAAAGACGGTCGAAATAAAGGTAACTAAAAAAAAAAAGAAACCCTCTCCCACTCAAACACATGAGATTGAAATCCTCTCATAATCTATATCGAGGCTAGAATATATATATAGATGTATAAATAAGTAGAAGAAGTAGAAGGAGGGAAAGAACCAATGAAGAAGGAAAACACCACTAACAACAAGTTAAAAACAAGAGCTCGACGTCCTAGAAATCGGATGCGGCACCGGCCTCCTCTCCTTCATGCTCGCACCCCACGTGCGCAGTCTAATCGGCGTCGACACCGCCGACGGCATGATACGCGCCTTCAACACCAAGCTCGCCGACCTCGACACCTCCAGCCCCAATCTCTGCGCTGTAAACCATTTCCTGACCAACCCAGATGAGCATCAACTACAGAGTGCGGCTGCGCTGCTCGCTACTCAGCGCGGGGAAGCTGCTTCGCCGCCGTATTCGTACCGCTTCGACCTGATTGTGTCGCACTTGACGCTGCACCATATTCCCTCCATGGCGGACATGCTGGAGACGATGAAGAAATGCTTGAAACCGGGGGGCGTTGTTGCGTTGACGGATTACGAGGATTTTGGACCAGAGGCCGTGCCGTTCCATCCAGTGAGTAAGAGGGCTGGGGTAGAGAGGCATGGGATCAAAAGGGCTGAGATGGAGGCGTTGCTGTTGGGAACCGGGTTTAACGAGGTCAAAGTCGATGAGGCATTTGTATTGAGAAAGGAGGTTGATGCAGAGGATGGGAAGCCAGCGAGGGAGATGGATTTCCCGTTTCTCATGTGCTTTGGGGTCAAGGGTTGAGGTGCTTATGCAACGACGGGAAGACGGCTGTGTGTGCGAATGTTCGGTAACGGGTTGTGTTTTGTTCCCGTGTATATCGATTCAGAGATCTTTTAGCAGGTCATTGACTGCCTTGGCAGCGAACCGTTTCCGTTCTGCTTCCTCCATGCCCTCTCCCATCTCTTTGATAGCTACCATCTTTCGCATCATGACTTCTAGGTCTTCGACCTCCTTATCCCCGGAATCTGCACTTTCGTCCTCATCATAACCCGCAAGCGCACCCTTCATGCCGAATAGCTCCATGTTCATTTCCGCCTCTTCTGCTTCAAAGCTCCCATCGAAGCCCTCTTCGTCCTCGGGAAAGTCCAAGCTTTCCCACTCTGCAGCCTCGAGCGCTTCACGTACTCGTTCAACTCCCATCGCTTCTCCAAACTCGTTCTTGCCTTTCTTCTCCGAGTCGATGTATTCGAAGCCGTAGCCCATGGCTAGCTCTTCCCACTCCTCGCTACTCTTCTCCAGATATGGCGTGGTAGACTGCGGCATCGCGACGGCTAGGCACACGATATCACCACCATAACCACAGGCGCGCTCAATCACATCAGACACAGCTTGCATGGTCTGCTCTATTGTCTCTAGATCCCCCGCCTCTACCGGTCTCTTGAAGCAGTATATCCACGCTCCCAGTGCTGTGACGACTTCACGCGCTTCGGGCTTTATGAACTCTGTACGCCATTCAGCGACGTCGGAAAGTTCGTCGACCCAGATTGGGAGCGTAGCAGAGTAGTATTTGGTTTCGAGACGCCATTCGTGCGTAAGGCCGGCAGTTGTTTCGGACGTTGGCTCTGGGGCTGATCCTGTAAGCTCTGTGCGAAGTCAGCAAATGCTCAAGACAAGGTGATGATAGTATTTACCCTTGAGCAGCGAAAGAACGCCGGAATCTGGTGCTCCGACTGCAAGAAGGCGTCGAGGGTTCTTGATGTCCATTTCGTTACCCATTTCGCTATCCATTTTGGATCGTGGTGGAAAAAGTTGTCGGGTTGCGTTGCGGAGTTCTCGGGGGTGAGGTCTTAGCCTTTCATTGTGGGGTAGCTGTGTGCAAGAATCGGAGAAATCGCAACCACATCCAGTTTACGTTGAGTAATCATTGCGCAAATGTGCCTCAATAGTATTATGTGCAGTAAAGGGCAAAGTCTGCATGATGAAAAGTGCGCCTTCATTCGTATCCCAAGGTATCATCAATTCTGTAGGCCTTGCTATCTCGTTCTTCAGCGTATGTCCAGCAAAAGCGATCTGGTTGCATACCTGTCCCTGCCTTTTGTGCCCGAACCCTCCGAGCCAGACTGCTTCCTCGCTGTCCTTGCGCATTGAGTAGCTCGGTATCTAGCCATGTCGTATTCTTGCTCAATCCTCTTATATGATTCAGCGACCGCCACCACCACCGCGAGTGCTAGCCCTTGCCCTGTTGACTGTCGCCCTACCACGCGCAAGACCAACACCGCGACCCCTCGTGCCTCTCGATCGGAACATGGGCGCATTCCTATCATATGTTTAGCATATGTAACTACACAGTGGAACTGACTGTCATACCTCAGCATGTCTGGAACAATAAAGTATCGGACATGGCTGCCCCTAATGTATACTTGTTCGAGATGCGACACGCGACCGTCGCGGGCAGTCACAGTAATGTCCTTCAACTGAACATTCATGTTGTCCTCAGCTGCAAGTCGTTAGCCGGTAGTTGAGGAGCGGTAGGAGCAAAAATGCAAACGTACCCTCGATAAGCTTGCCGCGGTACACCTCGCCAGACGTGATTTCAAGCGTGACGATGTGGCCCTGCATCGCATTAGCATAAACTTCTGGCGGTCTGCAGTATACGGTAAACATACAGCTGCCTCGTTGAGGAGCTTGATCGGAATGCCAATAGTGCTCGTCATTTTTTCTGTTCGGTACACGAGTACTCGACGTACTGCGTTTCCTGGGTTCGTTCGCGTGCGAAGTCGTAGAAACGGTCGGTTTAGGTCGCGAGAACCAGTGAGTCGGGCCGTGGACGTGTGGGGTTGTGGGAGTGCGTGGAGATTTAGAGAGCTTGGCCGCGCAATGTAAAGTCTTTTCGATTCTGGGAGTACTGCACGTTGTGGGAGTGCGTAGCGTGAACGCAAAGCGCATGCGCGTACTAATATCCATGTCTACAGAAAGTTGAGGTTGAGCTTGGACCAGCCCTTAGTCAGCCGGTACCTCCGCGACAGAGTCTCACCTTCACCCGAGCAGTACCGATGTAAAATTTTCTTGCATTATAGATACCATGACATGTATATAGAACAGGTCTACAGATATGTGAACTTGAGTCGTTAGGCTTGTGGACGGAGTCGATATCTTCGCCTCCCTTTCCTTTGTGAAGTACGGCTCTGCTGGACCCTTCCAATGCTCAATGCAGATACACAGTTGAATTAGTGTAAGCGGGATACTATAACCCCCAAGATACATTCGCACTATTCCTCATATCGGGGAAGGCCAGGTGCATTAGATTTCGGAAAGCCTCGGAATTATCGGAAGGAACACCTTTTGCCCTGAATCAATAGGCGACAGAACACCATCTCCCAGTCCGGCTCCTGCACTTCCCACAACGTGCATCCTGCAATGAACATATCAGGGACTCTAAATGTGTTTCGCCTGCTAAGGGAACCGACCCTGTGCCTGCCTCAGCATACAGTCTCGACCTTCAATCATCTGCCGATTCCATTGTCGAAAGCATTTCCAAGGAAGAACGGCGCAGATGGGCAGAAAGAAGCCGACATTCAAGCAGTAGTGCTGGACAAAGACAACTGCTTCGCTGTTCCGCACACCAATGAGATATACAAGCCATATGAGGTGGGTGTAACAATATTGAGACACAGCATCACCTGACTAAAAGCAACAAAGGACCACTTCCAGCGCCTCCGACGCGCATATCCTGGCACGAAGCTGCTCATTGTTTCCAACACAGCCGGTACCTCGTCTGACAAGAACCATGCCGAAGCTGCTATCCTGGAAGCCAATACCGGCGTCAAAGTGCTGCGCCACTCGACTAAGAAGCCTGGCTGCAAAGAAGAAGTCATGGCTTATTTTCAGGCGCATCCAGAGTCTGGGGTGACGAGGCCGGATCAGATTGCAGTGGTGGGAGATCGTTTGAGTACAGATGTCATGATGGCGAATTTGATGGGCAGTTATGGTGTTTGGGTCAGAGACGGAGTGCAAGGAAGGGGATTCGTAAGTCATTTGATTGTCAATGAGAGATTGTTGCGGCATGACACACTGTGCAAAGACTAACGATGCTATAGTTTGCGAGAATGGAAGATAGGCTGCAGGGCTTCTTATTCCGAAGAGGATATACTGCTCCAGATCCGAGTGACAATCAATTTCAGTAGTGCAATCAAGGGCACGGTCAAGACATGGAGAAGATCAAGTACGCTGAGGGTGGCTTCTTACTCGTTTTTTTAGCGTATACATGTCGCTATAGAAGCAGGCTGTTGTCTCTTTATCGTCTAAGGCCGTTTGCGGCATCTCGGTGTGGTGTCGTTTCTTTGTCCATGTTCCTTGACGAGGTACCCATCATAAGATGTACAGGCGACAGCATCGCTCCTCCCTATCTCACCTACCATTTATTCTAGCCCAATTTTGCCAATCTAAGCGCTGTTGGTTTCCCAAAATCATTACTGTATCTGCAAATCCACAACTATGGTGCCAGAATCTTTGTATGGCGACCAAAGTAGGTCCACTAGAAGACGCCGTCCAGGATCTGCGCTAGATAGCCCAGCCTATCCGCCAGATAGCCCAGCAGTGCTGCCAATGTACAATCCAGCTGGCAGAATTTTCCATGCGGTTGGGTGCTTGGCGGATTTGGCTGTGCAAGAAGCCGAGCCGTTGGTGTCCATGTTCAAGGTAGAATTCCTCACAACGACCATGCGCCAAAAGCTGACCGTAAGAAGAGATTTCTCGCGTTAGTCCTGGTGACAAGCCCCTTATTCGTACTCTACCAGAAGTTCTTCGACCAGGGCGAATATGTGATTGAGAATTTTTCTACTTGGTTGGCGTTGACGGCGGGCATGTTTGGGTTGGGGGTAGTTGGCAATTTGGTGCTTGGTAGGCTTGATGCTACCGCGCTTAGTGTCCAGAGAGGTCAGTGATTGCATTGTTGATGGAAGTTGGCACAAGTCATCCCTTTGACTGACAGCATTGTAGGCAACTCGGTATACGACTACGTGCCCATCTCCGGCCTCGCCATTGCCCTTTTACGGTGGTTGTCAACAGCCTTGGCGCTATATCTTGTCAGCATCGTGATGCTCAATCTGGAAGTCCTGCTCCTCTTGCCACTAGTCATCAAGCAGCGCGCCTATTCGTACATCTACTACGAGCTCAGTAGCCCGATGATAGGACCCGTGTTTATGACGCAGATGAGTAAGCACCTCTGATGCACGAGAGTGTAGACATGTGCTAATTCCTTCATGTAGAGCAATTCGGTATTCTAATGTTGGATGGCTTCCTCGCGCCGTGGACGTGGGTTGGCGGGTTTCTGGGCCATGGCCTTGCTTCGAGTCTTGTACCCTGAAGGACGGGGTGGAGGTTGGGGTGAGGTGGCGCCATGGTGGGCGTGACGTGGCTGGTACCGTTCGCGCTTGGCAACTGTGGCGCCAGCTGCAACCCGGCTGCTAGACGGCTTACGGCATCTCTTGCATGTGCACTTGCAGTTGTCGCAATAAGCCGGTAGGTGCAAGCGAGGCGCAGTGAATTGTGTGACGGGGGAGATTGGACGTGTATCGAGCCTGTTCGGTTACTGTGTTATTATATGTCATCTGGCTGCCTGGCCATGCCCCGCTCGTTCGTTGTAGGGCAGCCCATGCCAAACAACTCAGCCTTGCTCGTTCCCACTATTCGTGAGCGAAGCCTGATGCCCAACCGCCCACGCAACGGCAGCCGGCTGACTTGGGCGAATGACGACTCGCCTTGCTCAGCAGGCAGTGCAAGCAATCTCCACTCGGGGCTGAGCAGGAGGCCATTGCATTGCGCTTACCCGTGCTGTCCGCCTCAGCTTTTCCCTTACATACTAACCAACGGCGCAAGGCACTCTTCGCCCTATTTGACCTGCAACTTTCTCACGTCAACAACCATCATCATCGTCTTGAGAATCAAGCCTGACTGACCCTTGGCCTGTCTCTCCCCCTCACACACACCACAGACGCACAATAAGCTCTTCGCGCGACTGATAAGATGGGTGTACGTTGGCCATCCGTCCCCCGTGGCTGCCCCTCCATGCCCCGCGTGCGTCATCGTTGCGGCTGACTTGTACCTACAGCTCGCGTCCAAGATGGCGGCCGCCAACGCTGCCTCTGGTATGCCTCCGCAAGGCGGACCAGGAGGTTACGTGAGTGCCCACAATCAAAGCCCGGCATGGTAATCATTCACTGATGCGACGCAGCCTGGGCAACCACAGTACCAAGCATACCCAGGTCCTGGTGCCGCCGCTCCCGGGGTAAGCCAAAGCTCTTTCTGTTCTATTTTCTTGCTTGCTCTGCATCGTCATCACCTGCTCTGCCCGCCACCCATGACTGGGCCTTCGCAAGCCTTTTCCATGTCTCCACTGCGCCTTTAGTTTCCAACAAACCCCTCCGCTTGGAACACACCCACCTTGGACACTCTCCGCCACACCTCATTCTTGGATTCAGCCACACATGCCTCTATCCAGCAAGCTGGCGACAAGCTACAGCGCCTATCAGCCCAGCCCTGGGCAGGCGCCTAATCCTTATGCACAACAACAACCAGGTCCTCCTATGCCACCACGTCCCAACTCGTACGCGCCTCCACAGTCACCCTTCACACAACCTCCTCCTCCAAACTACGGCGCATCTTCACCGTATCCCCAAGGTCAATCGGGGTATAACAGACCTCCTCCACCACCCCCACCAGGCCAACAGCCTCAGTCCCCATACCCTCAGTCCCAGTCTCCATATCCTCAGTCGCCGTTCCCACAGTCTCCGCAGTCGGGACAGGCACCGCCAGCCCAGTGGAACCAGCCCCAGATGTCGCAGCCATACGGACAGCAACCTCCCCCGCGACCTTACGGACAGCAAAACCAGTGGGGACAGCCACAACAACCTACATATGGACAGCCTTTCGGCCAACCATATGGTCAACCCCAGGGTTTCCCGCAAAATGTTTGTACCGACCCAGAAACTTATCCTGCAGAACCTCTCTTCTGGCCAGGTCTCGGACATTTCCCACTTTTATCCTATAGTCACACGAGCCTATCCGATGAAAGATGCAGAGCTAGCAGAGAAATGCCATCGAGCCAGAACTTTACTAACTTTTGATTAGGGTGGACCACCAGGACAACCTCCCCAGGGCCAGTACGGCGCTCCGCCTCCCCAGGGAGGATATGGAGGCCCTCCCCCTCCACAACAGGTTCAGGGTAGCCCCGCCGAGGTAGAAGGCTACAAGCAACTACTCCAAGCTTGTATTCAGGAAAAGAACCTTCAACCATTCTACCCACCAGGCGACCCCAGAATTACCCAGATTGCTCAAGAGGCTTCGTCAAAGATCAACCAGGTCATCCAACGCTGGCGCATCCAGAAGGAGATTGCCAATGATATCGTCAAGCTCGCCTTGTACGACATTGTTCTGTACATCGGTAAGTCCTCCAATTCAAATCTGCTCGGCGGTGCTGATGCAGAGAAGACGACAGTGGTTCTATGCAGTTCGAAGAAGAAGGTAGCCGTATCAAGGACTTGCGCCTTATCTTGGAGCGAGTCTCTTTCGCTGCCACACTCTTCGACGCAGACGGTATTTCCCTTCGCTTCATGAACACTGATCTCTCCGGTGCCCGCGATCAGCAGGGTCGACCTATGCAGGACGGTGTCTGCACAGAAGCCCAAATCGAACAGGTCATGCGCGGCGTTCAGTTCAAGGGCCTCACACCTATGGGTACTGCTCTGCGACAAAAGGTCATTGACGGTATTGTTCTCGATAGGGCGAGGCGTGGCCAACTGCGCAAGCCTGTATTGGTCATTGCTATTACAGACGGTCAGCCTGCTGGAGAGCCCCAGAACGCCATCTTCGACGCCATCTCATACGCCTTCGATACGCTGAAGGGGATTCCTCAATACGGCCGCGGCGCGGTTGCCTTTGAGTTTGCTCAAGTCGGTAACGACGAGGCAGCTAGAAAGTTCCTCAGCAAGATTGATGAGCACCCTGTAATCGGCACCGAAGTCGACTGTACTTCCAGTATGTTATTCTGTTTCTATGCATGGGCCTTGCTGATACTGCACCAGACTTTGAGAACGAGCAGGAGGAGATGGCGCGTGCCAATCCACCCGTGGACCTTACTCCCGACCTGTGGATCATCAAGCTACTTCTAGGTGCCATTGATCGCAGCTACGATAGCAAGGATGAGAAGACTAATCATCCCCCTGCTGGATACGGAGGAGCCCCCCAGGGACAATACGGAGCTCCTCCTCCAGGCCAGTACGGCGCACCTCCTCAGCAGCAATACGGCGGCCCACCTCCCCAGGGCCAGTACGGAGCCCCACCCCCGGGTCAGTATGGCGCACCTCCTCAACAGCAATATGGCGGACCACCCCCTCAAGGCCAATATGGTGCCCCTCCACCAGGCCAGTTTGGTCAGCAACGGCCCCCTCAGGGAGGTCCTGGTGGTCCTGGTGGTCCTGGTGGTCCTGGTGGTCCTGGTGGTCCTGGAAGCCCTGGAGGCTATCCAGGCCAGCAGCAGTACGGTGCCCCACCCCCAGGCGGCAGGTACTAGTAGTCGAGCCATGGCCTGGACTCGTCTGAACTAGGAAGGGCGGGATTCTAATACGTTTGGAAGGGGTTCAATAGTATAGTAACCAGCATGGGAGCATCCTAATGAAATCAATGATTAATCTACACACTTGGTAGATTATTTCCTACGTACTCCAAGCTGGTTGATGTAGATTTATAACCAATCTTTATTCTGTCATATTCACTTCATCCTCAGTCTCATCCTTTCGTTCCCTGCAAAGGTTCAACTCTATATATACTATACGCAGCCACAAGTTCCTCATCTCCCACTAAAACGGTAAGCAATGCGAGCTGAACTAGTGGAGCCAAGTTGTCATCAAATTGGCGGAGTTGTGAGTAAAGTACCTGGAGGGATTCGAGAGGTCATGTTCATCCAGTGTCAATATTAGCATAGACATTGTCCCACATGTAACAAACATCCAAGGACACCATGTGAATAGGAAAAAAAATCAAAAAAATCCAAGGTAGAATAATACTAGGTATATTTAGTGGAGCATGCTACGAACGCCAGTCGCGGCTCCAAGCATGTTAACAGGAAAACAGATGGGATATACAGATCGCGTAGGAGGACGGAGAATGAAAGCGCACTTGATGCTGAAGCGCCCGACTGATAGCCGAATCTCTTTCCCCCGAGTTTGTCGTAACACATAAGCAAAGACGGGTTGAGTGAGCCTTGTTCTCAATGGTGGATGCTTGCCACCATCGATGGGGATATGACGGCGAAGGGGACTTCTGACATTATTGCGCCGTCATCGGCAGCCCTTGTATTTAGTAGCGTGGGCGGTCGTCCGGACGGCCGTACTCGTCGACAGGAGGCCTTCCACTTACTGAGCCGGGGCGGCTTCCTGGGCGACTTCCTGGGCGGCTGGCTGAACGGCTGCCCGGAGCCTGGCTCCTTCCACTGCTGCCGCCGCCGTCGCCGTAGTGCTTTCGCCTGAGAGCAGCTAACCTCTTCTTCTTGGTATGCGCGTTGATGTAGGTGCCGATGATGAAGCCGATGATGTTGAAGAAGGGCACCCAAGTCGTCTCGGGCAGGAATTGCTGGGCAAAGGCCAGGGAGATGGGCGAGACGACCCAGCTGACCTTCATGACAGGCCAGAAGCCGGCCTTGACGGTCGCCTTGACTTGGTGGAAAGTACGGGCGCCGGCAATCAGGGCCATGGACACGAGGTAGACGCTGTTCTGGATGGGCGCAATCTGCGACTTGTTAGCGACCAAGTACGACCACGACTACGGTTCAACGGCTCTACATGTCGGCACTTACAATAAGGTTGCTGGCTAGAATCTGCAAAACCTTGGCCTTGAGGCTCTTGCGCCCCTGGAAAACCTTCTGGAGAGCGCTAATCAAGACGTGTCCAAGGGGCGCGCTGATGAGGGCGCCGTAGATGGCCATCTTGGGAACGCGCGAGGTGAAGTAGTGGCCCGACTTGCTCCTGTCGTGCGCAATCCACGAGGCCAAAAACTCTTGTAGGCCGGAAAGGGTGCCCGAGGTCAGCATCTTGGTGCGCAGCGGGTTGCTCTGCAGCTGCTTGAGGTATGCCTGTCGCGCGCCCGGTCAGTCTACTGCGCTCCCAGCAGGTCAACAACACTCGGCCACAACTCACTGTGAGGTATCCATTGGGACCACCGCCGCCGGTGATGGCCTGTCCGATGCCGTGCATGAAGTCGTCCTTGCCCTTGCCGGCCGCGTCGGCAACTGCGGCCGCTGTGTGAAACGTCTCCTTCTCGAACTTGACCGACATGGCGCCTCAATTGTTTGCGACGGCAGCTGGCTGCGAATGGGCGCGTGTACAAGGAAGATGCGGCGTCCGGAGGAAGGCGGTGGGGAGTTCTGGTGCTGGCAAGCGGACTTGGGGATGGCTGGGGATCAAGGTAAACAGCCTCGGGGAGAGTCCGTGCTAGCGCCGACGCAAGATGCGGGATTCTGTCGAGGTGTCGTGATCTGACACGCCAGCACGACCTCGGTTGCGGATATGCAAACCTCACTGCAATCTTTTGGACGACAGTCTGACAGCTGTGGTTTTGGGCCACTCTACCGACTGACATGGAAACTAGTGAGGGCGTGCAACTGCCCTGCACACTTCCGGCCTGTTTACCTGCATGCTTTTTGGCGTGCTGGGCCGGAGAATACATGGCGTCGGAGCCCGCCGCGGTATTGGACTGCCACTCTGTATCGCCACAAGAGGGGTTCGTGGCCGGCAGACGAGAGAGGCTCCATCTGGCTATTCCATGTGCAGTCGCAAGGATGGACGAGTTATTGTGTTAGGGTATCCCTACTGTCAGTCGTGGCGTCTACAAAGTGCCAGGGTGCAGTTTCCCCTTATCAGGCCGCCTCGTAGTGATGACTTGTCTTGCTACAAGTTTGTACTATGATAGGATCACTCAGCAGCCCATAGACTTCCTCTCTATCTCTCTCTCTCTTCCCGCTTCACAGTGTTTGAGCCTGTTCTGTTGACTGGTCATTTTCCTTTCCTTCGTCTCTTCACGTGCTCGTTTGCCATGTTTGTCTGGAATGAGGACGCGGCGCTTCGCCTGTCAGCCCGTTTGTACGCCTGAACGCCAACAAACGTACCACCTCGTCCTAGCCACGGCTTTAACTACTGTGAAAACTATTATTGAGGCCTCAAACGTACAAGTCACCTACTATCAGAAGCAGCAAGCAACACGCAGGCGCCCTCAACTTCACCAACCTCAAGCAGGCGACTGATTGTTTTGTATATGCACATTCTCCACAAAGACACCGTCTGTTTACATAAGATCTCTCAACCCTTTGCCTTCTGCAATAACTGGTTACCTGTTTGGAATGTTCTCAGTGATTTGAAGGCAAAGTGGCGGCCAATTGCTGCTCTCTCTCTCTCTCTCTCTTCCTATCTTCGCTGTTTCCCGATTCATCGTCTTTCCTTTTGTACCTTCACTCAGTCTCAAGCCTCGGACTTTGACCACTCATCACGTGCGCCTGCCTTGGACCCTTGGGATCTTTTCAAGAGTAGCAACCCCGATTGGGCCACGCCTTCCGCCTCCACCTCTACCTATACCCTCCTCCTCGGCTCGTACCACAAGACTAGCTGCCGCCGGCTTTAGCATTGTCGGCTTCGCCAACCACACGAAGATCTGCGGCGCCATGGGCAAACGCATGCGAGCACCGAACTGCACACACGTGGACATGGATCGTGTTTTCGGACATGACCTGCAGTGCCATGTTTGCGGGCGTTCACCATCCATTGGTTTCCTCTATGAGTGCAAACAGGACCGCGACACTGAAACTCTGTCCGAATCCATGTCCTCGCATGTGGACAAGATCGAGCCATGCAAGTCAAGCCTGCGGCAAGAGCTGGAGGCCATTGGCCTGAGCAAAAGTATCATTCTTACGGCAGAGAACGGACACTACACTGATGAGCAACTGGAAAAGCTCAAGGAACTAAAGTTGGAGCTCAACGACATCATTTCAATGAGGGAAGAGGCTAGTCAGGCCAACGATTTCGTGTCCAAACTCGCGGCCATGGCCAGGACGCCATACACCACTGACGGGACCTACAACAGCATGCCCGCAAAGGTCAGAGCAACATTGCCCGAAATTAACGGCCACAGGCCAACAAAATGAAGAGGACTAACCTCTGCACAGAAGTTTTCAGGATGCATATTCAGGGCATGCCATACCTGTCGTCCGTACTACCGCGACCGTCTCTACATCTCCTTCGAGGCTGTTCTCAACGCCGAGTTTCCGCCCATGACACGAGACGACATGGAGCAACTTCCTACCAAATCAGCAGACATCATGCGTACTATTGGCATCAAGGCCTATCCTTTACCTTCTTCCATGACTCTAGACACAATGCCATCTACCATCCCAACCTTGACGTCGTTTGCTACATCTGCACATGTTCCCTACTCGGCTCCATCCACCGCTAGCACCTCCAGCTCACTCACGTTCAAGACAACGCAGACCGACATTGAAGAGATTTCCGCTCAGCGCCGTCCCCGACGTCGCTTCTACAAGATGGGCCGCCGCTCCTCCGCCGACATCGCACGCGATTTATCCCGCACAACACCCCTCTTCACACCCCAGGGGCTCAAAACTGCTGTCCAGGGTATCTTTCGTCCAGGCAGAGAGTCCAGCTCGGACGGCTCAAACATCACGCTCCCACTTGCGCGAACGGGCACTGTCCGCGAAGACCTGGGTAATGAGTCCATGGGCGAATTCGATCTCGGTGCGTTGCGGCGGGTGCGCAAGCAAAAGGAGCGTAATGAACTTCGCAACGGGACATACACTGGCGGCTTCGAAGACGTGGGCCTCCACACTGCCGGTGTGATTATCGACACAGAGTGCAGAGAGAACAGCATTAGCACCACCGATTCCGAATTCTCCGTCTACTCTTTTGCGACGGATGAGGGCGGTGACATGAAGATCAACGGCGTAGCACTCACAGAAGAAGCAGCTGAGACACATACTCCGGATCTCGTGGCTATCGATTTCCCTGTGGTGAAGAAGGCAGGCGCCGTGATTGCGACTACGGAGATTGACGGTGATGGTGAGGATGAGAGGGAAATGGACATGGGGTTACAGAGTATCATGGCACAAGTATGAATAGGACGTGTTTCACGTGTAGGGCGGATAAATCATGCAAGGCGGGGGGGGAACAAAGTCCTAATTGACAAAAGCCATGGGAAAAACACAAGATTGTGGCACCTTAGGGCTGCACACGTACGGTCGAGAAGGAACATGCCTAACGATGAAGATGGAGAGCGCCATGAACGATCTCATAACTTCCAACTTTCGACATTACTCTACGATGATACGACAACAAAGGAAGCCAAGGCATTTTGCATTCCCGACAGCCAGGGTGATGAGAAAAGTGAGCAAGGATAAAGTAATCAATCCTTTTTTTCCCCCCATGAATTCATTCCATATACCCACTTAATAATACACTGCATTCCATCATCATACAACCTTTTCCTTCACAGCATGGAAAGTTATTTACGACCAAGCTTCCACCTAGCGATGCGTGACTGGATATCATCCCAGGTAAAGTCCTTTCTTTTAATGCCCTCCTGTTCACCCTCCTGCAGCACCACGGTCGGTGCGCCAGAACCTCCTCCTACGTTCTTGACCTCGCCACCAAACACCTGCCTCGCTACCCGTCGCAGGTCCTGGACGGTAACATCCTCAATCTTCTTGCACATTTCCTTTGCGCCCACCTTGCGGCCGTGGACCTGCACCTGTCGGCCCAGATCCTCTAGCTCCACCATGCGGGACTCGAGGTTCATGAGCAGCGAGGAGCGGAGTTGATTCTTTGCGCGTTGCACTTCGCCCTCTTTGAGAGCCGAGTAGCCGGCTTCGTCGCCCAAAGACTTGAATTCCCGGCACATGACCTCGAGCATTTGGGTTACGTGTGTGGGTGCACATGACGCTGCAATGCCGAAGAGCCCGCTGTCCGTGTAGCTGTGGTTGAAGGCTACGCAGGATTCCACCCAGCCGTGTTGGTTGAGGACGTTTGTGTAGAGACGCGAGTACATGCCCTTTCCGGGGCCACCTGCGCTGAATGAACCGCCGCCCCCAAGAAGTGTTTGGAGAACTGCGCAAGCGTAGATGTCGGGCGAAGAGATGGGCAGGGCTTCGAAGGCGAGGTGGATGTGCGATAGGCGTGGTAGCATGGGATTCGCTGGTGGCGGAATTGGGGGTAGAGTGAGGAAACCGCCGGTATATTGCGAGGGTAGTGAAGTGTCTATCGGAGGGAAGTTGAGGTCTAACGATGTGTTTACGGAAGCGTTGGAGGTAGCAGAAGTGGAGAGATTCTTGAAGAATGGTATCCTGGAAAGGAGTTTAGACGTTTGTGGTGGTGCGCCGGTTGGTGTGGGGTGGTCGGCTGTAAAATTTTGCTGGTGTGGTGGAGAGTTGGGAGTTGCGCTGTCGTCTAGGCCAACGAGGGCGGGCCCGGTGCCCTTCTCCATGTCGCCAAAGTACTGCTCTGTTAATCGCACAGCCTCATTGTGGTCTACACCGGCAAAAGCAACCACTATTCTGTCGGGCCTGTAGAACTCCTTTCGGTACGCATCGACAACGGCGCGGTTGATGAAGGGGAGGCGCTCTTTGGGGCACAGCAGGGGGTTGCCCAGTGTGTTGTCTTTGTATGCCGCCATGTGCACGAGTTCGGGCAGAATCAGTTCTGGCCTGCCCCAGATCTCGCCAATCTCGTAATCGGCTGTTTCCAGCTGTTGCTGTACCTCCTCCTCTGTCACTAGGGGATCCCGTATCGTCTCTGCGAGGAGGCCAACGGTGGTATCTACAGCGGAGTTGAACGTGGCGGACTGGTACATCAGAGCCTCTCTGCTAGAAGAGCATTGGATGTTCCCTCCCAGTGTCTGCATCTTCTCCATCATTTGGTCGCCAGTAGTGTTGCGGGTCGACTTGTAGGCCAGGCGGTCGATAATGTGGCTTACTCCCCGCAGCGCATCGTTCTCGTACCGTGAGCCGGCGTCGACGTAGACACCGATGCCGGAGAAGTGGCCTGGCAGGGCTTCAGTCGCAACGCGAATGCCATTGGCAAGTGTGGTGATTTGGTCGAGTTCGGCGGGGTCCTAGAGAGCGGTTTAGAAGGTGTGTCTTGGTTGCTTGCATGTCATGAGTGCTAACCCTCTCCTCTGCGACCGCCGTCGCTAGACTCCGTCTACTTGCGCATGCTGCTGATCTTGCGAGCGCCGATGACGTCTTGGACAGCCCTCGGGTCAGTGGCCGGTACGTGTGCGGTCTTAGCATGTCTTTGGTGGGTGAAGTTGCTGTCGTTGGCGCGTTCCGAAAAATTCCCATGGGTCGGGATATCGGGATGACATGCTGTCACGTGCCATCGCTCGCCCGCCCGCCCGCTGCCCGCCCAGGCCAGTGGATCTGAGCAGGCTGGCGGCCCCACCGGGCAACGCTCTGCGATCAGCGCATGAGCGTCGAGATGACGGGTTTGAGACTTGGTCATATACATTGGGCCTGGTGTAATTACACGCGAATGCCGTCCGCGGTACGGTGGTTGTGGCTGCGGGGTCCAAAACGCCATGACCTGCGTGCGTGTCACATCCGTCTGGCACACACATTGGCATCTGTCGCAACCTATCAACTGCTCGCCCAGGGCCTCTGGAAGGCCATGGAGAGCAAGCGGCTCGTATCAAGAAACGGACCGCGCTTTGTCGCCTCGGTAGTGTAGTCTCGACAACGATATGCAGTACACGCGCGCTGCATACAGGAGAGGTTGTTCTGGGCAGCACCAGCGCTGCCCGAGTCTTGTCTAGCCCAGAGCTGAACGGCTTAGAGCCCTGTCCAGCTGGACAGCCTGGGGCCTCTTTACCCGATAGTCCTGGCCGGCCTGTTCGCTCGCTCCGTTCGGTGCATTTGCATTTGCATCATTTGCCATCCGCCTCAGACCTCTCCTACACATGCCCGAGATCCTGCGAATGCTGTAAACGACCCACTGTGTCGTCTGTCAAACCTTGTCGAAACTCATAACTCACACACGCTGCACTCACACAGCCGCCCTCCCCCCCGTCCTCCGCTTCCCGCCTAGGGCTCTATATCCCCGTCTGCGCCACTAACAGGGAAGGGGATGTTCACTACCACGGCCGCACCAGCAGCTTCTCAGACTGTTGCAGCGACTGTCTTAACGGCAAACCCGCCCTCGTCGCGACCAACGGGCGTCCATCGAGGAATCAGCTTCTTCCGCAACCTGCACCTGCACTCTACGAGCCAAGCAGACGCTCCACGTGACGACTCCAGAGCCCGACCACGACCTCGCGCCTTAACCCACACGCCGCCAGCCTCGCCAGCCTCAACCACGCACCCGCACCCCCAGCCAGGCGCTCGCCCAAACTCTCTGATCAGAAGGCAGACGACCGACGCGCAGGCGCAGTCCCAGGCGCAGCTGCAGCCCCAACCTCCACACGCTGACTCCCCGCCCGCCTCTCCTCTGCCAGTCATGACCAGAACCCGCTCTGAGACTGCTCAGCCGCAGCTTCAAGTACGCAACAATACCGGGCCCACGCCCATGTCGACGCCTGCTCCCTCGAGCGCACCCGCAATGGAAGCCGCCTCTGAAACCCCCGGTGGCTCAAAGCACCTCCCGTCCATTCGCTTCATCCCCCATCAGGACCCCCGAGCCGGTCGCCCCTCGCTGATATTCCCCACCATCAACCGTACGCTTCCCGACGAGGATGCCATACTCCGCGTCGGACGCTATTCGGAGCGTGACAATACTCCCGAAATCTCGCCAAACGTGCCCTCTGCTGCGGCTATTGGCTTCAAGTCGAAAGTGGTCAGTAGGAAGCACTGCGAGCTGTGGTGCAAGGACGGCAACTGGTACATAAAAGATGTCAAAAGCTCGTCGGGTACCTTTCTGAACCATATCCGGCTCAGTCAGCCCAATGTCGAGTCAAAACCCTTCCGAATAAAGGATGGTGATATCATCCAGCTGGGTATCGACTTTCGCGGGGGTGAAGAGATGATCTTCAGATGTGTCAAGATTCGTGTCGAGTGCAACCGCGGTTGGCAACAGGGTCTGAACACGTTCAAGTACGTTTTGGGTGGCCACAACTGTCGAGCCGATCACTAACACCTCCAGCAAACAAACTCATGCGCGACTGCGCGCTCTTGCTAAGAGCCAGAAACCGGTCGCAGGCGACAACGCCTCAACGCATACTTCAGAATGCGCAATTTGCTTAATGTCGATAGCGGTAGGTGCGCGTGGTGCTAACAGTGGACCCGTACTAACAACCCCACAGCCATGTCAATCGCTATTCGTAGCCCCTTGCTCGCACGTCTGGCACTACAAGTGCATCCGCCCAATTTTGAACGGCCCAACATGGCCGAATTTCCTCTGCCCAAACTGCAGGGCGGTAGCAGACCTGGAAGAGGATGTTGAGGACATGGGAGACATGGAGGATTGGGAGGGTGAAGAGGAGGCGGCAAATGGCGAACCTACCCCACAGACGACTGCGGACGAAGCAGACAGCCACGTTACGCCCCGTGCCTCGGGCGTGCCCAACAACGATGATGAGTCCGATGGAGACTTTGCCGAGCTACGACAGCAAATTACAAACATCGATTTCAACAGTTCAGACGCCCCGAACGGGAACACAAACCCATCGGTACTAGAAACACCACAACGCCATCTGACCCCTCCCACAGGGTCAGCCACAGCCACAGCCACACAGCCAGTGGCAATCAACGTTCTGGAAGCAAATGAATGGACTGGCCTCTCGCCTCTAAATCCTACCACGGTTGATGGCTTGACTCCCGATCGCATTCATGACGGCCCAATGACGCCCCGAAACGATGCCGGCCCCTTTGTACTTGATGGAAGCGCGGGCAGAGCCTCGGGCGCTCGTTTACGCGATACATCCAATTCGGATTCTGACAGCATTGGTGCGCTCAGCACTCGTAGCAGCAACGAAGCGCCTAGTCTCCCTCCTGTCCGCTTCGACTAAGTCGCTTGTAGCCAACAGGCCTAATCACTGGTTGCTGAGACCCCGCGCTCCCTTCTTTCCTGCATGTTCATTTTGGCTTTTCTTTTGCATGATTCTGCGGTGTTGGGGGCGTCTGTCAAAGGTGAATGGTACGCATGATGTAGTTCTCAACGTTGTTGTCTAAAGGGGGAATTCTCATTTTATCATCTGTACAATGTGACGCACGTGCCAGTAGTAACAGGAAGCGATAAGAAAGCGGGCTAGCTTTAATGTATTGTTCCGAGCGAAAAGCATGATGCTGGGCGCCTGTGATGTCTATTGTTTGATATAAAAAGAGGTTGGTATTGGATGTTGGTATATGTTGGGAAGGAAGGTTTAGATGGATCATGCAAGCAAAACGTCTCCAAGGACCAAAATAAACCACATGTTGGATTTCGTCGCATCGTTTCTCTCGTCAAACCCCCTCGTTTACTTGTCTAGTAACAGTCGGTCTCAAACATGCCCCCCATGGCCCTCCCCTCATGGCTCGCCTTCCATTCCTCCAACAGCACCATGACCTCTTGTCTCGTATCCTCGATAATACCATCCATCTTGATATCGTTCTTGTCGTAGCCAAACGGATCCTCGAGCTGCATTCCAATGCCTTCAATACCATAGAGCGTAAACGCAATGATAGCCACGACAGGCACACTCCACCACTTGTAATCATCGACAATAGCAAACGGCAGCACGCATCCGTACAGCGCGAGCACCTGTTTCTGATGAATCAGATGGGCGACGGGAATGGGCGTGGAGTGGATGGTTTCCATGCGGCCGTAGGCATCCACGAGCGAGTTTAGCTGGACGGTCATTTGCGAGGACAGCGGAGCGTTGAACCAGCCTCTGTCTGCGCCGCGGCGGATGTAGCCTTCGACGAGAATGGTGAGTTGTAGGGGAAGACCCAGACCCTGGTCTTCGTAGCCCATGAGGCCTTCTGGGAGGAGGGAGACGTATTCGTCCTTTTGCATGGGCGTGGTGCCGTCGCCGTTTTCGAGCGTGGCCGTCGACTGGCTTAGCAGCGGCGTGGTCGCTGTGCTGGGAAAGGCGGTCGAGAGCGTGGGGAAACTGCCTGTGCGGTCAATGTAGCTGGGTCGTCGGGACACGGGCCGCGAGCGCTGCGGGTACACGCTTGGTTGTTGCTGGGGCATGGAAGCTAGGCTTGCGGGGGGGATGTTGAACTCGGCGCGTAAGTTGTGCTTTATGCTGTAGAGAACGGCGACGAGCACGCGCACGATGCGCTCGGTGTCTCTTCTTTCGGCTTCGGTGGCATGGCCGTCGCGGTCGTGCGAGTTGACCAGCGAGATTCGCGCTAGGTTGCGTACGCTGGTTCCAATGGTCGTGAGACAATTCCTGCCGGTCCAGAAGCGGTCGTAGCCGGTGCTGTTGCGGAAGACGAGCATCAGACCCACGACGATGGAGAGGGACGGTATAATGGTCGCCGGGATCGAGATGGAGTCGACATAGCGGGTGTCGATGTAGACGATTAGGACGGTGAAGAGCGAATGGAGCAGCACTGGGGTAACGATGATGTCGTGGACGGCGCCCTTTGCAAACCGGAGAACGAGCGGGATACGGCGTGGTTTGCGGCGAAAGGCGTGAGCGAGGGGGTAAGTTGGGCGGCGGGTGTGGTTGAGCGTGGGAGTGGACGCGTCCATGGTTGACAGAGGATGGCTGGTTCGGAAATGTACTATCTTCTGTAGTGACGGTTTATTTTTTTTCTGACAAGCTGAGCAGAGGGCAGAGAGCAAGAGGAAAGCCTGCTTTCTTATCTCCCCCGCAAAGTCAGCCACAGACTGGAGTGGGGAGATATGGGGTGCAATATGTGGTCGACGGTGAAATAACAAGGATATTGTGCCAGGTCCCGCACCACCAAAGCCTGTTACGAAACTACACCGCTACTACTAACACGAGGCCTAGGTGTCTAGTCGTCTTTGCATTACATGCCGGGCACGAGGGACCATCCTCTACGGCACAGTTGTTGCCGGCTGAGACGCACATCGTGTATACCAAGTGGTTCTAGTCGGTGAATGACTGGGGTACGGCTGGTCCGTCACATGGCTCGACGTGAGACTCCACTCCACGTGCAATGACGCGCAGTAACCGAGCAGACCACCTCGGCCAAACGCGCATCGCGCGACATCTGGCAACGTCCATGAGAAATAATGATGAAGGACCGATAACACCTATCTTGTACCCTTTTCCGTACCGTGTGATTCTGAACCTGCACTGTACGCATACACACACACACACATGTATATATATACATGTAGCAGCCATGGCAGACTCGCATCATCTTCATCCCACCATTCCGTCCGATGTACCCGCAAACCCATCCTCCCCAGAACCCAATACGACACCGAAAACCCCTCCTCCTAGAGCCACACTGATCCAAAAACTGCGCTTCCTTCTCCTAAGATATGCTGCAAACAGCGCACACGCCACCGACCGTACCCTCGTCCGCCTATCCACAATCCTCTCCACACCTGGCGGCATCGACACCATCCTGTGCACAACATCCTACACCCTTACCCTCCTCTCTGCGTTGCTCTCCAAAATCCTTGAACGCCGCCTCACAAATATCGCTACGGATATCGCCTCGAAAGCCGATGGCATCCTCTTCCCCGGCGAGACGCTCATCGCCGAGATCCCCGCGTCTACGAGCACAAAGCGCATAGCGCAGATAGTAGGGAGTTCGAAAGCGCTGGCTGGGGTAATATCCGACTACAGGGTCTTTGTGCGATTGTGGGGGCTGGTGGGGCTGTATACTTGGGCACGGGCAACGTATCTGGAGCCGCTGCCGCAGGAGGCCGAGCGCAAGGACAGGATATTAAGGGCCTTGACGTGGACGAGTATTGCGTCATGTGTAGGCTCCCAGGTCCTCGAGAATGGCGCGTATTTATCGAGTAAAGGAGCGTTGACGACAGATGGGTGGGTCGGCGAGGCAGGCAAGAAGAGGGAGTTGAAGTGGTGGACTTGGAGTGCGAGATTGTGGGCTGCGTATGTAGGGATCGAGCTTGTTAGGTTGGGGGTTGAGCATTATTATTTTCCTCCTGTGCCTGCTGGTGGTAGTAATGGACAGGGAGACGGGGAGAAGGAGGGTAAGATTGAGGTAGAGGAGATGAGAAAGAGCAGGAAACTTGCGAGTTGGAACTGGTGGAAGAGCTTCGTGTCCAATATTGGATATGCTCCTATGACGCTACACTGGTCACTCGAGGAGGGGCTGTTGAGTGAAATAGGTGTGGGTGCTTGTGGCATGGTTGCTGGCGGAGCATTGCTGGTTGATGCGTGGAGTAATACTGCGTGATTTGTCCGTAGGAAGAGAGTGCGCAGTTTCGTACTGTTCATGCCATGCCCTTGCATCACAAGCAAGATACATCAGGTTGATCAGCTCTGCAAATCGCCTCTGATATCCCGGTTTTTTGCAAAGTAAAAACCAGAGCCCGGAGATACTACAGCAAAGACAGAGTGCAGAGTCATCCGCCAAAAACCGGATGTGTAACCTTCCCAAGTCAAGTCGAACGGACTTGTGTACATACACGCTCGTAAGCTGCATGAAGTGCAATACAACTAAGTGGATAACGCGGCTTTCCAAGGTCGTATTTTCGGTCCTTTCTCTTCCTACCACCCTCAACGGTTCCCAAACTGTGAGCAACCAACTGAAATAATAAAGACTGCGCGCACACATGACGCCTAGTATCCCAGCCGCCGGAGTATACGAATAAAATGGGAAGTAATCTCGTTATAAACACCTCCCCAATGCATCCAAACAGGTACCGATATCGCAACACGCCTATCGCACCCTCCCCACCAGGAATATACTCTCCGGTCATGTCGTTGTCGATCTCCTAGTCCAAGTTGATGATTTCTCCATGCGCCTTACCACCCAATCCTTGGCCCACCTTCCACATTTGGGTCTAGTTGCCGAGGCTTCCCTGTCGATCGCTGACCACACGCAGCCTACCAGGTAAGCACATGTGCTCAACCACAATGTTTCCGGCGATAACGCCAGCCTGAAACACATATCATCTTATGTTGCGGGAACATGACCGGCAAATCGCTGCTCGTACCTTCCTGATCGGCGGAAGCGGCCCAGCGACCAAGATTCTTTCTTGGGGATCAGCGGGGGAGTGGCGTGTAGGATGTGGTTGTATGGCGAATGGGAATGGGAAGGGGGGAATACATGTGAGGAATAAGTTTAAGAGTATGTAAGGAGTAAAGGTAATGAATCTAGGCTTTAAATGTTTTGTTTCGGCGAGATGCCACGCCGGAGGGGATAAACATGTGATAGGCTCAGTCTTAGCCTACCTAACTCCAGAAAGCGAACCAGTTGCGTGGCCTTACACGGAGCAGTTGCTTGCTTCTGGCATGGTGGATGTGCATGTCGAGGTTCTGGTTTAATTAAATTGTCGTTACCGTCTTCCGTTCTGGGACTTACCCGTCATCACCGGAGGAGCCCGCTCGTAGACCCAGACGGTGTACGCGGGGAAAGAGGTGTATAAAGGGTAGCCATACTGGACGCTTTGAGTTGAGGGGACAGGTCGAACAGCCGAAGCCAATCTCTCGTTACACAGGCAAGAAGAAGAAGAAGACATTCACTCGTCCATCCATCACGTCTCACTCCAGTTACCCGAATACCCGCCCATCATGAAGTTCCTCGCCAGCCTTCTTCTTGCAATCGCACCCATTTCCCTCGCTCTTCCCACGTCAGTCCCGACCGAAGATGCCGCCGTCGAGGCTCGACAAAGCTGCTATTCCACCTGCGGCTCCGTATGCTACACCTCGGCCCAAGTCAACGCTGCGTTAAAGGCGGGTTACGGCTACTACACCAGCGGCGATGAAGCCGGTAGCTCGACCTACCCCCACACGTACAACAATTACGAGGGCTTTGATTTCCCTGTAGCTGGACCGTACCAGGAGTTTCCCCTCCTGAAATCGGGTGTCTACACTGGCGGTAAGTTTTACACGTTTGAACTCGCTGTGTTTAGGAAAACATGGGGCTAACCGGTGTTTCTGCAGGATCGCCCGGTGCCGACCGTGTTATTTTCAACACGAAAGGAAGTCTAGCTGGTGAGATTACGCATACTGGAGCTAGTGGAAACAACTTTGTTGCTTGCACTTAGGGTGGGAATATGTATGACGAGATGAAAAGGATGAATAACTTGAGTGGCAGCGGGCCTTTGAGGGCGACAGGTCTGCTAGGTCCTGTTAGGTTGTCAACGTTGCGTGACGTGTAACGAGGGATTGGCTTATGATTCACGAGAAATTGTTGTGCGATGAATGAGATGAGCCGCGATGGCAAAGTGTATATATGAATGAGATCATTACTTCAAACAGTTGTAATTGCCTTTCTCCATTCTCTTGAAATCTCCAAAGGAGGAAGCTTAGCAGAGGTGGATTCAAGAAACGGGTTGATGCACGTTAATCTAGATCGTTTGTTTTATCACGAGTCAATGTAATAGTTCTTTTTTGAAAAAGTAGACAAACAGGTATGTCTAATGAAGCACTTCATGTAACAGTGGAGATTCAACTTGGTAGAGATAGTAAAGATGTCAAGCCTTGCTTCGTCATGTGATGAAAACGGCCATGACGTCAATTGATACACGGAATACGAGTACGACGGCGCTTATCCTTCCCACCAAAACTTGTGATTCAACCGTGTGCCCGATCACAGCCTCGTCCCTTCTACTCCTTATCAGCTTGATGTACTGGCACAGATACGTCTTGACACGCGCGGACTGTAGCAGTGTTTCTCGGAGAATGTCTAAAAAAAAATGTTTGCAGAAATGATAATAAGGCATTCTTTAAGAGGAATTTGACCAGTCCCTAACATGTATACTTAAGAGTGGCAGAACCACCCAAGTGGTGGCGCTTAGGTCATTTCAGCGATAAACAAAGAACTGCAGTTACCGGGGTTGTATGTATGCGTTAGCGTTTCTATAAAGGCTTAGCGCCTGAGGATTAATAAGAAGCAGTCGGATATGCTCTCGAATGTACTACAAGGCTGAGTTCAGCCACTGCGATTCGCTCGCTTTCAGCGGGCTATGTTACGCGACCAGCGTCACGCGCATCTGCTACATCTCTAAACCGTTTGCAGGGAATGTTTGCCACAGAGAACTGAGCAATATGAGCCTTAATTTTAATCCCGTGTTCATCCACAAGGTCAAGTGAGTCAGACGTGAAGGACCTCTTTCATCACTACCTTGCCATTATGTCTGTGCCTTGTTGACACCCATGTCCAAAATTTTCGCCTACCAATAGTAACAGATTTGACAGCTAGCGAATTTCGATTTTCTCTGAGCTACATACACAGATCTGTGAGCCTTGTTCTACTGTGCTTGCATGTATGGCCGCACACTCCTCCGTTTGACGTGCATCGTACAAGAGACATGATTCCTATCTTGGTACGTGCCTATCATTTCCTCCGTGTGTTGTAGATGAGGCTTTCGTACATCTTCAGTTGCATTTTGGTACTACTGCCGGCAAAGATTTTGACGTCATCCGCGTGAAGCGCTGGAAATGCCGCTGGGGAAGCGGGTTCCTGCAGGACCCTGTCTCGCACAGAATACGCAGGGCTGTGTGTGTCGAGCATCACTTGTGCCAGGAGGATATCAACTCATCTTTGGGTGCAAGATCATACCACGCTAGGGGAAGCGCTTCCCGATCCGATTACTTCCCCTTAAGACTAGTAAGACTGTTGGGCTCCAGGCGATTTGGTACAGTCTCGCGTGGTTATCCGCTTATGAGCCGAAATGCAGCTAGACTCTTGCAAGGCTGCCTATTGGCCTCAATCATCGTGTGGTAGCCCTGTCAAGGAGTCAATCCGTCAGATGAACTCGGCCTATCCATTTACACGTAAGATATCGCCTGCGTTACAGCCCAAGCAGCGCAAAGGGGACAACAATACGCTCATAAGGACGTAGATCAATCGCTTCCTCGCTGTCGTTACGATATCATCATCGGTACGGTCGGCCCGGGAGCTGAAATTCCGGGCAGGGCACTGCATAAGGAATTGGCCTTCCGAGTCCTCCGTTTTATAGGCGTGTGTGATGTAACCGAAGTGTTCGAACCGGATCTCACTCGTTACACAAGAAAAAAAATGCTGTACCATAGCCTTTTTGCCAATTCCATGCCATGATATGATTTCCATCTGTTGTGTCGCATGTCGGGATCGGCCCGAGAATCTGTTCGAACTGGCATTAGCATTGGTACGGCATTCGACGGGGAAGTTCTCCGTCATCCCCATGCCAATGGCGTTATCGCTAAACGAATACAGCGTACCCTATTCAACCAGAGCTGTGTCCTAGCCAAACAAAACTTCTTCCAATGCAACTCCCCTGTCGCCGGGGAAGGGGGGAATGTTCCGCTGCATATCTTTGCTGCTGATGCCCCTTCCCCATCGAGCGCATTTACTTAGTAGTAACTCATGATCAATTGCACACCAAATCATGCCGGTTCCGCGCAGCGATGTGCCAAATCTGCTGCCCTCTCAAGCCTGTCTCACTCTGACAGGACTAGCTCATTGCAGCCCAGAATTAACAGCGTGGAATGGTATAAGTAGCATCTTGCCTCTGTATAATCAGCTACCTTCAAGGGGTTTTATACATTGCTATACTATACCTCTTTCACATCATGAATGCCTCACATCTTTCGACTGTTGCCGCGAAGGCTACTACGTATGGATCCTTAGGCCAGGATGGTCAGAAAATATCTTCTCTGGCATCTGGTACTTGCGAATCTTCCAATGACGCCAAAGATGTCAAAAAAACCACCAGTACGGTCCAGGACTATGACAGTGACTTGTTGTGTGTGGGAACGTGGGCCACCAAGAAACAGCATCCAGAAACCATAATTTCTCCCGGAGAAGGTGCAAAACAACCTGTAACCTTTCTCATTGGAGTGCTAACGCCTCACAGCTCGGAAAGTTGTGCTGCAACACCCATGTACTCACCATCAAGCCATACATGAGGCATGTCTCGGCTCCATCAACGATCACCGTGCCATTATCAGCCTCCTCAGAGATCCCTACCCCGAAAAGTCGACTGCTCGTGCTGACAGGTTGTGTGCCGGCTCATCTTCCGCGTTGGCATGCACGTGTGTTACGGAGATTGGGGCAGATATCGATGGGGCGCAAGTGGCCGCAGTGACAACGAATGGCGACAAAGTGCACGGAAGACAGAACAACGGCATCAATTAGGGTATCTTACCGTCATGGAATGCGAGGCACTGTCAAGGACTAGCCTAGATATTGCGATGAATATCCATAGTTTAGCGTGATTGAATAAAATACAAGAAAGTTGTTTTACCTTTCACTTTCTCCCAGCGAGTTTATTGTAAAAACAAGGTCAATGCGCCGAGCCAGATGTCAGGTGGCTATGTTATTTTGTTTTTGGCCTTGATCCCATGCATGAGCGAGGCTGTGCCGCATGCCCTCTACGCGCCCTCAGCCTCCTTGTTTCTCCAAACCACACTTCCACGTAGCAACTTACTTCAATCTCTTCACATAGCGACAATAGGCTATTGTGAAAAGCTCTTCATATCGCGGCCAACATTTGCTCTCTATGTTCTCCTTGTCTCCCTACATTTCAAACTGAACGCTGAGGCGACTCTCCTGGCTCCGGGCGGCAGGAACATCCCCACCACCCTACACGAGGCTGAACCCCGAAATTTTACACATGGTTTACACGAACAAAAGCATTCGAAAGTAGAGCGATGCGGCGAACTGTACTCCCTTATCGACAACCGAAAATGATTCAGCCTTCACCCCAACAAAAGGGGATGAACACGCACACTCATAGACAAATATCTATCTAAATCAATGCTTACAAGTGTACAGAGCGACATAAGACTTTGCGATGGCCCTCATCAGACCTGCTCACCACCCTACCTACCTACTCGTCGATCTTCTCCCGCGTATATCCTTCTGGCTTCAGCCTCACGCATACAAGGTTACATATCCTTCAACACATACATGCAAGTGGAAGACATACTGTTGCTAGGTTTCTAGTTATCCCTCTTGTCATATACGACTACGATTCCTTTTATACCACCATTACAACAACAGCGCGTTAGGAAAACATGCTCCCAAGCATCGTTGTAACTTGTATAACTCGTAGGATTACAACTAGATAGATAAGGCGAAAGATGCTGTTGGTTCAAACGCGGGCTATACACATAGAGAAAATTGTGAATAATGGTAAAAGCTTCTGGATGATCAAAATTTCTATAGACATGGTGTCAAAATGTCAGACGCTTGCGTCGGCCATCGATCTTGACTGCGAGTTGTCAAGTTTAACATACGTCGGACAATGCCTTTGATTGTTCTCAGCATCACAATACACATTCAAGATCGAAAACTGTTCAGAATCCTGCAGCTGATGTGTGATAGTTTTCGCCTTTGAATGTAGCTTGATGAACCATGCTATCAGGTCTGGAGACGCGACACAACTCGACTACTAGAACAGGTCTATTATATCTCGGACCGATCCTAGATGAGATTGCGCAGCCCATTCAATATGCAAATCATATAATAGACGCCGTTGTCAGGGTCTAATGCCCCTAGGACGAGAAGCCGTGCTTGCTGAATGGTACCAAGTCTACAGCTAGTTAGCCTACACCTGCGATTGATTCATCTAGTGTCGCTTCGGTAGTGACGGATTGTTCCATCATAGGAGCTAGGCGGGGGAGCCAGGGGAAGTCGCCTTCTAGAATTGAAGGTGCAAGAACTCTATTTCGAGGCGGCTCTAGATCTGTCGGGTGCAGAAGACGGAAGCGCGGGGCCTGTGGACAAGCGAATGCACGGACCAATCAACCTTCACTCAATCTTTTCGCAGCAAGCTCGCTATTGCTGCAGTAGACTTCAATCAAAACCTGCTTTTTGTCTGCGAATTTTGCCTGGTTGGTTGATGCTGCCCTATCACCGTGTTTTTGTCTCCGTGACGAGGCCGTGTTTTCTTATTTCGCCACTTCGCCCCCTCACTCGGGGTCTCCCCTTGTACCCTATTGCAACGATGGACCTATCTACAGATGCGACTGAACGCGTTCGTATGTCACTGGCCTATTCTGAGGGGGTATGGCTAACCTGAAGCGTAGAAAGGCTCCGTGCATCATGACACTCATGCAACGCCACCGCAATTTATTCAAAAGGAGCATTGGCGATATCAAAGCATGCGCAAAATCGAACTAGAGAATGACCCAGACATCTTTGATCTCAATAAACGCGACCAGTTTAGCGAAGATCGGAAAGAAATCTGGCGCCCTGCAGGTATCATCCCAGCCGCTCAGATCGAAGCTGCTTGCCAGGCTTATGCAAGGGGTAAACCGCTGTCGGTACCGGCAGAAGACGCGAACATTTTCGAACATCGGGACTTCCCTGGTCTTCAAGTCATCTCTGGCCTTCTTCCGCCCGAGACCCAAGTCCTCTTTACTTCATGTCTGATGCATAGAGATTTGGCCGATCCTGGCCACAAAATCAACCTCCAAGCGGATTATCATATCCCGTACCCACCAAAACCTGCATCAGAAGGACTCCGGTTTGACAGCAACTTCTTCCTTCGTGGGCGTGCAGAGGAAGAGGACTTTTTGGTGCCCAAGCAGCCAGATAAACAGAAACCACTCAACAATGAGCAATTTCTATACACTAAGCTTCGATGGCTCACACTAGGAGAACAATACGACTGGCCAACCCGTAGTTATGCAAAGCATGCAACGCCATTCCCACAAGACCTGTCAACACTAGTCACTGGCCTTTTCCCACACATTCGGCCCGAATCTGGCGTTGTTCTGATGTACTCTGCCAAGGACTTCATGCCTGTACACCGCGACGTCAGCGAGCAATGTCAGCGGGCGCTCGCAAGTTTCAGTGTCGGCTGTGATGGCATCTTCATTATGGCTCGGGGAGAAGATGATGGAGAAGGCGAGAATGCGCCCAAAAGTGTTGCGATTCGAGTTCACAGTGGTGATGTTGTGCATCTTACAGGTAATGCTCGATGGGCGTGGCATGCAATGGCACGTTCAATACCAAGTACCTGCCCGCCACATCTTGCAAACTGGCCAGTTGGAACCCCAGGCTCCACTCCAGCCGAGGAGAAGGCTTACAAGAAGTGGAAAGGCTATATGGGCACGAAGCGCATCAATGTGAGCTGTCGTCAGGTGTGGGATTAGACAAACGGCAACCAGAGGGACGGGCCGCTTAGAGAATTCCATCTCAGTGGAGGCGAGATGATTTGTGCCTTGGTGGAATATTCTTCGGACCTATACGCCCGGGGCATCGTAGGCCCGCCCAAGGCCCCCCGCGGCGTCATGGTGGAGCTTGTCTCAGTGACGAAGACAACTCAACTCTGATACGTGAGCAATGCCAAATCGCGTCTTGACATCATCTTCACTACCTCTGCTAAATCTTGGGAGTTTTGAATTCGGGCTATCTGAACGCGCTGACTCCTTCGACTTATCGTTGTGGCACTCTCAAATGCTCTTTTCAGGAAAATGCAGGGTTCAACGTGGGCCCAGACTTCTCAAAATTACCCCAAATTACTTTTTTTGCTCGGCTTACCCTGAATTTTTATGAACGGTACGACATCCGCCCTGAGCGGGCCATGATACATGGTACTGGAACCGTACACCAATGTCTGGCAAGCCGTTATCAAATACGTGTGGTTCGTTGGCAAGCCACATTTCGCATTAGCGCTCGTGGACGCATGATGACTTAGCTCCAATTCCAATGGCGGGGGGCGGATCATCGTCGCCCTGAATGCCTTGCGACAGCACCCCAGTCACTTTGGAGTTGTAGTTATCTACCGGTGGCGGTCGTAGCATGCCGTGAACCTTGCTTTCCTTGCGTCAACGGGGCCGTGCTGCCTTGAACGCTGCAGTTTCAACCCACTCCTGACTCTCTGCATCCTGGAGCAGGTGCAAGGATGAATGGCTTAAAGTTACTACTCCCCGGCGTGCCCGGCCCTTCTTTTTGCTAGTCTTATTAGTTGATTGTTCTCTGCCCATCTTTCAATTGTATTTTCTGCTAGCGAGGAACTGGTGTGAATCACAATGGGTTTTCTGGACTTCCCCCAATTGCGTTACCATGGACCATGGGTTCAGATGCTTATTGCAGGCATCGGTGTCGGTTCATCGGCAGGTATCTATGTCGCTCTCAACCTACTGGGTGCCGGTGGTGGAAGGCCAGACTCAGCACAGGTTGTTCAAGTCGTTAATGCGACATTATGTGCAGGTATAATTTTGTACGCGGGCCGTGTACAGAACACCCACTGATCACTTACAGTATGGTTTCTCTCATCTTCCTTTGGCGGTTCCATATTGAACAAGCTGGGTCCTGGTGTCACTATGTGCATCGGCGTTCAGACCTACGCTGTTTACGTCGGATCTCTTTGGTATTACGATGAGACTGGCAAGAAAGGTTACCCATATGCTGCTGGGCCCATCATTGGAATTGGTGCAGGCATGGTCTTCATCACTGCAGGCTATGTTGCAACCGCATACCCAGAAGAAAGAGAAAAGGGATCCTACGCAACGATATTGATGAACATGCAAGCGCTTGGTTCTGTCATTAGCGGTATCATACCCGTCATCATCAACAGAGATTCCGATACTGTTGCTGGCGTACCTCGTTCAGTCTACATTGCCTTTATTGCTATCATGGTTGTTGGTGGTTTGCTATGCCTCTTCCTGCTTCGACCACACAAGCTGAAAAGAGACGACGGCTCAGTGGTAGCTGTTGATCGCCCAAGAGGAGCTTGGGAAGAGTTCAGGTCGAATCTTTTGGTATTCAAAGATCCTATCCTGCTCATGATGCTACCAGCTTTCCTACCTTCTGAAGGTTTTCTGGTATATAGCGGATCGGTCAATGGTAAGCCTTTCCCACGGTTCCTCTCACTCTTTACTCATCTTGTTCTAGCTTTCAACAACAACCTGCGCACGCGTTCACTACTCTCATTCATCGCTGTCGTCTTGCAGATACCGGCTGGCTGGGCTTTGCAATATGTTCTTGACTATCAAGGCTGGGGTCGCCGAAAGCGTGGATTGATTGGTTTGACTGGAGTCAGTGTACCTCTGGTTATCGCTTGGATATGGGAGATGGTAAGTCTCTATGGAATTGCACACATGATCAATCCAGTAATCAACAGATTAGATTCGCACTCGCAACTACAACCGCCATAGTCCACCTACTCACCCTACTGATTGGGCGGATCCCAAGTTCGGCTGGATCTTTTTCCTCTTCATGCTAAACTGGGTCTTCTCACAACTATGGCACAACATAGTATACTACTGGATTGGGACCCTCACAAACTCGCCACAGAAACTCACTCATTATGTTGGCGTATTCCGTGGCGTCCTCGGCGCAGGCGAAGCGATCTGCTTCGGTCTGGACAGCATCAAGATCCCCTTCATTGCCGAAGCAGGCGGTATCCTTCTGTTCTACATCATAGGCATCGCAAGCTTCTACTACCTAGGAATCTACCACATGAAGGACACAAACTACGACAAGACCGAAGAAGGAGCCGTTATCCCGAATCATGTCCTGCAGGAAGAGGGGTGGACACCGGGTCTGGAAGCCGGCTCCAGTGCCGCGTCAAACAAACAGGGAGGAGAAGTTACAGAGTGTGAGAAGGAGGGTTCATTGGGTCGCGGAGAGAAAGCCTGACGGACATGCTCCCAATGACTCCGAAGCACATGGATCGCTCAACGGTTAACAACGATTCGTATAATGTCATGGCATTAGCAAGCATACACCTAATTCCATCCAATCACCCAAAGGGAGGCCCATGTCCCTCCACTTTTTGCTTTTGCTTTTTTCCTTTTACCGCCACTCCCGTCTCCCCCTTCCCCTCCACCAGATTACGCCCCCCAATGCACGCTGATATAGGGCCGTGCACACCTAAACCTATTGCCGCGAACCATATAAACCCCATTTTTTTTTCCCACTCCAATCCGCCAACGCAAGCGATTCAGCTCCTGCGTTCTGGACTTTATGCCCACCCGGCATTGCACACACACACGCACGTAAACGCCCTCGTTCGCACGCCCCTTCTTCGGCTAAGTCATTGCATGCATCGCTAATGCCGTGCTATCACTGTTGATCGGCAGAAAGTTAGTACTGGTATGCGCAAACTTTTGACTACGGGACTTGCGGCGGGTCTGTCCATAGTCCCCGTACCCACACGGGCCGTTCCTCAAACCGCCGCATCAACAACGTCCGACGGTTTATCCTGTATCTTCCGCGGCGTGACACTGCTTGATGGATGTTTGCTGACACAGACACGTGTGTGTGGTAAGTGGGTCGGTGCTAGTGCCAGCCTTGGATGACGTGGGTGTGTGTGGATCAATGCGTCAAGTATGAGTGGGGGGAGCACGGAAATGTCTACACTTTGGGCGAGGGCCTCGTGCTCGGGGCGTTTTGCCGAAAAAGGTGGATAACGTTGAGCTAGGTGTAGGGGCAACGGTTTTCAGTGGAGAGGAATATCACCCGAGGAGGAGTACAGTGGTCGGTCGGTGGATTCCTGCGAATGGGCCTGATGGACTAGGATCTGCGTTAATCGGCCTACATTGGATAAAGTTTCGCAAGATAGCTACAAAAGACGCAGATAAATGCGAACGCGAACGCGAATCATAGCGTTGTCGTGGGAAGGTACAAGGAGATGGTAATTCTCTAACGTAAATTGCAGGCTGGAAGGAAGTTGCTCAAAAGTATCCTCCATCGCCACATACCCTGCTAGGTACCTTCGTTAGCTTACATAACCAGCTCATTCCCCAATTGCCCGCCTCATCGCTGCCATAATAATCCCTAACACGTTCCTCCTAAATATCCAAAAGTTCAAACTTCACGAGCAGCGTGCATGTAGTTTCATGTCCCCCCAAATCTAACATACGGATGAAACTCCATCCAGGCGCCGCATACATAAGCCTGAGGGCAGAGACAGCAAATATAGGGTTTCGCGCGAAGCTGTCATCGCTCTTGATCAACAGCCGGAGGAACACTAACTCGTTGTCTTCGTACTCCCACTCCAAAACTTCTTTCCAGATGGGGTCCGTTGCTGGTGAGTTGTCCTTGTGCAGGAAGCCAGTGAGTTTGTGAGGTTTGTAGCCAGCAGTTTTGCGCTTGGGTGGCATGTTGTTCATGTCATTGGGATGCACAAGAGTGCAAGTTAGGTAGGGTTTTATGTCGCCAATGTCGCGGTCTTTCGGCAAAGGGACGTCTGTGGCGCCTGCAACGTGCAAGCGAAGTTTCTTGCGGCGTCCAGTGCTGAGGTTTCCAGAGCCCCCTGCGCGAAGAGCAGCAGGTTTGAGTACGTAACCACCCGAACCCGCAAATAGGGCTTCATTGAGTTGAGAGCTGGCACCGAACGTTTGCCAGTTCAATGCGCAGATTTGAGCTCCTATTCCCCAGAATGGCACTGGTGCCAGGTTCTTGGAAGAGATGCGGGTGCCCTTTGGGTATACGCGCATCAGATGGTGGGCATTATGACGCGCAATCTTTGCGGCATTAGCTGGGAGGTGTGCCCTCAGACCAGACTCTGAAACGTTGATGAGCTGGTGGTGGGGGGCATTCTCAAGCTCACTCTCAAACCATGAATTGTTGACAGGCTTGACGGATTGCGCATACACACCCAGCTCAGCCAACTCTGGAATGATGGCACCAGCATTAGTGGCCTTCTTCTTCTCCGCGTAATCGTGACGGGCTTGCTTTTGCTCTTCTTCATCGGAGCTTGAATCGCTACTGCTACTCTCTACCTCGTTAGGTAAATGGTACTCAACGATGACTGCGACTTTATTCCCCAACTCTGCAAGCGTGATGTGTTCATGCTTCCGAGGATCATCTTGTTCGCGTGTGCCCTTGTCACGAATTTCTTTGCTGAGCAGTCGGTGCCCTAGAACTTCTTGCAATATCTGTGCAAGGCGAAGCTGGCCGTGTGCGTTGCAATGATTTTCCAGGGAGATCATGATGGGTGCAGCGTTCCTCTCGTTCGCAGCTTCCTCATCCACAACGTCGCGGATCGTCTCGCATACTTCGCGAAAGGGGATATGAGAGACGAGTGTGTAGCCATGCGTAACCTTTGGCTCGTCCTTGTTGCCATCATTATCCCAGGCATCGATCTCAACGCAACGTGATCCGGTGTGGAGTGCGATCTCGTATGCAGCGGCGTGCGACTCGCCGAAAAGTTGGTGAGCCATTAGATAGGTGTTATGAGATGAGCTGATGAAATATTCTGGAAGTGGGTGGTGTCTGTCGATGGCTTCAGGGGGTACATTGATGTGACTCTTGTCGAGCAACTCCCGCAAGGCCACCGTAGGTTCATCAACCTTTAGCCCGGCTTCCGACTCCTGCAACACCCCTTCTTTGACGAGATAGCTCTTGATTGCTTCACTCACGCGAAGTTTGTCCTTTGTGACATGCGATTGCCGCGCGGCATGGCCGCCGCCTGCCACCGTTCCTGCATCGATAGCCTCGCCTTTATCCTCATCGTCCACTACTTTCTTCGAGAAAGGATTAAGCTTGGAGATACCAGATACCAGGTCGGCCATGATGCGCTATGGTTGTGACACGAGAATAAGTGGGAGTGTACCGCCACAGTGATGAGGGGTTGTTGTGGCAGGTTTAGCTGCTGGTGGGGTAGGCTTGGCTGGCGTCCGGTTAACACGGGAAGAACATCCAAGGACACGCGCCCGTTTTCTTATGTAAAGCCTCTGAGTATTCGCTCTGATATGGACTAACTGATTCCTATGCGGCAGAGCACAGGCCGAGCTATGTTTACTCCAACCTGTACCCCGCGGTCCACATGTAGCGCATACGCTAGGCCAGATATATACTAGTCGTTTTTGTACCTTGAATGCTCAAACCGATGTACTATGGAATCGTAGACGAAGAACTTATCGAAGGGGCAATGAAGATCACTTGGAAATTTCTTACACTTCCACTGCATTAATTGTGTTCTTCGCTTGCGAACCAAGGTGTCTCCTATTCTATAATCACTGTAATTCCAATCAAATCTTAGAAAAAAAAATATAGAATGGAAAAGCTAAGAGTCATTAATTAGCATAACTGGAGAAAGATAATCTGATCATTGCATCTCATCCGTTCGAGATGCAGTCGCTGGTACTGGAGTGAGTGTTTTAACCTAGGATTGAGTGGAAATGCGAGTATGTAGATGTAGCATCGCTATAATCGTTGAAAATCGTTTGGGAGCAGTAAATTTGGCCAAGTGACTCACCTATGCTATCTCATTCGCGGACAGGTACCACCATGTTTTTAAACTTAACCGAGCATAGTTGCAAAGTAATTTCAGCATCACCTCAATCCCAGCTACTTGGAGCCTGACAAAGAAGCAAGTAATTTACAAAGCTTTGACATGCTTTCGAATGCTATCATCCAACGTACCCCTACACCTCTTGTGATGGAGTGTGATCTCCCAACAGACATCCACTCAATCTTGGCGCTCGAGACTCTGTAACAGAGGTCTTTGAAAAGGACATAGCCCACCGAATTGGTAGCTAATGAGAACCTTGGAAAGAGTGAGCCTTGGTTTTATGGAAGCGATACTGATGCCGAATAGGGCTGGTCGCTGGAGTGATATCTTTTGGGCGTCAAAATAGTGACTGGTGAGCTCAGCAGAGAGCATGGGAGCGGAGAAAAATCTTGGCCTGCGAATATGAGGGAGATCTGACTGACCTGGTTGTTGTCCGTTCTTTGCTCGCCAGCTTCTTTCAGCTTCAAACATGGGACGTTTTAAGCGCGAGAGAAACCAAGAAGCCCAAAAGAGCTCCCCAAGGTTGTCAAATACACCTTTTGCAAATCAACCAGCTTATCTTTCTCCATGCTGGCACGTCTCAGGAGCGGGCCCTGGTGCTTGAGGATGATTTCTTCCAGGTTGAAGCAACCCCAAGCAAAAAGGTGAAAAGCATAACGATAACGATACGATTGCGAATTCTCACCTATCGCGTTCTTACTAGGTTTGGTGAAAAGCAAAGACGTTGTACGGTGGCTCTCCGGCCAACCGGATTACATAATTCACGCCAAGTGGGCATCCCCACCTGTCAAGCGGAAACATTTCCAAAGTCAACGTTCGATCTGCACCCGACTCCTCGCTGGCATATCCACATCACAGTAGATAATGGCGTCCGACGTCATCGAACTTACGTACAATTCACTGCTTCGGCATCATGCGGGCGCCCACACAAAGCGGGGTCCTTGAGTTTGGCCGCGGTGCCGGGAGTCGAATAAAAAGGTCGTTCCCCTCTTCTTGGACCCCGCCCCGCATCCGCAATCTTTTGTTTATTGTAGATAAGTAAGAATAAAACATTTACTTGGGGTTTGAATAAAATGGCCGACAAGGAGTACAAGTTTCCTGCCTTTGATGACCTTCCCAAGGTGAAGGATATGCCCCAGGGCAGTATTTGGGGCTTCTTCGACAAGGATGGCGAGAAGGATGAAGTCGGAAGTCAGTTTGAAAAACCCCCCCCCATCTCACAATTTCTCCTAGTGATCCTGTCTGAAGAGAAGAAGAGAAGAAAAAAAACACTAAAACTTTGCAACAGCCATCAATCTCCTCACGGCCGAGGTAGTGCGAGCCGCGTCAAAGGAAATCAAAACAGGTGAACACGTCCAACTTGATTGGGAACTCCACAACGTCCAGTTCCCGGGCTTCAACCGCAAGCACTTGGAGCAAAAGAAAATCGACTTTGCCGACTTTTCAGCCTTCTGCGCTAATGACGATGAGTTGCACATCAACACTCAAGCCGGCTCTCAATGGGACAGTCTCAAGCACTTTGCCCACCAAGCGAGCGGCATGTACTACAACGGTCTCTCGCACGCCGAATCAGCCAAGAGTGACACGAACGGTACGCATAAGTGGTGTGAAAGAGGTGGTATTGTCGGACGAGGTGTCCTCTGTGATTGGCTAAGGTGGTATGAGGAGAACAAGGGAAAGGCGCCAAGTGCCGTCTCAAGACACGAGATACCCATTGAAGAGATTGAGGAAACATTGAAGTGGCAGGGTACAACGGTTAAACAGGGTGATATCATGATGCTTCGAACTGGTAAGTGGGCCCAATGCACAAACCGTATATGTTTGTTTATGTGTGCGTGTGTGTGTGAGAGACGCGTACTAACTCTTATATACATAGGCTACGTGAGATGGCACAAGTGAGTACACGCTTGTAATTCCAGAGTCCCCCCCTCCCCTGGTTCTAACACTACTAGCAACGCAAACGAAGCAGAGCGCAAATCAGGAACCCGCGACAACACCGTCGCCATTGGTCTTCAAGCCAATGAAAAAACAGTCCGCTGGCTCTACGACCGCCACTTTGCAGCCCTGGTAGGCGACAACCTCGCCTTTGAAGCCTGGCCACCAAAGTTTGACGACGGCTGGTGTCTGCACGAGTGGCTCCTGGTCCACTGGGGCACGGCCATTGGCGAAATGTGGGACCTCGAGAAGCTGAGTGAGAAATGCAAGGACATGGGACGCTACACCTTCTTCATGACCAGTGCGCCTCTGCACGTCAAAGGTGGCATTGGAAGTCCGCCCGGCGCCATTGCTGTACTCTAAGTCGCAAGTGTTCCTGGCTCAATATATCCCATTACGTTATTCAGGCGAGAAAATTGCAGTTATTTATATTCATTCAACCCCGACGCGGCCTTGAATTTCAAACCACGTCTAATGTAATCACTCTATTTAATCTAACCGACGTGAGAGTAACTTAATCGGCTATGTCGTGATAACTTGGGAAGAAAAGACAAAAAAGAAAAAATGAACGGGAAAGCATTAGTGTTGATACGAAAAAAAAACTCTCTACAATCATCTTCAGACATGTGCGTATCGGCACTAGTCTACAAGAGTAGTAAAAGAATTTTGCTGGTAGTGAGAATATCTACGCTTCTCACGAATGACATCAACCATTGCATGCACAAACAGGTCAGGGTGTTCAAAGCACCTTCAAGGGTTTGCAAGTTGTCAGTGATTGATTCATACAGGCGCAACTTGCAATCTTCAACAGCGTACCATTTTGCTTACATCACCAGCCAATTCAGTGAAAAGGATAGAACGGTATTTTCGTAGAACAAACTCATTAATTATTACTACAGGAAACGGCAGCTCATCACCAATTTTGTACGACCCAGTCCTACCAGCACAAATCTGCTCTCAAACCCCCCCTTCATTACGGGCACGTATTCCTCCTTGCATAGCTGATAAAAACAAGAAGGAACCAAAAACAATCCATTTGCTACTCATGTACGTTTGCGCCGTAGCCCAATCGTGGTATCATCCATGATTAAAAGATAGGAAAGTCGTAATCATGACTTGCAACCCCCCAAAACAGACCGGGTATCATTGGTCGAGAACAGGCTTCTAAGCACGGCCCTGGAAGACGGGGTTCTGGTCACCAAAGGTAGTGTTGTACTCGCCGTGCGGGGCAGTGCCAGTGGTGGGGTTGTTGAGGCCAGAAGATGCTAGGCCCGATGAGCCGACAGGCGCGCCGGTACCAGAGGTGTTGAATGCATCGTCAACCTGAGTACCAAATCCATGGGTGCCACCAGTTGTCGGCAAAATACCCCCAGATAGACCGGAGGCAGGAACACCGCCAGCCAAAGCAGAGGTAGGAACGCCACCAGTCAGACCCTGGTTACCTGTAGTCAGGCCCTGACCAGCGCCGAGGCCTCCAGCGTTGCTGTACTGGCTATCATACTGGTTTGCCGAAGAGTTCAGGCCCTGTGAGGTACCAAGGCCACGAGAGTCATCGTGGGGACCACCATAGCCGCCCTCACGGCCGTGGGGCTTGCGAGTAACCTTGCCAACCTGAGGAAGGCTGGAGGTCTCCTTGGCTGAGCCGATAGAGAAGATGGGGCTTTCCCACTTGTCACCCTTGGCAGCAAGTTCCTTGTACTCGGTGGCCTTGGACGAGATACCTCCGGGCAAAGAGATGTTCTTGAAGATGGAATCGTGTTGAGTGACAGCCATGTTAACCTGGGTGTCCTTGGCCCTCTCCTGAATGGCCTCCTTCTTCTGCTTGCCTTGCATGATACGGTGCTGCACAGCTGAAGCGTAGCGCTGGTACATGTTCTGAAGGTTCTGGGGGTCGGGGTTGCGCTTGGCCTCGGCTTCGGCGCGGTCGGCCTCAGTCTTGATATCAAAGAGAAGCCCATCAAGCTGGTTGGCACTATCCTTGATCTGCTTCTCCAGGACCCTCTGAATGACAGGACGCATGACCTTGAGAAGGAGAGGCTTGAACATGTTGAAGAGGAGCTTGTGGTTGCTCTTCTTCATCTTGATCTGAAGGTTCTTGATGTCAGACTCAACCTTGGTAACCTTGAAGAAGTGGGTTTGAGCGTGATCGCGGGCCTTGTCGGCAGTCTCCATCTCAACCTTGAAGCTGAAGCCAGATCCGCCCATGAAGATGTCCATGACACCCTTGTCGGTAATGGAAGGGAAACCCTGCTTGCGCTTGATGTAGTATGAGACATCGCGCAGATCCATCTGTACGCCTGATACTGAGAGCATGACCTTGTTCTTGTTCTTGCTTGAGATAGACTTGCGGCCCCAACGCCAGTAGTTGTCGGAGCCAAACTCCAATGAGTTGGGCGCAAGGTTATCACCCTCAATGACGAGGTTCTCAACGACAGCGTCAACCATGGGATCGCTGTACTCGATACGCGGGATGGGGATGTATCGGACATTCTCAAAAATGGCGGGAAGGATGACCTCGCTCAAGTCCTTGAGAAGGTGGGGCTTGAACGTGGTCTGACCATTCTCGTCTTGACCAAGGTCAAGGAAGAGCCTGTTGACGGAATCGGCGAACTGCTTGTTCTGCGGGTCAGAGTCAAACTGCTCACCAATGAACTTGAATTCATCGGCGATGCGGTCAGTGTGCCCACGGTAGCGGCCGCGTAGGAGATGGTGGCCGTCATCGTACAGCTGGTTCCACTCTTCGTTGCAACGGTCATCAAGGATAAAGCCCTGCTGTTGTAGAGTCTTGCGGATGAACTGGTTCATGCGTGTGAACCAGTTCCTCAGCTCTGGATCCTGATCGGCGTCCTTGTAGACCTGGTTGATGGACTCAATAAGGTCATCGAACGAGGTGTTGTTTGCGAAACGCTCGAGGAGAGTCTTCATGTTGGTCAGCCATTGATTCTCATTGAGGAAGCCTAAATACGCACCTTGAGGTCAGTTTCAGCAGTCTTCAGTGCATCATTTTGATGCGCACCTTGAACAGAGCCCTTGCCCTGCGAGCCCAGGTTTCGTCCATGGCCGGAGTACTGCTCGGCGAGGTTGAGCAGAGTCTCAATGGCGCGCTGGTAGTCTTGGTGACCCTGGATCTCAACAACCATCTTCTTGAGTCGCCAAATGGTCTGTTCGCGACGCTCCTCTGGCATCTTGCCTTTGAGGTAGTTGTTCATCTGGTCGCGGCGGACACGAACTCTCTGCTTGTCCTCTTCTGATGTGTTCTCTTCAACCTTTTGCTTGGCAGCCTCAAGGCCACCACGGGCGTCAACACCGGTGCTCTGACCAGTTTGGCCCTCGTGCGCGCCGAGTTCAGCAGTGTGCTGGGGATCGCGAGACCCCTGAGGGTTTGCCGCCTGGTTGACGTCCATGGCGTGCTCCTTAAGCTCTCCCTTGGCCTGATCCTTGTTCTTGTTGCCAAAAGGCAGGCTGCTCTTAGCCTGGTTGCGGAGGTTCTCGCGGTTCAGGTTAGAAGTGTCGTGCCAGGTGTTGTCCTCGGCAGGCTCGTCTAGGCGGTTGAGGCGGTCTTCTGAAGGCTTGACCTTGTTGGCAGTGTTCAGTGCGGCATCGCCAGCCATGTCGCGAAGGAGAACAGTAGCGTCCGAGAGGAGCTTCCTGAACTGGCCGTTCGAGATGAGCAGCGTGCCGAGGGTGCGCAGGCCCTGAAGAGCATCGTTGCCATGCTGCTTCGCTGTCTCCTTGTCGACAGGCGCGTTGGGTAGGTTAGCGTTGTTGCCGCCAAGGTGCTCTGCCTGCCAGATGAAGTCTTGGAGGAGGTTGCCTTCGTTCTTGGTGAGAAGCAGGATCTTGGCTTGCTCGATGACATTTTTGAGGTCGCCAACAAGCTTCTGGCCATCGCTCGACAGCTTCTTTGACGGCGAGTTGAGCGCCCTGTGTGCAAGTGCCGAGTTTAGGGCAACGTCAATCTGGCTGTTGGATGGCACCTTGCCATTGGAGAAGGCTGTTGTTTGGTCAGTGACTGTTTGCATTGCCTGTGCGACGTGAGCGCGCGTGTTCATATGGCATACCTTCGACGATGCCGTATAGCTGGAGCTTGTTGTTGACGTCCTTCTCCTTCTGCTTCAAGTCCACCGGACCTGCATCGAGTTAGTATCGAGCTCGCGCTCAAGCGGGGCAAGTTTGTACATACGATTGACGGCGGAACTCATTGTGTAGGTCTTCTGCTGTGGGTATCAAGGTGGGGGGGTATCAAAAATGCAGACGCAGAGCTGGAAACAAAAAACAATGGGAGTATGAGGTGGAATGGGTATTGGGAGGAAGTGGGTATCTGAGTGGTATGAGGGCAGGAATCGGGTGCGGGCAGAAGCAGATTTGTATTACGGCTGGCTGGGTAACACGCGTGATTGCAGCAACTACGTCACTCAGTCGTAGCTTCCCGCTTGTGAGGAGGGTCTGGGCTACCTCCACCTCACCACCCTGATTGACCCCGACCATGCTTTGCCTGCATCAATCAAAGCCGCCGCCACGCATCACGATGGCTATGCTGCCCAATTTCCTGAATACATGCCGTCCAAATCCACAATTGTACACGTTCTTCCCGAGGCGCGAGGTCAGACAAGGCCAGATAGGGTCTTCCTTGTCTGTATGACGAGCGTGCGGGTGTTGTTTGCGGGATGGATCGGCGCCAGGCTTCCCAATGGGGACGGGAAGATGCGTCCCAGTTGCGTCATGGCATTCGAGCCGTCAGCCACAATCTCGATGCCGTTCTATGCGAACTGTGGCGCGTTGTCCACTCTTTGGCTTTGGGGGGGCGAGTTTCTTCCACTGCATGAACGCAAAAAAAAAGGACCTTCGCACCTTCTTCCTCACGACCTGCGTGTCGCACACCCCCGCCATGAACTTGTTTTTACGCACAACGTTTGTTTTTGCTCCCCTCACTTCAGCCCTTCGATGCGCCACAAGGGGTAATACAAGCTTTGCTTGGCAGCCTCTAGTCTTTTACTAGCGTAAGCGCCGCCTGCCACACCGCACGCGATGACGACGTCCATCTTCGCCTTCTCTCCCTCCATCTTGTGGAGCGGCTGCTCATTCGCTGTAGCCACCCATCCAAATACCCTGCTGGCATGCTCTCCGTGTCATGTTTCCCTTGCGGGCAGATGGCTTGAGCGCCACACAGCGCATCAGACGGCTTCTGCGCAAAAGCACCAAAGGCTCAGAAAACCGGGAAACTCCCTCAACAAGGCACATCCCGGAGGCGCTTTTTGCTCCAGATCTGCCCGTACGGGGCGATCATCCTGTGCGCAAAAGGTGGCTTGGATATGCCTGCTATCAGCGTGCGTGCGCTAAGCCTGTCTGCGGCTGTCTTCTAGCCCTTCAACCTCGAAGCACAAAGCGCAGACGGCCCTTGAAAAGTCCCTGCTGCACCCACCACGCCAGCTTCACGTGCAGTGCAAGCGCGACTATTCAATTGTCGTTAGACGTACAAAAACTTCGAGCTTGTTGATATACTTGATTTGACATGCACCCACCTCTCCAAGAGAAACATCTACTCTTCTGTCGCTCAACAAGACTATGGTGCTTGCATTCACTAGTATCTGTAGGACTTCTTGTCCTCTGTACGGCGTCTTCGGGTGTTGTGTTTCCACTTACTCTTGTCCCCCATGTCGTACCAGGCCTCGTCGCTCTCCCAGCCGCCCGTGTAGCCAGCCTCATACTCCATTGGCTCCATCCGAATTCGCGATGTAGTGACTCTTTGAACATGTCTAGTAATAGGTTCGGTCTTGTAGTGGTCATAGCGCCTTTCTTTTTGGGTCTCCCTCTTGATATCCTCTTCATACTCCACGTCATCCCATTCGTACTTGGTATCTTGGATGGTCTTCCAGCGTGAGGCGTGCTTAGCAGCTGGCCTTGACCATTCCTCGTCTATCATCGCCTCATATTCATCTGGCCGCGGATTCGCGAATTCGGCTTCATCAATGTTGGCCAGTTCATGTGTGCTGTTCATGTCGAGTTGAAGATTGGGCGGAGGTTTACGATGGGAGACGCCTATACCACCGGCATCGGGACTCTCCTTCTTCCTGCCCGTCAACGTGCGAATAACTGATGAGATCGCGTCGCGTAAATCATCTCCGTTGTATCCAATAAGCATACATCCGCCCACCGTAAGGATGGTTAGTGGTATAGCTACACTCCAGAAGAGACTCTGTGTCTGGTTCATGTCTCGTATGTCTGCTGTGTTCATACCAAAGTAGCTCGTCGCAAACGAAAGAGGCAAGAAGATGACGGTGACAACCGTGAAAATCATGATGGCTTTTCCATGGTCTTCTTCGTTGATCTCGAGGATCTGCTTAGTGCGATCAGACAGCGGGCGGCATAGGCGAATGAGGTCTTTGTAGTCATCCCGAGCCAGTTGGAGATTGTACAGGCAGGTTTCGAGCAGAGTCCGTTCGTGTGGGAACATACTGCTTCGAGTGGGATTTTCCTGCTCATAGGAATTGTCGTCGAGGACATTGATGTAGTTTTGGATAAGATTGATTTGCCGGGTGTTGACTGACATGAGCGCCTGGAGCTCCTCTTGAACCAAATTGATGTCGCGTAGAAGACGTTTGCTCGCACGACTGTTTACTTGAAATTGCTGATTGTTGTTAGATTGAACCATGGTTCCCTGCAACGGAGAAGAGCGTCTGACCACTTACAAGGTTGGAAATGTATCCACGGTACAAGTCGCCCACATTCTCTTGTGTTTGTTGCTGTGGTTGCTCCGAGATCCTCAAGCTTCTTCGATTCCACGTCTCAGTCTCAGCCCCAGTCTCAGGCCTGTTGAGCGGCTTGACTAGCAGCCTCCTCATCAACCATGCACATACATACTCTGGCCCCAACGACATGTGCTTGAACAGGTTTAGTGGAGGTTCTGGCCTAACCATTACGCACAGCTTGAAACGCGTCCTCCGCAACGAGCGTCGTGTATCGTCACCAAAGTCTTTTACTGCACCCTCTTCCGTGCTCTTTTCAGATCCGTATTCAGATCTGTAACCATCGGAAGGTTTATACATTGCGTTGATGAGGGCTTCGTCCCGCAATGCTTCTGCGTTGGCGTGGACAGCACGTTCGGTTGCCATGAAGAATACAATGGTATCTCGAAATGCTCGCACCATTTCCCGCGGCATTTTGTACAGTCCCGAAATAGAGCCATCTTCGTTCAGCACACCTTCTGCTAGTTCGCTGGCTTCAAGGAAGAGCTCTTCAGCGATTTCATGCGCTTTGGTGAGTGTTGCCAATGCACCCCCGTTGGTTTCTTCACGCCTGAACTGTTCCGAGTTGAGTACCCAGTCCTTGAGTACTGAATCTGGAGGTGGACTTTGACTAGGCTGTTCTTTATCAAGCGAAGCTGAAACACCCCCCGTGACAACAGCAACAGGTTTATCCAGACCAGCCGCTTTCGTTGCATGCTTCCGTAGATGCTTGAGTGCAGCTTCTGGGGTGTCATACGATCGAAACATGCTGCATCGTTTGCACCGCTTAATCACCTTGTTCAGCTGCGCATTTGTTTCGGGGACCGCCAGATGATTGGGCTCAGCAGAAGTTCGAATGTACCAGGTACGCTCCATCATATCAGGATGCCTCCATTTGGGGTCGGAATATTCATTTGGGTCAGGCTCCAGAGACCCGCGTGTCGTCATTGCAGTCACCGTGTCGTGAAGTTGTTTCATTGCACCCCAACCTTTTCGAAGAATTCGACTTTGATCCAAATTACTGACGAACAGCTCAAGTGTCACGCGAACAATCCCAAAGAAGCCCGTTGCTTGCTCAGAGATGCGATCGCATTGGTCATTGATTGCGTTTTGATGAAAGCTAAGGACGGACCCGGTCTGTTGTTCACGTTTTGATCCAAGTTTAAGTTCAGCAAAGTCGGCAGAGATGTCCTGGAATGTCATTTCAGGGAGAGATTTGTAGTATGCAGTCGATTTGAAGGCATTGGCCACTTTGCCGTACGACCTTGTAGAGAATTCTGTCGTCATGATCTTATCTGCTTGTTCCAAGACGCTCAATGTCTGTTGTGTGTCGGATGTGCCCATTGACTGGACCTTTTTCTCGTCGCTAGCAGGACCGCTGGAAGTTGATTGTGGCCAGTGGAAGAATGGCGGCGCAATTAGGGAAGAGCTTCCTGATATCTGATGTGGAGAAGACGAAGCAAGGCGTGCGTTCTCCTCATCCTTTTGGTCTTCTATCATCGCAAGCGTAATGGACACGAGATCATTTCGTTTGATGAGGCTTATCCAGTCGCCAGGCATGATATCCTTGCTGCCATCTGGCGTCCTGTGTTGCAAGCGGATTTTGTCGTCTCCCTCTCTCTTCCCACTTATGTACCTGAGCTCACGGAGGTTTGCTTCAAGCTGGAAGTAGGTCCTGCAGGCACTGATGGAGAAGATGAATTCCCGGCCTTGCCAGTCGATGACTCTAACCTTTCGCAGTGTATTATTGGCCACATCATGGCTACCCAGTTGCTTAATGTCCTCTGGTACCACGTCGATCGACTTGACAGTCTCTTCCGATATAGAAGTATGGCCGCATGTCACGATGACATTGGAGCCAATGTTCATTATCCACAGATTTGGAACATGGATGATGCTGTCAACACTGGTGTCGCTAAACCTTTTGTAGGATTGTTCTTTATCCCGGTCACGCACCGATTCGTACGGATAATAGGTCTGCATCAACGTCCGCGGCGGAAACAGTGTGCTTTCAGAGCCAGAAGGGCACTTTTTAGCTGCTGGCTGGAGACTGAAGTAGGGCACACAACTGAAGATGACGGATTGTGGGTCTGGCTGTTCTATCTCATCGGCTCGTAAGACTGTGCCAGGCTCGACAAACATGCCTCCCAAGAAGTGATTGACTTTTTCCTTCCATAGTTTTGCAAGTAACTTGTGGGTCAGTGTCCGCAGGCGAGGCGACAGAGGCGGTATGTTCAGACACAAATTTGTGAAACGGCCAAAGTCGAGCTGAGGCAGAGGAAGGTGATACCAAGTCATTCTCACTGCGCGCAGCAGCTGAGGGTTCTCAGGGCCAGATATAGTATATATCTTCAGCAGGTTTCGACCCTGATCCTCCGCATGCATGGCCCTGGTAATCTTCATCGTCTCGAATTTGCCGATGTTAGCTCCCTTGCTCGCATCCAGCGCTTCGGAGCTAGTCTCGTGGCTTTCTGGCTCTCTCTTCGGCTGTACAGGCTTCTGTTTCTTAGCAGTCTTTACCTGAAAAGAGAGCTTGTTGTTTTCACTGTCGACAGGAGCCACGGCCTTTCGACCCTGGTCTTGTATGACGATAATCGCAGGGGGAGCTTCTGTGTTGCTCATCTCCGACACGCTTTCGGTCGAATCTTCGTCCACACCTTCTGGCTCGGGTGGCTGATTCGATGAGTGACGAGATGTGGTTGAGCTGTCACTATCGCCGCTTATAAAGACTCTCCTCCGTCGAGCATATTCTGGGTTTTTGTCGAACGCGATCCGAATGCTGGATTGTGATCTGATAACAGCATCCCATGCACTAGGTAAGATGGTAGCGCCATAGAGATCCTCGACTCGATACTTCCCTTTGGTAATATCATCGAGTAAGTCTGAATTCACATGGGTATATATTTCTTTCCAAAGCGGTTCCGTAGCCTGTGGCAGGAGAATTTAGTCTCGAAAGGGGCATTCTGGGGAGCAGCAGCAGAACCACACATACCTCTTTACTCCCACACTTGTCCAACGGAAAAACATACGATCTCCCCTGATGATCCAGCAGATTAACAAAGCCGACAGCTGGAGCGTAAGGAGGAAAGTGTCGCATTCCGGACACACGCCGTCGCCGATATTTGAAAGAGCCATCAGAATCGCGTGAAGCATCATCCTCAGGTACTTGTGGCTCGGCTTGAGGAGGGGGTGGCACGTATGGAATGTGGGAATATATATCTTGATCGTCGGCAGGCTGCTGTCGGCGTTCCCTTGGCTCGGGGGTGTCATCCTCGGCGATCTCCGCAGCACGCCTCGTTCTCTCCGCACGGGTGTGCAAACGCTCCTCACCCACAAACACATATGGTCTTTCCTCGCGGGAGTGCCGGCGCTCTGTACGTTCCTCAAACTCGCGCTCTATAAGTTCCCTGCGCTCGCGGTCGCGCCTTCTCATTTCAACATCTCGTAATACCCTCTCTTCCCTTGTCGCCTCCTCTTCTTCTTCCCATCGAGTAGGTGCATCTGATGTACCACGCCTACGCTCCATCGTTCCTACGTCAACAAACCAGCTTTATCAGAATTACCAAAAATAAATCAAGTAAGTTGTCAGTAAACCGCGCACGAAAAGAAAGTGCAGAAAGGTCCAAAGAAAAAAGATGAGATGATGGAGAGTTAAGCCGATATTTAAACGTAAACAGAACTAAATGGCTTTGCAGTTGCTGCAGTTCAGCTCGCTACCCTCCTGTATGCCTGCGGGGTCGTTTGTAGTTTAGCTCAAGGATTGGCGCGGGTGATGATTTGGGGGCCGACAAAAAAGCCTACCTGCATCGAGCTGAGAGGTAAAATGAGTTGAAAGTAGGACAACTTGGGGAAAGGGCGTTTCGTGTCATGTACCCGAGAGCTTGCAGTTCAGCTGCAACATGATGATTCAAAGTAGTCATCACACACGAAAACCTCTAGGCCAATCTTGTTCAAATGTACAAACAACTCTCCGTCGTGATTACCAGCTTAACGGCTCACTCGCAAAGTAACACAGCAGCCCCGAATATAAGAGGGGATCTGTTTACACGTTATTACCACATGCAGACCTGAGATGCGAATACGCATGCATCAAGTGGACGAGACCAAGAGCAGTCTAGCCTGCAGCAGTAGCGAGCCGTCACACCATGACATCACGTGCGCAGAACTCTCTACCAATAAAAGCATCGCTACCATTACTAAAGAGACATCGACTGATTGATTGAATTCAAGGGCCACCCCAGCTCCAGAGGCTGATTAGCGGTGAGAGATGATTACAACCAAAGCTACTTTCAAAACCTTTACAATTTGCATATAACAAGGACGAAAAAAAAAAGGCCAGACAAAAGGAAAATTCAAGGCTACGCGGACAGGGATACACATGCTGCGATATCTTCTCTTGCTGTAGAACAGAAAGCAAGAGAAGGAAAAAAAAAGGTATCCAGTGGTATCAAACAGGAACGGTCTGCTTATCAAGGACGAGAGCGGCGACCAGCGGGTTCAAGAAGAAAAGAAAATTGAAGATCGTGAAATCGTATATGGTATCGTTAGGAGATGGTGCTGGAAAAGCAGTGTTGCGATTAGTGTGCGCGAGATGGTTGTGGCTTTAGTCGTGCTCTGGCGCTTGTGGAGTTGTCAATAGGGAGAGCATATATACATGTGTTGGTATCGGAATGCGCCTCGTGAGCAATGGGCATGGGTCATTTGATGGCAAGCGGCTGCTGTGCAGGCATGGGCGATGGCAACAAAGCCTTCTGGAGCGGTTGTACGATTACGGTGTTGGTGGCTGGCTGTTGAGTGCGCTTGGGCTGGGCCTCTTTCTTCTTGACCAGCAAACTTTTGAATGCGCCGAGCCACTTTGCTAGCGAGTTCTCGTCGGATGCACAGAACTTGAAGTTCTTCTCCTCGCATATGACCTGCATGCAGTATTGCTTGCTCCGGGACACGGGATCGATGTCAACGGCGTCGATGATGCTCGTAAAGGGGATAATGTGCGTTGCCGAGTACTCGTCGTCGGTCTTGTAGAAGGCAAGACACTTGGGCCGCAGGACGACCCAGATCTTCTTCCACTGGCGCACGCCCCCTTTGGACTTGAGGACATAGAGCCAGCCGTGGTAGACGACGCGCTCGTCGTCGGGTGTGGAGCCGATGTTGCTCTGCTGGCTGAGGTTGCCCTTTTGATGCGAGGTCTTGGGAAGCGAGTTGACCGAGGCCTGGAAGTTGCTGTCGGAGAAGTCGAAGTCGGAGATGGAGCCGCGTTCGCCGCCCGAGTAGTTGAGGGCCTGCGAGGGCCGTCGGGCACTATGCATCTGCTCTGGGGTTATGGAGCTCGAGGGCCGGGGCTCGGCCTCGGAAGAGCTCGACACAATATTGTCTCTGGTGGCCCTGCCAAAACCGGCAAACTTGAGCCTTCCGGCCGTAGGGGGCATGACGGTCAGTTCTGCCTCTTCGGCACCTATTCTTGCCTCTGTCCGTATGAGGTCCACCCACTCCTGCGCGTCCTTGTCGGTCATGGCGCCGAGGTGGTAGTTGCGGGCGGGCGAGAAGATGCCGAAGACGTGTTCCATCTTCTTCTTCGAGTCTCGCTGGCGCGCGACGGCCGTGATCTCGGAGAGGTTGATCTGGTGTCGCAGTTTCGTCTCGTCCTTGTCCTTGTAGATGGAGAGGCAGTTTGGGCGCAGGACGGCGTAGATGGGCTTCCAGGACTGTCAGGCTGTCAGCATATGTCAGACGGGCGTGCGAAGCTGCGAGAGGCGTGCCTTTGTCTTGCGCGTGCGCTTCACCACCGTGCCGGCCTTGATGATGCGGTCGAACTCGAAGCAGCCGTTCTGGTTGACGGGCGACATGATGTCGACGCTGGTGCTGGCGGTTTTTGTGTGGTGCAAGCCGGGCGTATCCAGCTTCATGCCAGCAGAGCGGATGGGGGTCGGGTGGGCGGGCGTGGGCTGCGGGTCCAGTGTCGCTGCCATGCTGGCGGAGGGAGGTGTCACATTCACAGTCGGCGGGGGGGTCAGGCGGTATGGGCGCAGCCGGCTACTGGAGGCGGTGCGATGCGCGCGCTGGCAACAGTTGTTATATTCCGACTTGCTATGGGCAGATGGGCACGATGGTAGGCGAGGGACAGGGGAAGTGCTTGGGGCGCGACCCGCACCAGCGAGGGAAGGCGCGCACAGGCTACAAATACATGTTCGGGAAGGAACGCGCGTGCGGTGCGTCTAGGGCCATTAGGCAAAAAGAACGGTGGCAAGGGCGACTAGAAGCCGATGCGGCGGCAGCCGTGGGCGCAGTTGGACGCAGGTCGACGCAGCAAACCTCTTGGATGTAGTAGAGAAGAGAGACGCAGGGCCGCTTGCGATGCTGGGCAGAGACGCCGTTCAGCTGGGAGGCGCCACTACTGACGTCTTGCAGCAGCCCGCCGCCGCCCGCCCGCCCCAGGCGTGCAGAGCCGCCACCCACAAAAAAATGAGCCATGGTGACGCGGGATGGCGAGCCATGGTTGGCGGGGGTCTCGACGCTGGCCTAAGTTTCACACAGATTCAGTGCGGCCAGCCAGAACCACACGTCGTGGCTGCAACGTCCGCATCTGCTGCAGAGCAATCTATCCGCCAATTTCCTTCTTCACCTCGCCCCTCCCGCGCGCGTCTCTTGATCAGCGGCCAGTGAAACCGCCGCCATTGCCTTTTGCTAGGTTACATCAACACGCGAGACGAGACAACCGCATCCGCACCCGCATCCGAGACCGTCGCAACTTTTAGCACACCCTATCGCCCACCGCCAGCATGCCCGTCGTTCCCAGCGACAAGCTGGTGTCGCTGCAACAGGCGGCCGATGGCATTCGGAACATCTGCATCCTCGCCCATGTCGTACGTCAGCGCATGCTTCCTCTCCGCTCAGCCCCTCCCACCCCAGCTTGTGCTAATTGCGGCAGGACCATGGCAAGACGTCCCTCACAGACGCCCTCATCGCCACCAATGGCATCATCTCACCCAAGCTCGCCGGCAAGATCCGCTACCTCGACTCCAGGCCGGATGAGCAGCTGCGCGGCATCACCATGGAGTCGTCGGCCATCTCGCTATACTTTTCACTGCTTCGCCGGTCTGCGCCCGACGCACAGCCAGAGCAAAAGGAGTTTTTGATAAACCTGATAGACTCGCCCGGCCACATAGACTTCAGCTACGAGGTCTCCACAGCATCGCGTCTGTGCGATGGCGCCGTGGTGCTTGTAGACGCCGTAGAGGGCGTGTGTAGTCAGACCGTGACCGTGCTGCGCCAGACATGGATAGAGAAGCTCAAGCCTTTGCTCGTCATTAACAAGATGGACCGGCTAATCACAGAACTCAAGATGAGCCCCGGAGAGGCACACACACATCTGAGCAAGTTGCTCGAACAGGTAAACGCCGTCATGGGCAGCTTCTACCAGGGCGAGCGCATGGAGGACGATCTCCGGTGGCGCGAGAAGATGGAAGAGCGACTAAATGCTGCATCCGAGAAGACGGACACACGTTCATCATCCATGGCAGAGTCTGGCGACGGCATTGACATGACCAACACGCCCGCCGAGTACGAGGAAAAAGACGACGAAGACATTTACTTTGCACCGGAGAAGAACAACGTCATCTTCGGCAGTGCCATTGATGGCTGGGCCTTTACGGTAAGACAGTTTGCCAGTCTGTACGAAAAGAAACTAGGCATCAAGCGTTCCATCCTTGAAAAGGTACTCTGGGGCGACTTCTACTTAGATCCCAAGACCAAGCGAGTGCTCAGCTCAAAGCATCTCAAAGGCCGACACCTGAAACCAATGTTCGTCCAGCTCGTCCTAGACAACGTATGGGCCGTCTACGAGGCTACTACGGGAGGTAACAACGGGAAGGGGTGCGTGGATTTCCTTTCCTTTTCTGATGTTCCTGCATGTACCTTAGCAATATACTTATATCTTCCATTACAGAGATCCTACCATGGTCGAGAAGATTACCAAGTCGCTCAACCTCAATGTCCCAGCACACATTATGCGATCTCGCGATCCGAGAGCACTCCTAACGGCCCTCTTTGCAGCCTGGCTCCCCTTGTCAACCGCCCTGTTGGTGTCTGTTACTGAGTACCTCCCTCCGCCTTCCAAAGCGCAAACCGAACGTATGCCCGAGATCATCGATAGCTCGCCGGGTGCCGATTACGTTGCTCCAGAAGTACGCGATGCAATGATCAACTTCAACGCCTCCAAAGACGCCCCCGTTGTAGCTTATGTCAGCAAGATGATCTCCGTACCTTCTAGCGAACTACCACAGAACAAGCGCCGAGGTGGTGCACTCACAGCTGAAGAGGCAAGGGAGATGGGCAGAAAGAAGAGAGCGGAGATAGCACGGCAGCAGGCACTTGCAGACAGCGAGAGCGCAGATGTTAGCAGTGTTACTGACGCTCTGGGCTCCACTGCTATTGGCGAGACTGAGACGCCTGTCGAAGAAACTCCTGTGCCAGATGAAGAGGCTGAACACCTGATTGGCTTTGCCCGCATGTTCTCGGGTACCCTTAATGTTGGCGACGAGGTTTACGTTCTTGGGCCGAAATTCACCCCTTCAAATCCTCATGCCGCTCCGGAGCCGCAAAAGGTCAAAATCACCGCTTTGTACCTGATGATGGGACGAGGCTTGGAGCCTTTGACTTCGGTACCCGCGGGTGTCGTCTTTGGTATCGGTGGGCTCGAGGGCCACCTTCTCAAATCTGGCACACTCTGCTCTCAGCTACCCGGATCTCTCAATCTTGCTGGTATTCAGATGGGTAGCGAGCCTATTGTGCGCGTTGCGCTAGAACCCGAGAACCCCTACGATCTAGACAAAATGATCAAGGGGTTGAGGCTTCTCGTGCAGAGCGATCCATGTGCAGAATATGAGCAGCTGCCTAGCGGAGAGCACGTCATTCTCACAGCTGGTGAGCTTCATCTCGAGAGGTGTTTGAAGGATCTCAAGGAGCGGTTCGCAAAGTGCGAAATACAGGCTGGTGAACCAATCGTACCATACCGAGAATCCATCGTCGCCGCCGCTGAGATGAATCCGCCAAAAGACCCCAACCTCCCCCGAGGCACTGTAATCGGCGAAACAGCAAGCAAACACGTCTCCGTCCGGCTGCGAGTCCGCCCGCTTCCACCATCTGTGACCGAGTTCTTAGGCAAGAATGCTGGCGCGATTAAGAAGCTGTATTCTGAGCGACGTGCTGAAGAAGAAGAAGGCGAACATGCACCACATCGTGTGCACGGTGCCGAAGACGACGGTATCCAGGAGGCGGAACAGCGAGAAATTGGACAGAGTCTAAGTTTTGAAGACTTCAAGAAACAGCTCAAGCAGGCTTTTGCAGAGGCAAAGGGTCAAAAGGAGATATGGACCGATGTCATCGAGAAAATCACTGCGTTTGGGCCTCGTCGTATTGGTCCCAATATTCTCGTTGATACAACCAAAGATGGGATATGTGGGAGAGCGTATGTTCACCCCCTCCAATTAATCTCTTCTACCTACACACGTGCTAACAATCTCCATCAGTCTCCGCGACTCCACCTCACCCACCCCAGACGGCACTCCCGAAACCTCTTCAACCAGTCAGCACACCCTCACCCCCCACGCCTTCTCGTCCACGATATCCTACGCCTTCCAACTCGCCACAGCCCAGGGCCCCTGCTGTGCCGAGCCCGTTCAAGGCATCGCTGTCTTCCTCGAAGACGTAACCCTCGCCCTCCCCGACGACGACTCGGCTCATCAACACGACCGCGGCCGGCTAACGGGCGAAGTGATAAAAGCAGTCCGCTCAGCCATCCACGCCGGTTTCCTCGACTGGTCGCCCCGCATGCTCCTCGCTATGTACAGCTGCGAAATCCAAGCCTCAACCGACGTTCTAGGTAGGGTCTATGCCGTCCTAACCCGCCGCCGCGGCACCATCCTCTCTGAAACCCTTTCCTCGACTTCCTCGGCGAGTACCACTGGTTCCCAAACTTTCACAATCAATGCCCTGCTGCCTGTAGCAGAAAGTTTTGGCTTTTCAGACGAGATTCGCAAACGTAGCTCGGGAAGTGCGAGTCCTCAGTTGCGCTTTGCTGGCTTTGAGATGCTGGATGAAGATCCCTTTTGGGTTCCCTTTACAGAGGACCAGCTTGAGGATTTGGGCGAGTTGGCGGATAGGGAGAATGTGGCGAAGCGGTACGTGGATAAGGTGAGGAGGAGGAAGGGGCTGAGGGTTGCGGGCGAGAAGGTTGTTGTTGATGCGGAGAAGCAGAAGACATTGAAGAGGTAGAGAGGTAGAGAGAATGGGTATAGCTGGGTTAGATTTGGATTTGGGTTTGGAATGGGAAAAAAGGGGAAAAAAAAGTTCTTCTTGTGATGATAACCACGACTCTTGGTTGTGTTTTCTTCTTTGATCACGATAGACGAGTAACGATGTTTTCTTTGGATCGGTCTCACGCAGTACAAGACTTGAGGAATACACACTCACATACACACACACACACACATATATATATATAGGAGAAATTGACCAGATCAAATGTGTCTCATTATGCATTCACATCCCATCTTGTGGAAAGAAAAACCCCGCCCATGTTTCTCCACAATTCACATGATCAAATTGTCATAAGAAAAAGAAAGAGTATCGAAGAGAGAAGCAAACGCCATGCTTTTTTTTGGCTTCTCGTCTTCTTCATCGTCCTACAGTCATGGCTGTCGTGTATACATGTAGCTAAATGTTGCCAACATGGCAAGAAGTAAAAGAAGAAGCAGATGAATGTGACTCGGGTATTGCAAGGACAACCTCCCATGATCGCTCTTTCCTCTCAGCGCTGCGAGGAAAGCTAGACAACCGTCCCCAACTACCAATTGTGCACTGCAAAATTTAAGCCTGGCTGCGAGATACTAAGCGCTGCCCGGTGGCCCGCCCATGTGTAGCAGCACGTCCAGCATATCCATGCCGCCGATATCTGGTCCCATGGCCGTCTGGTTGATTTCTGCACCCCACTGATCTAGCAGCGGATCAAGTGGTAGCGCAAGCCAATCCTGATCTTGCCCTGTACCCCAGCTCGACCCGCCGTTTGCCCACTGGCCCCAGTTTGTGCCATTGGCACCATTCGAGTTGGCGTTATTACTGCCATTGCCGTTGCCGCTGAAACCAGTATAGTTTCCTGGCGGGGGCATGATGGATATGCTGTTTGAGTTGGGGTCGTAGTGTTCTGCTGAGATGCCCCAGAGAGGTGTTCCGCGCCCGTTCGTACCAAGACCACCGATATTGGGAGAACCGGGAACGCTGCTAGCGGTGCTGGAAAAGCCAGTTTGTTGGGCGCCCATATAAGGGGGTGCGAGATGGTTGATGTTGTTGAGAGGTGCGGGCGGAGGCATTAGTGATGTTGTAATAGGACTCTTGCTTCCTGCGCGGGAAATGCCGGCTGAGCCATTGGCAGCAAGACGCACAAAACGCGAGCGGATACGGTGGGTGAGCGTCTCGACGAGATCAGCAAATCGATTGCCGACGTGGACATCGTCAACTATGCTTGTCCGCAAAGCATCCACAGAGTCGCTCAGTAGACCGAGGCTAACAGCAACATCTTCCTCAGTTGCTCCCAACGCAAAGGTTTTCAGCAAGATGATTGCTACGCTAACAATCCGGAAGAAGGTTCGGACAGGCGCGTGTCGTAGATAGCCACCAGGATGCAGACCTTCGACCACAACCTTGAGCACATTGCGAGACGCATCGATGACTTCGTTGATATAGTGTCGATCGTTGGCATACCACTTTACCAACGTACTGAATGGTATCGCACCACCGTCATCATTACCGTTGGCACGTCCATTCACACCGTTGGGCTGTGCATGCGTCTGTAGCGGAGTGTTGTGTGTGCAGCGTTCTACGACTGCTTGGAGAGCGAGCGAGTTGAGATAGACGCGAGTGTATTCAAATTCGATAGTGAGAACATGGCGGAGTTGCGTAGGGACTAGATCTTGTTAGACATGGTACAGATGGGCACGATCAATGGTCTCACCCTCCCGAGTACGATCAAAGCATTTCCTCCACTCCATCAAGGGTCCCTGGAAGAACTTGAGCATCTCCTCATACGTCCCCGACTTCAGCAGCTCGCGCGTCTTTCGACGATTTGAAAAGAGCTTCAAGTTGCCCATCTCCATGATCTTAGCAATGCGCTGCCAGAAGTCAAGCACCAGGTCCTGGACAGCATGACGCTCCTGAGTAGCGATGGACTCTAGGGGGAGACGCTGTCCATCCGAACGCATGCCAAATTGAGCAGGAGGGGCCTTGATGCGGCTGATACGCTCCTTGTACAGCTCAAGTGGCGACGGGCCTCCAACTAAGCTCTCATCCCGCTCAATTTTAGGTAGCATCGAGGTGAGGCCAAGTCTACCGCTGGTTTGAGTCACGTAGATGATGAGCAGGTCCCTGAGATGGTTCTTCCGTCGGTAGTAAGCCTTGACTGTCGCATGCGAGAGATGCTGGTTTGCCTCCTCGAACTCAGTCTCATTGGTTTCGTCAAAGACACCAATCTCAAATGCGAGTGTCATGGCGTTACCGAGCAGCATCCAACACATGCGATCGCTACGCCAGCAGGGTTCGAGCCAGCTGTCGATGCGCTTGTCGCCGACGCCTTTGTACATGTCTGCCTTTGGTCCAGCCTCGTATGGGTCATCGGGTAGGACAAGTTCATCGTCATCGTCACCTGGCGGAAAGTGAAGAGCGCGGGGATGCCACTCAGTCAGCAGCATCAGACTCTCAACAGTGCCAAGCGTGCGAAGGCCTTTCCGTGACAGCGGGTTCACGTCAGATCCAGGCTGCTGTCCGGCACCACAGAAACCGCCGCCAAACTGCTCTTGGCCGAAGATCATGCGATCTATCATACCCTGGAGATATTTCCACAGCTTCTCATGGATAAGATAGGAGCGTGACGTGGCGCCAACACCGCTTGAACCGCTGGGCTGCGAATACCTCGACGAGATAGTCAGGAGAGTGATGACCAACATGGGCTCCTCCTTGAGCAGCTTCCCGTGAAACGCATGGTCGCGATAGTCGGGCACGACAATCGGGGTAAGAGGCGATAGGAAGGTATAGAAGTAGTCAATGTAGGAGATGGCTTCTTTTGCGGTGAGCCAGCCCGCGCGCACAAAGCGGAACTTGGACCAGGCCCTGACAGCATCTGCAAATGCAGCCTCGTTAGGCGGATCCGGGAGTACGGGCTGCTGGATAGCCGGGTCTACGGATGCTTCGGCGATGGGTCGCGAGTTACTTCGCACATGGGATACGTTTGCGCGGGGGCTCGCGAAGTTGGTCTGGGAGCCAGGCGTGCTGCCCAGGGTCGGCCGCTGTAGGCTCGAACTGCTTCCTGTGCGATGATGCGCGTCCATGCCAGCCGCCTCGAACAGGAGGTTGAGGGCATCGTGTCCGCTGTAGACCTCGCCCGCCTGCAGTGTCGCGACCGTCTCGTTGTTTACCTTTTGGTCTTCCTCGTCGTTTGGCTGGGGCTGGAGGCTGCCCGAGGTATTTGGCCGTCGCAGCGGTTCGTATCGTCCGATGGAGCCGCCTGGGGTCAAGGGCTGGGAGACGTAGGCGGCATTGTTCGCCGTGGTGATGGTCAGAGGCTCCGGGAGGCCATCGGAACGCTGGCGCTTCCTGCCATTGCGGACCTCGTAGTCGTCAATCTCCTCGTAGTCATCCTCGCCGTCTGCCTTTCGCTTGCGGCGCGTGGCCGAGAAGAAGCACTCTTTACTCTCGCGTCTACACCTCACACATGGGGGGTCGTGGGGATTGTCTACAGGGCCAAGATCTGGGGGGCAGAAGCAGGCATGATCAGCAATTGGCGGCACTCATAGTTGGAGCTGGACGTACCGCATCGCACTTTGCGGCGGCGACATGGAATACAGGCCTGGTATGTGCGCGTGTGCTGGGCGTTTTGTGTGCGCGGTGGTGGAGAAGCATTGGAGCCCGCCGTCGACATGGTGGTGGTGGATTACGGTCGGCTTGCGACGGCTGAGAGGGAGCTGGCCGACTCTGGGTCAGATATGGGCTGGAATAGCGCCGACCAGGTCAATCCAGGCTGTCGGATGTCTAGCATGCAGTATGCGCCAAAGGATGAACAGCAGTAACGGGTACAGGCAGGTGTTTGTGTACGGGCAGCGCAAATCTGTCCAGTTATTTGTTATCGTGGCTGCTGGCTGGCAGCTATTGTGGCTCGTGGATGCTTCTGCCGCGGCAGTCACGAGCGCGGGGCTTGGGCCAGTGCGGGAACCTTACAGCAACCTCGCAAACCGTTTGCCAACGTGCTCGAGTGCCTCACCATCCAGCACATTAAAATCAGCCTATGTTTTAATGACTGCACCTTTTGTTTCATTGGCCACTGTCCGCATACAGTCAGGCACGGGCTGACCATCTGCATGACGCGAGCGACATGTGACCCACTCGTGCACTCCGCATGTGCCACACAAGACTAATCCGGTCAATGGGCGCCCGGCACCACCTTTGCCCGGCATACTAGTAAACGATTACGCATCTCACCTTGGCCACACGGCGCCTCTGTCGACACATGTTGTATGTCATCACACATGACATTTTCCAGAAGACGGTGTGAAAGCTCCCCTAGCAGACACGTCCGAGGCAAGCGACCACGATTACGTTTGTCATTCGGGTCCCGCTTGAGCATGGTTCCAGCCACTCCAAAATCCATCTTAGTATCAAGTCCTTGTTCCCAGAAGCCAGCGTCGACCAACAACGAAACTTAGACGTCGTGTCCAAAAGCTATACAAGTATTTGCTATCTTCAACTATAACTACTCACGACAACAGACTTGACTTACTTCTCGGTTGGTTGCTGTCATCCAGGCCTTGTCCTCGCGTCCCAATGGCACAGACCCTTGGCATCAACACTGTCCTGGGTTGTCCGCTACACCAAGTCCAAAATACACATGCTTTCCGACGGGGTTGTATTCCACCTTCAGCTCAACTATCCCAGTGAGCTCTAGTAGTGCAAGTAAATTATCTGACCTTGTCCTTGTTGGTCCAAACAGACCGGAAAAGAGAAATCTACCAAGGGCAAAACCACAATAGTGTGTTCGCTTGGCCGCAAAGCTCCTGGAGTGTGAAGTTGTGTCGAGTTCTCTAGGCGGAATGTCTTGCTGCAAGAGCGGGTTATGACCTCGAGGCAGGCGTTATGTTCTTCTTGCGACGCTTTTGGAGGGTGCAAGACATCAAGAGTATCCTCTTGTGGTAGGAGTAGTCCACTGCTTGCCAGCAGCAACGAGGTGGCTTGGCCATCTATACAGTCATATCTTGTCTCATTGGCATTTGTTACCTTACTCCCCCCATTAATTTTTTAACAACGCCTAGTCACTAGCTTAGAGAAAGCGCTCAAACATCTTCGCTCTCACTCCAAAAATATGAGCCTTCCACTTTACCAAGTCAAGACGATCTCGGGGAGAGGGAGGGGTCTATTCGCCCGCTCCGATATCCCTGAGGGAACCCGCATTCTTGCCGAGAAGCCATTACTAACAGTCCCGCACAATATCCCTCCCGATGAGGCCGAGAGCTATATAGCAAGTAAACTGGAAGGTCTTCCCAACGCATATCAACAAGTGTTTCATTCACTGCATGATTGCTCTTCTGACGAGAGAACACTCGCTGGTACCTTCCTGTCCAACGCTATACCATGCGGTCCAAATCCGAAAGTCGACGCCGTGTACACCACTGTCTGCTTCATCAACCACGACTGTATCCCAAACAGCTACCCCAGCTGGAACATAAACTTGAACATGGAGACTGTCCACGCCATTCGCCCCATCAAAGCTGGTGAAGAGATTACCGTCTGCTACACCGAAGGCATAACTACCCGAGATCGAAAAGAATACCTCGAAACAAACTTCAGCTTTGAGTGCTCTTGCAGTATTTGCTCGCTCTCGCTCCCCGAGCAAACGCTGAGCGATGCACGTCGTACTGAGATTGAACGCTTATTCCGAGACACCCTCCCCAAAGATCCCCCGTCCTCTGATTTGGAAGGCGTTTTGCCAAAACTCTACCAGATGATTCGACTACTGGAAAAGGTAAATGGGCAAGTCTAAGACGTTTGGAAATGGTCAACTAACTCGAGCCCAGGAATCCGAGTATGCCTACAAACCTCAAGCATCAGATGCCTACTGCAATGCGGCCCGAATGGCTATTTTGTACGGGGAAAAGGCCCGTGCGAGCGTATTTGGCAGGAGAGCCTACATATTGAAAGTCATATGTATGGGAGAGGATAGAGAGGACGTTCAGGATATCAAGGACTTTATGGACAACCCTACATCCCACGAGGAATTTGGGTTGTTGCGGGAGCGCAACTCGTTCGGGGATACTGTGCCCAAGGATCTGGACAAGAATGACTTTGAGAAGTGGCTTTGGTTAAGGTAAAGCCATTGCGTGGTGATATGCGAGTGGGAGTTGCTAAATGCACGGCGGATCTTCCCTGGCTGCCCAGCTGAGTGTGCCTGAGAGCATGCACTACTGCTTGGCTTCTACCACAGTTTATACAGCCGTGATTGATAGAGGGATAGATATTCTCAACAAAGCAGAATTTGAAGACAACAGTTTGTGAACCTTCTTTTAGACGCATGTGCCATCTTTGTCAGTGTGCATTGGCAAAGATTTACGAATGTAATGGAGCTGGGTTGGAGGTAACAGGCTGTAATCCGATGTGCAATCTGGGCGCGTATGTAAACAAGCATGAAGTCACAATGTACAACTCAACGTCGCGATCATCGGCTCAACAGCTCGCTCGCAAAACAAGACAGTGTGCCCCAAAGTCCTGGGAAGAGCTTGGCGAGAGGTTAGCTTCCACGAATAGCGTCATGTCCCGGCCCGATACCGGCATAGATGTGCGACCTCGGGAGCTGCGTCTGAATCCGACGATCCTGCATCCCCATCCCGTCTCCACCTTCCGCCACACTAACCACATCACATGCATGGAGCAGCGAAGGCCGAGAGATGCATTATCATGCGATCGTTGTCGAGCAAAGAAACTCAAATGCTCAAAAGACCTTCCCATCTGCACTTCTTGTGCTCATAGCGGGTCACAATGTCACTACAGTGGCAAAGTTGCTAGATCGCCCTTGACTCGGGCTTACCTTACTGGTGTAGAAAAGCGCCTGCACAGCCTGGAAAACCTGGTTACTCAGCTCGTCCCCGGAGTTGACGTTGACCATCTTCTGGCATCTCCAAGCCTCGCCGCCAAATCCCCACCCAAGATTCGGCCCCGATCGCCAGAGGTAGCCCCGAGCCCTGAAGGCAGTACCAAGTCCATCTCGACTGAGCCGGCCCTTCCAGAGGCTGTGCCCAACAATGTCGATGGCTTCAATTGGCATGAAGAAAACGTTAATGTGGACGGGCTGACGGATGGCATGGCCGCCCTCTCCGTTGAGCCCACCGGGGTGGGCTATCTAGGTTAGCAATCCTTCTCCGCTTCATAAATGTACAACTGAGTGGGCATAGGCTTGACATCAGGCGTTGTTTTTCTTCGATGCCTACTAGATTGGGCTGGGTTTTTGCATCAATCAGTAGTTCCACCTCAACTACGCGCATCGGAGCCCTCCGCCTCCTTCCGGAATGTGCTTGCGTCGTCGCACATCTCGCACGCTGCGCTCGCCAAGCAGCTATCCGCTGATCTGATAGACGCATATTTCTCCAATTTCCACGTTGTCTATCCGTTTGTGCACGAGGCGACCTTTCGCGCTCAGTATCACGAGGTGGTGCCGCGGCCTCCCAAGAGATCGTGGAACATGCTCTACCATGCAATCATTGCTCTTGGCGCTTGGACTCTCCACAACGATCACGTCGGTCTCGAAGACTACCTGTACCGCAGGGCTTTGACTCTCGGGCAAGAGGAGTCCGTGTTTGAAGCTGCCAGCTTAACGTCTGTCCAAGCGCTTGTGCTTTTGAGCAACCTTAGTCAAAAGCGCAACAGTCCAAACACTGGATGGAATCTCCTGGGTCTTGCCGTTCGCACAGCGCTCAGCTTAGCACTGCACAGGGAGCTGCCTCATTGGAACATCAGCCTGATCGAGCGCGAGACTAGACGTAGGGTATGGTGGGGCTTATACATCTTCGATAGCGGGGCATCAATGACTTTTGGGCGGGCCATCATGCTACCTGATCGTGACTCAATGAACGTTCATTGTGTTCTCAACATAAGTGACGAGGTAATTCCTACAGAATCAAAATCCGCCCTAGAAAGACTGACCGGGAGTAGTCACTCACCCCTCAAACAATGGAGATACCGCCTGAAACTGATGAGCCAACAATTTACTCTCAGCTCAGGGCACAGAGTAGTTTTCACGTACATACGAATCACATCTCGAATAGATTACTGGCCGAGCCTGGACTATCGGCTGAAGCAGCGCTCGCCCTCAACACCTCTATGGACACTTGGACACACACCGTGCCACCATACTTCCAGCTCTCTCACATACCTCATCTGACTACCCGGTGGTATGTTTTTGCACGCTCTCGGCTGTGGTGGAGATTCTGGAATCTCAAGATCATAGTCTTTCGGCAAATCTTGCTTCGTCGAGCGATATCTGAGCGAGGCCAGATACCAGATCAGGCAACCCAGTCTGCACAGGAAGATTGTAAGCGTATTTGTCTCGACGCTGCACATAGCACTGTCACTTCGATACATCAATACGCGACACAGAACCTAAGTAGACTGGAAGGCTGGTATGCCACGTAAGTATGCTACGTGAGAGACTCGTTGCCACAACCGCTAAAGCATACTCATAGATACTTCCTTTTTCACGCAGCTTTAGTGCTCACCCTCTGCATAATCAGTTTCCCACGGTCTGAGGAAACGACGACATGGTCTGATGACGTTCGAATAGCCAAAACCACATTCCGCGAACGACTTATTGGCGATTCGCTAGCTGCACGCTGCGTCGCCATTCTCGACCAAGTCGTATCCAATGACGACATGAATTCAGGGCTGTTCCAAGATCTGGAACTAGACAAAGATGCTTTAAGCGCTTTCCCATGGTCGATTGAGTCTAGTGAATTATTCAATTCCTTTGATTGGGACTTGACTCCAAGTGGTTTCTAGAGCCGGAAGATGAAATCTTTCTTTGCTATGAACCAGGAGTTCGTCTTCAATTCTGGATGATCACATCGGGCTTGATGAGCAGCGATCGTATTAGCTCGCCATTCGGGATGTCATTTTCTTGTGCTCTCGCAATGGCAGCTGGCATCGATGTCTCGATACCAGCGGCAAGATGACGCAGCGCTAAACGATCCCGAACCTTCTCTGGAGGTGCATCCACAAACCATCTAACGGTGTTAGCACTTGCTTGCATGGGATTAAGCATTTACGGTGACCAACCTCTCGTCGCAGATCTCTGCAATTTGATCCCACGGGCTCTGTTTTAGAAGAGTGTAGTTACCTTCAATGATCACGAGGCGGACACGAGAAGAAATACGGATTCCCTCTTGCACCGGATCTTTGAGCGCATGATCAAAGCTAGGTGCAGCAATACACAAGTCGTCTCCATTCCCCACAGTGACAGGCGTCGATTTAAGCAATCTCACAAGCTTTACACACCCCTCGGCATCGAATGTGAACGGAGCACCACGCCTTTTGAAAGCTAGCCCGGGGTCTTCAAAAGCCGACAATACTTCTCTAGTGTAATGGAAGCCATCCTGGTATGTTGTTTAGCGAATACTGAACCCTGGACGCGGACAGCTCTTACCATAGGCACGACAGCGACGTCTTGTATACCTCGTTTCGCGAGCTCGGCTAGGAGCGCATCAGATACTGTCGACTTTCCCGAGCCAGGCACACCCGCAAGCCCAACGAGCATGCGTTGACCGGGGTCAGATGCTTGGCGAGAGAGAAGCCTTTCTGTGCGCATGACCAAATCGAGTATCGTTGTTGGGAGGGTATCCACACCGGAGTCGTTCGTCATTTTCAATGACATCGGGATGGGAATAGAAAAGGGCTCAACTGGAACAAGACACGGCATACATGCAAGATGCAGAAAAGGTAACAGTACCACAAGACGGATACAAAGACTTTGTCACGCGCGACATATGCAGCCTTACGTATGGCCAGAATATTTTATGGGGTGGTCGGACGACAGTGGTCCGAGCACAAGTCATGTTCGAACATCCCCGTTCTGTCATCTGAATCAGGCAACTTTGCCATGCATCATGCGGGGAAAAGTCGTTGCAACCCACACAACAATCAGGCTAATGAGATAGCTATGGGGATGTTGTGGAGTCGGCCGATAGCACTCCGAAGATTTTCTGACTCGAGACACTCATGATCTCTTCAGTCGTTTCCAGCCGAGTAATTTGTATAAACCTTGACATATCCGTCCCTTATATACTCAATATACGCTCCATTTCAGATCACTACCATCTTTTTTTTACATCTCAAGTCGCGGTCTTGCGACTATGGCTTCGATTACAGAACCTACTGGCCTTGGGGCTGGTGAGAAGAAGAGTGTTTATAAAGAACTGCGTCAAAATCCCTATCTTCTCGGTTTGTCAGCGGTTAGTCGATGTCAATTTTCTTCTCCTTTTTGGACTAACATGGTATAGTTTGCTTCACTTGGTGGCTTCCTCTTTGGTTATGATCAAGGAGTGATCTCGGGCGTTTTGACCATGGAGTCATTTGCCGCCGCCTTCCCTAGAATCTACCTAGACAGTTCCTTCAAGGGGTGGTTCGTATCGACGTTGTTACTGGCTGCTTGGTTTGGCTCTCTTGTCAACGGCCCAGTAGCTGATCGGTTTGGTCGCAAAGGCTCCATCATAATAGCTGTCGGCATCTTCACCATCGGCTCTGCACTCCAAGCCGGAGCGGTCAACATTAGCATGGCTTTTGCGGGTATGATACTCTCATAGTTCCATGAGCTGGCGTAAAAGCTAACTATAACACTTTACAGGCCGAGCGATAGCAGGTTTTGCAGTTGGTATGCTGACGATGATCGTTCCCATGTACATGAGCGAGGTATCTACCGCTGGCATCAGAGGCACTCTAGTCGTTCTCCAACAGCTTTCTATCACGCTCGGTATCCTAGTTTCCTACTGGCTCGAGTTTGGGACACAATACATCGGCGGCACACGCTGCGCACCCGATATCCCTTATACCGGCGGAACAGTGTCAGAGCCAACCTTTGACCCACGCAACGATGTTGGTCCAAACGGCTGTACTGGCCAAAGCGACGCTTCCTGGCGCGTTCCCTTTGCGTTACAGATCTTCCCCGGCCTCGTTCTCGGCATTGGTATGATGTTCTTCCCCGAGTCACCTCGATACTACTGCATGCGCGATAACGAAGAAGACGGCATTCGAGCCCTTGCGCGTGTCCGCCGTACCAGTGCAGAGGATGAGCTTGTGCAGAGAGAGTATCTTGCCATCAAGGCTGAAGTCATGTTTGAAGCATCGTACAACCGAGAGAAGTTTCCCGGAAAGAATGGTGTCTCACTCTACCTTGCTGGATACACTACACTTTTTTCGACATGGCCATCTTTCAAACGCACCGCTGTTGGATGCTGTGTTATGTTCTTCCAACAGTATATCGGTTGTAATGCAATTATCTACTACGCGCCGACGATATTTGGGCAGCTTGGTCTGTCAGGCAAAACTACAGGTTTACTTGCAACAGGCGTCTACGGCATTGGTATGTACAAACCTCAAGCGGCAAACTTCAGGCTTCAAACCTCAAAGCTGACGTAATCACCCCCCTTTTTAACTAGTCAACACTCTGTCCACGCTCCCCGCCCTCTTGCTCATTGACAAAGTTGGCCGTCGTCCCCTCCTCCTCTGCGGCGCCGCAGGAACCTGCATCTCGCTCCTCATCGTCGGCGGCGTAATCGGCGGCTACGGCAGCACGCTCAAAGACCACCCGGCCGCCGGCTGGACAGGCATAGCCTTCATCTACATCTACGATATCAACTTCTCCTACTCCTGGGCGCCCATCGGCTGGGTCCTACCCTCTGAAATCTACAACCTCGGCAACCGGTCAAAAGCAATGTCACTCACCACCTCGGCAACCTGGATGTGCAACTTCATCATCGGGCTGGTGACGCCCGATATGCTGGAGAGCATTGGCTACGGGACGTACATCTTCTTTGCGGCCTTTGCCCTCGTTGCGTTTGTGTTTACCTGGTTCTTCATTCCGGAGACGAGGGGAAAGACGTTGGAGGAGATGGATGCCGTGTTTGGGGATAGCACGGCGGCGGAGGAGAAGAATCGGTTGTTTCGTATTGCCCAGAGTTTGGGCATCGAGGAGGCGGAGGAGGCGGCGTTTGATGAGAAGAAGGAGAGCGCGTTGAGGATGGAGATGAAGGAAGCCTGAAGGGTGATAGGTAGTTTTAGTAGCAGTATATGTATTCGTTGAATGGGACTCTGTTGTGCTTCAAATGATCTGCAATGTATGAATCACATGAGAGAATTGTATGGTTGAGCAATATATAGAGGATGAGGAGAAGGTGTCAAGGATAGAGATAAAGGAGGCCTGGAAGGTGACAGGCGGTGTACGCGGTAGTTTATGAGGTGGTTTAATAGAATCTGATTGTGCTTTAAATAATTTCCTGTATATAAATAACTTGGGAGAATTGTAAAGTTGGAGAATAAAACAGGTTAGGGAGAAGGTATTTAGCATAGAGCTAATAGGGGCAGGGGGCGATAGCTATTAAGAGTAGCAGTATATGTATTGTTCTCGCAGGTTCCTATGTTGCTTCAGATTATTTTCCATGCATATGTAGCATGAGGTAATCATGGAGCTTAGGAATACAGAAGAAAGAGAAGAAGTTGTCAGGGTTGGATATAACAGTGGCATGAAGACAACAACTGGTAAGAACAATAGTATACGTATTGTTATCAAACGATCGTGTGTTGCTTCACATCATTCTCTATACATGTATAATACGAGGAAACCACAGGGTTGAGGAACTCAGGAAAAGGGGGCGAGAGAGACATACTGCTAGAAGCTTACATTTTGAATTAATCTATTGAGCTGCAGGAACTACATGGAATAATTAAGAAAATCAAGTACACCATGAACACTATCGCAAAACCTAGCCAGGTCCTTTGAACCAATAAAACCCTGCTGATCACCACACCCAACCTACTTGGCATGCTCTTTCACCCATTTCTCGGGATCGGCAATATGCTTTGCCATTACATTGTTTTACAATGCTACAGGCGGGTATCAAGAACCAAAAAAAAGTTGACATTACATTTTTTTTTGACACATGTACTCGACATGGACACCCCTATAGTCTTTCGCATTCGTATATTTACTGCCTTGACAATCTAACAGACATGTGACCTAATGAAAGAAGTTTTAGCACAAATTAAAAACACCAATCTCCGAGAAAACAGCACATAGCTTTGCTAACTAAAGTTTTTTTTCTTTTGGTTTTAGAAATACGTACACTCCTTTAGACTGTTATAATATTGTATTCAGGCCCGAAAAGAGGCGGACAAGCCACATGTTCTACAGCATCTAGGTTTTTTTTTTTGCATAGGCCGCCAGAACCAGACATGACATAGCACTAATGCCAATTTTTACTAGCAGAAAGAGAAAAGAAGGAGCGCAGCACATAGCGCTTAACTGCAGAGTTTTTTTCTTAAAAGAGGGTAAGCTCCATGTACAAATACCATGTTTAAGTTTCAGTGATTTTAGAAAAGAGTGTAGAAAGTGTAGAGAAGAAGAAAACAAGGGAGTTTGGCACAGCCTTTATACATCCGCGCAGACTGGTCTGTGCAGATTGCAAACGGGAAAGACCACATGTCAATTAGAATCAAAAGAATATTATTTCATGTGCTATTCCGCATGCTAGGAAAGGTCCACGTCATGAGCTGTCCCCAATTTTCACATTTAGCATAGGCACATGCAGGTACCTATTCCATATAAAGCTGGACAAGATAGTTTTTTTTTAAAAAAATAATAATAATTGAACAGCCACAAAAGCCCTTTCCGTCAATGGTGGTAACTTTTTGCTAATCTATACCCTGCAAGGATCAGAGCAGAGACAGGACATGAACGTAAGCAGAGTTTCATTTTAGGAAGCAAGAAACTGGAAGAACACATTACCAATTGGTTAAGTTCTTTTGGTAGTTTATTGTAAAGAAAGTGAGTAAGGAAAGAAGAACCGGCAGACTTGGAACGACTTTATATCCCTCTCCTCATTTTCTTACTCATGGCGGTTGAAAACAGGTGATTTGACTCCGTGTCATCAACGGAGGATATTTTGTTTTGTTTTGAAATATGTGTGAAACACACACATCCTGCACAACTTGACAAGACTGTTGACGCGGAAGTCCAAGCTCAGAGGTCATGGCTCGAAAAATTTTGGAATTTGGAGTTTCAAGCAAGACGAGCAGGCAGCACACTCTACTCAAGTACTTGTGCAAATTTTGAATAAAATTGGTAAGAAAGATGTGAGAAGGATAGAGGCATAAAGAGGCTTCGTAGATCATTCCAACTTTGTACATTAGTTTGGACGATCCTATGAGCAAAAACTGCAGAAACCCACATCGGTAGGTAGTGGACAATTTTTGAAAGAAGACATGTTGCATAGTCATCTACATTTTAGACTGGTAGATTTTTGGACTATGAGAGAAGTGTGAAAGGAAAGAGAAGAGAGAGCAACACAGGGACGAGGCTTTATATATGCTCACTCCGTCCCATCCTGGCCTGGTTACAGCCCCGTCGCCAGGAGATGATTTCCGCACCCTACCTCTCTTGACCATCCCGTCACGTTGTTTTGCCTCGACCACCAACATCACTTATCACACGTACGCAAGGGACACAAAGCCATCCCAGTCCACAGAAGACAACACGGTAGTAACTCCCACAGGGAGGTACAACTCCATAAAAGACCTCAGCTACATAAGCTAGTACAAATAAACAAACTCCCGCCACGCAACGCAGAGGAAACGAGAGATACCACCAACTACAAGGAGAGCAGTTTACAAGCGAGCGCTGCAGTTCACGAAAGAGAGAGCTGCAATGATAGAGAGACAAACGCAGGAGCTGAAAAATGGGTATTGGAGACGATTTTGCTTGGAAAACATCTATTGCCAGTCCAGCCGACGCAGCCATGCGGATATGGGGAAGAGGAAGGGGGAGCCATTGTGAAAATAGGTGAAAGGGAGATGGCGAGAGAGTGAAGGTAGAAGAAGAAGGATATAAAACGACATAGTTCATGTGAAAAAGCGTGCAAAGCACACAGACTCCAGAGTTCGAACCAAAAACAAAAATGGGTGGAAAATAGAACGCAACAAACTCGCAGAGGCTGGGAAGAAGTAAAAAGCCCAGCTACGAAAAAATAAACAACCCAAGATTTCATCCCACATAATGACGTCCCACGCAATCCCCAGAATACGCCAGTTTAAGGACTCTCAGTGAGGAGTAGAAAAAGAGAAAAGGTCCCTAGGGTATAAGAACAATAGAAGGAAAAAGGGTCCTCAAATAACGAACAGCAACAACAGTACTACCACGACTGTCACTCTCATCAAAACCTCCCTGCAGTCAAGTTACCATTTGCACTACGCGTGCTGGCTTTACTCGCCCCGCTCCCCGCCCTCCTCATTGATTTTTCCATTAGTGCGTTGAGCAGGCGGTCCAGCTCGCCGCTCAATCCTTGCATTGTCTTCGTTTCCTCGGCGAGGTAATTCTTCATCCAAGGGTGTTCAGGGCCTACGGGTACAACGCCGGTAGTATCGTTGATGACGACCAGCATGTCGCGGATCTCGCTGCCGTCGTCGAGGTAGGCGCGAAGCGAAGCGTCGGACCATGCGGGGAGCATGGTGCTCTCCGAAGAGACGGGTGGTGAGGGTTCGCTGCCCTTTGAGGGCATGGGGGCAGGTCCTGAAGGTGGAGGACCGGGTGGGTTCATGGTAGTATGCGTAGATGAAGGGTTCTCGGAGTAAAATTTAGTGACTGTGCTGTCTTCTGGAATGGTCTTCATGGGGCTGTCGTCGGGTGTCGGCGTTGATATCGGTGAGCTCGTCTCTTGACTGGAGCTATCAGTCGACAGGCCCGGGACATGGTGAGAGTCCAACTCTTTGTCTCTGTCCGTCATGTTCTCTTTTTGCAATGGCTGCGCATCTGCTGCAGAGACGTGGACTGGTGATTCTGAAAGGCGCCCCCCAGCTTTCTCAGCTGCCTCAGTCTCAGTCGACTTATTTTGAGCGTCAGGATCCGCAAAAGGATCGCTGCTTTCGTCTGAATCGAAGTCATCGAGTTGCATACGCTGCTTTGCCTTGTGCACCTTCTCGCGTTTAACTTCTCCTTCCTGCTGAGGCTTCATCATACTGCTAAACGGATTCCTTGATCCAACAGTGTTAGACGTTGGACTAGATACCGCTGTCTGCTCTCCTACAGATGGCTTGATTGGGTCGCTCTGCTCCGGTGATACTAGACGCACAGATGCTGTCGTTTGTTGAGCAGTAGGCTGGTTGTCATCCGGCTGAACATCTGATTCTGCAATCATCTCGGTGGGGCTTTCGGTCTTCAAAATGCCCTTGGTCTTTTGCGGGGAATCGTCTCGGCTACGCTGGTTCTTGTGCAGTTTTCCCTTACTCGATTGCCTAGCAGGCGCCGAGGCTGTAGCAGCTGTCGTCTGCTCAGCCGATGACCGTTCCAAGGACTCTTCTGATGGTTTCGACTGTGGCGAGCTACGACCGCCCTCATCTGGCTTCTCGATTTCACCATCAATCGAGTCCTGCGCGCCCTTGCCTTTCTTATCTTTACGCTTGAAGAGTCCACTGAGCATTCCTGACTTCTTTTCTTTCTTCCTCTTATCATCCTTGACTTTGTCTGCAAATCCGTTCTTCTCCAAACTTTCGAGACTGGCCGTACGCTCGCGAGTCCCTCCGGTTGAAGTGTTGGAGTCATCGCGGAGAAGATTAGGAGTGAGTGTGATTTTGCGTGTTTCGGTATTTTCGTCCTTGAAGAACGAGTCTGTGTTGCGAACCGTGCCGTTACGCGATACTTTGGGGTCCAATGGCCGATCAACCGCATCCTCGCTTCCTCTTTGTCTGTCTTCGTCTCGTTTGGTAGAATCTTCGCTTGAGCTTCGTGCATCACCTTCGGTTTGGCCATTGGCATCCTTCTTTCCGCCGTTTACCTTGAGCGGTTGCACTTGCAGGTCGCCTTCTTCAGTAGCCTCGTCGTTTTGTGCGACTGCTTGCTGTTGTTTAGGCTCCGGGCCACCGAAAAGCTCGCCTTCACCCTCCTCATCGGATGAGTAGTCGTAGTCTGAAGCTTCGACATAGGTGGGTGGTGCGAATTGTACTGTCTTTGCATTTCTCCGTCGCATTGCCTTCTTGAGTGGATTCTTCGATTTCTCAGCTGTATCGCCGAGCATTGTCGCTGAAAGATCAATATTTCTGTGCTTGTTGAGACGTGCTAGTCGTTCTGTGGGTGTTTCGATGTGTTCCGCGGGTAGGTAACCTGCAACCTTGGTCAGCATGGCTCAAACCTTGTTCATATATACTTACCAATGCTATTGTCCTTGACGACTCGTACCAGCCACCAGTAGCTGTTACTGTCGTCAAGTAATACCATTGTGTCGCCTTTTGTTGCGTTTGCCTGACCCTCGACGGTCGCGACAAAAGTGTGCAGAGCGTAGACGAATTCGAAATCGATGTCTTCTGTTTCTCGTAAGCATTCGCCTCCCCAACCTGAGTCGATAAATCTGGGATCTTCAGAGAAAGAAACGTCATCGGATGCATCATCGTTGTCTTGGTCAAGGTCCTCGTCCCAGGAATCGGCATCGCTGTCTGTTGTCCAACCATCCTCGTCGTCTTCGGGACACGCTGGTGTCTCGTCCGACCCTCGAGATGGAGTTGAAATGGACTCCAGAAACGGTGCTTCGTCACATTCGTCCAGAAGGGTACGGCTGATCGGTTTCAACACACTCATCACATGCTCCTCATCAAGTTCAGAGATGATAGATGCTTGCGAGTCTTCTCTCACGGCCTGTATGCGATATTCGACCGCCTTCAAACGTGCAGTTCTCGGGCTCATATCCACTTTGGTATCCGCCCTGGCATTGTTGTCTGATCCGTTGGTGGTCCTTGTCCAGGTATACTCACCACGATGATGCTCCGTTGACTGTGTGTGTTGAAATGAAATGGGAATCGACGTTGGCCGATGGGTGGGCAAAGGGGACGTCTCGCACGCTGGGACGCTGAGTGGTCTTCGAGCGTGGGAGACAGGAATAGGAAAATGAAGGGGTGTGTGTATGAACGGGGAAGAAGAAGCGCCTATCAACGGCGAAGACTGCGGAGTCAGAGACTCTTGTCTTGCCGGCCAGAACGCAGGGTAGGAAGGCAAGGGATACCCACCATCATCTATCGAGGGCGAGCTCGAGATCTTGTCCATCATATCGTCGTCCATGTCCTCCTCATCGGCGTCCTGCATGTCCGCATCGTCACTGTCGCCAGAAGTTCCACCGTTTAGCTTGACAGCCTGTTCATCTTGACTGGAGCGCCTCTGCCCATTGGAGTTGTTCACAATCGTGCGCTCATCGTCGGAACCGGGGTCGTCTCGCAACGTGGTGCCAGCATCACTCCAGGCGTCATGCAGGCGCGCCTCCTCGGAGTGGCGCTCTTCCTCTACATGTCGAATAGCGGCCTGTTGGTGAGGCGCAGCTGGGCCGATTCCAAGAGGCGCGGGGTGCTGGGGCTGCTGCGAATGGTCTTGGGCGGTGGGCGACGTCTTTTCCTGAAGGTCGATCGTGTCTACCCTCCTCGATTAGCCAGTGCACGCCACATCACGCCCTGTCGTCCAAGTCCGTACCTGCTCTAATTATGTGAGGTCGCGTCATCCTAGCTCATCCCCCTTCGCGCTTTCACCGTCTGTCGTTCTTTGGTCGTTGAGCAATGGCCAAGCAGGTTTGCGGCGCAATCAATGGCCGGCTCAAGTCGTGTATGAGATGCGGTAAGCGTGGCACGTGTGGCTCCAGTGATATCAAAAAGGATGGGGGATCGCGTGTGTCGTCCAGCGGAAGATTACAGACGTCGCATGCGTTATCTGGTCGTTTGTCGACGAAGGGAGCGGCTGAGGCACCGGCGGCGGTGCGGAGGTCGGGCGCGGGTCTATGGGGAACATGCGAGTCACGGTGACGCGGCCGAGACGGGGCGAATAAACAAGTAAATAGCAATGCGCGTGTACGTCGGGGGTAGGGGGCACGTCGTGGGATGAGATGTCGTCTTGGAGCCAGGTAGGAGGTTGAATTATTTTGGGGTCCTCCTTGGTCGCTCTTTCCCCGAACGCCATGCCCCTGCCCCGTTCTGAAACACCTTACATTACACCAGATTGGTGCATCTCTAGCTTCAGCGCTAGCCTGTTCCTGGCCTTCAACATGTCGAAAAGGAGATGCGGCTCGGTCCTTTTAATCGACCGCTTTTGCGACCGCGTCTGAGGCACTCCTCACCATAATCCACCTGCCTGCATCGCGCATCCGGCCGTGGTGTTGTTCCTGGTCGTCTTCATGTGGGGCTTCGGCTCCTCCGCAAGCGTCGAAACACAAACTTGGAACATCACCAAACGTCATCGAATTCAGTAGCCTGCGACACCAAAGACAAGTTGCGTGGCAAGGACTGTCTCACACGGCGCCCTATCCCTGAGATCTACCTGTCAATCTCCCACCACGTGTTGGTTGTGCCCCCCTGGACCTCAAACGAACAAGGCCCGCCACAACCACTCGTTCCTTTGTCACATTGAATTGAAACGTGACGTGTCCCTCACTCCATTGCTTGTGTAGCTATCTCGGCCTCTTCCGTCCCGTATTTCCGACCATCACACTGCGCGAATATGGTGCGCTGCAGGCAAACTTAGTACACATTAGTCGACCTCAACCAAAACTTGTTTTTCTGCCTTCTTTGTCACATAACCCATCATTGAGCATGTTTGTCAAGGCCCAAACTGCGCTACTGTCTTCACCGCTGGCATCACAAACCTGACAGCAAGGTGCACACAACAAATCTGCTCGTGGCGTCTACTAATACCTTTGTAGCCTGTTCTCTTGCACATCCTTGGTAATGATGGAATCCTCTGAATCGTAATCACAACAGTACGGCTCGGACCTCATAACATATAGCAAAATATCTGATTTACAGGAGTTGCAAACATTACATCGCCCGTGTCCTCCCATCTCAAATATGTAAAATTCCCTTTGCTCTTCTCATGGAATCTTTCCTGGGTGTTGTCCTAGCAACTGTGTGACGAATTGAATGTCAGATGTCATGATACCCATCCAAGATGGGGTTCCTGTTACACTCTCTCGAAGTAGGATGACCCATCCCAAGCACAAATACGTGCGTTGACGAACTCGGCTATTCTGTCTGGTGTGTGTTCATAATCAAGAAGTTGGTGGCGATGCCATGCCAAAATCAGACAATCCTCAGAGTCCCAGTACCCCCTAAACCCGCGGTGTGTGCTGAAGGCATGATGACCAAGCAACAGCTCTGAGAACACCGGCCCGACCAAGAAGTATTTTTCATCCCCTGAACTCCTAATTATAAGCCCCTCGTTGGAGAAACCTCCACAATGACATACTGCGCGCTTAGTATTACACTCACATCTTACGCCTTCAACATACCAATCGCCCACTCTTGTATCAAGCGGTACTTGTACATGTATCAGATCTTTACCCTCGCAGGCAATCCATGTCCACGCTGTGTTATCATTCGAAGATGCTGTAACATTGCTAATCTGCATGCTCCTCCAGTACGTATTTATCATACTAAAGTGCGCAGAGCTTCTGTGCGTCGGAGTAGTGGTTTTCTGGTCCAAGTTGGAACGCACTGCGATGGCTCGGCGCAGAGATTCGTCCGCCAGTGTCACATGAAACATTTCGAGTAAACGATCGTTCCAATTCATTTGTTCCAATGCAACATCTGACATGAGATGTAAAGCATCGAGTGCAACCTCAAAATTGTCCCTGTTGTAATCAGGGGCGGGCTTTTTCTGTTCTGGCCAGAGTACAAGGTTTAGAATGCCATACAAACGGTCGCGCGGATCGGTGCACTTGAATTTATCCATGTCGTCTAGAACATATTTCAGAGTCTGTTCTTTGGTTTCGCATGCGAGATCCAGGCAGCGCATCTGTGGTGACCTTTTGCGGTCCCTTCCTTGGACGTCGGAGACGTATAGAAACGACAAGTTGTCTCTTTCCAGGTATCTCTTACAACGATCCAATCGTTTCAATTCAGCAATCCCTGACCAATGACGCAGATTATAGCTGAGCACCAACAGACCTTCCCCTTCCTGTACGGTCGCTCCACAAAGGTAAGAAACTTCTGAAGCTAGATGCTGCTCTTGTAGTACCCATGTACGTTGGAAGTAGGCCCTATTCATGAAGGACATGAAGGATTTGTACAACCTCTGACAGTTTGAGGTGATCAGAATGCTGCGCAATCTAACCCACAATTTTCCTGAATGCTGCGGCTGTATGAGACTGGGATATAACCATCCCCGTTCGCGATAGAGCGCTGGAAAACGAGTCATGGAAAGAGACTCTAAAAGGGGACGGTGTTTGTAGAGCATGCGGAACAGGTATTCGCTATCGTCCGCATGTGGCCCAACACAAGCGAAAACATGTTCAGCTTCCGAGTAGATTTGACCCATGATCCCGACCTGGTGATTCTTTTCTTGCGTCTTTTGTGCAATGCATATAGCATCTACCCAGTAATAATTGCTGGCATTGGATGTGAAAGCCTGTTGCAGGGCATATTCGCAGTTTCGTCGTACAACCAGCGACCTGCCGTTGATTGTGATTTTAGTCGTATCGGCGGGGTCGCCCCAAGTATATGATATCGCATAGTATCTTGGTGGATGATCAATGGGCCATGCAGATATCTCGCATTCGACGTGTTGTCCAAATTTGCCTCGAGTGATGTGTAGTAGACGGAAGTGTGTAGTTGAGTCGGGAAGTGGCTCGTGTTCAAAAGCGGGAAGTGGGGTTCCACCGGCCATCATGAACCTAGGCGGAGACTACCACGACAAGCTCGACTGGTTCTTGAAGTATATGTCTTTGAATCGAAGAGCTATAAAGTCTTTAAATATTTTCGATATATAGTACGGTATAGAGCTTGCTGATGGAGATGAGGATAAGAGCTGTGGAAGGCTGGAGTGCTGCCTGTTTTTCATCTCGGCAAGGCTGACCCACCACTTTTCCTGCGGCGTAGGTAATGCAAGCTGTCGTTTCATCGTGACCATCCTGGAGGCCAACCAATTATTTTCAAGGTAGGTTGCCTGAAACACAAAAGAAGAGTTATGGCAGGAGTTCTGCACAGTCCATCATCGCGGATACTGAGCTTTGGTGTGCATCCCTGGAACGTGACGTGAAGGTATGAAACTGACTTCAGTTATTGAGTGGCCTTTTCTGCATATAAATTACATTATTATTTCCCTCTCACATGTGTCTATTCAGAGGGCTTTCCGCATTCAAAAGTAATATCATCTGAACATCCGCACCCATATATAAAAAACGCGAATGCGTCCTTGATTACAATAAAAACAGACCCTCTGCGGGTAACAATTACTTCCCAACAGACTCCGCCCATTTCTTGATGAGCTCATTAGTCTGATCTTTGCCATAAACTCCTGCATAAAAGACAGATAATGTCACTAGTCATTGGCCCCTGCTCAGGCTACGGCTGTGGAGACTGTCCCTGGCTCACCTGGCTCACCTCGCCGCGCCGTCCTTCTCTTCAGCGGCTTGATCGACCTCTGTTTTCTCGCCTTCTCCCGCTCCAGCTCCTGCTGCTGGGCCTCCAGCTTCATCGTCTCCAGGCTACTAGCCTCTAGCCTACCAGCCTCTAGACTACTCGCCTCCAGCATGATAGCCTCCAGCCTTCTCACCTCAACCTTTTGTTGGGTCTCTTTCCGCATCGTCTTCACCTTTGCTTCACAAAGATCTCGCACCCTAGCCCTAATATCTGCACGCGCTAAGAAAACACGCCGGCGATTCTCCATCTTCTTGTTCTTGCGAAGGAGGAACTCAGCAGAAGGCTTACGAGGCGGCTCAACAACAGTTTCGAGGACAGGTGATTGTTCGTTATCAGCAGCGGGCTCAGGAAAAATTGCTAGGGTTTTCCCAGAGGGACGGAGAGGTTTATACCAAAAGTAAAAGGGAGTTCGGACGTCAGAGTCGACGGGAAGCCAGTGGTCACGCGGGTAGACAGACGGTGCCTTTTCCCACCTGCGCTTCTCGTTCGCCGTCATCTGGTCACGGAGAAGCGTCTCGACTATATGCGCACGCTTTAGATTGCGGTGAGCGCGTATTCGAGCATACGCCTCTTCCTCGCGTCGGGGGTACTGCTTGGCTTCGATTGCGTTGCGGGCTGTCGTCACAGCCTCCTCCCAGTAGGGACCAGGCAAGTGTTGATGGCCTCCGTATATGGGAGGTCCGATGATCATGTTGGGGTCGAGTCCGTAGATAACAGTCACGCTTCCATTGTCTTCAAGACAAATGGCGATGCCGTGCTCCCTGCAGTACCATATGTTCTGCGTCGGCATCCAGTAGAACATGTAGAAAATGTCATCGGCAGCTTTAACGAGCCACACGCCAGGTTGCATCATCGAGATGTAGACATGAGGTGTTATGGTCTCGGTCCAAGCAAAGGGGTTACGGATTTTCTGGCCCTGTGTGAAGATGGTGTCTGCGATCAAACATGCGCCGTGGTCATATTCTAGGTTCGTAGCAGCCATGCTCTGCGGGTGGCTGGGAGGCATATTCGGGTACTCATTGTGCTTGATCAGCCATGCAGAGCGTAGTTCACTGAGACTCTGGGGTGGAAATTCACGTAGCACATTTACGACTTCGCTAATAATTGGAGTGGGTACTCGGTGATGAGGATCCATAGGGGTACGACGGGTTCGGTTGCGCTGAGCTTCGGAGCGTTGTGACTCTTCACTGAACTCTGGATCTGCGGCCTTGTCAGTCTGGGTTTCCGCATCCCGGTATGCTGTTTCAGGAACAAGTAGGATAGTGGGCGCGATTGGTGTCCCTTTATAGACAGTCTCGATATAGAACCGGAGGGTAGGCATTACCTTCCCCGCCACCTTGTCCACTTCCATATACAGTACCTTGCTCTTGACGCTTCGGAGGGCACCAATTCCTTTATCACTCAATAATGTGCGTACAAGAGTCGAAGCGAGATAGAGGTAGTGATAACTAGCGGTACCAAAGAAGGCTCTTTGGTGACGATAAAGGCAAGGATACAGCCAATGATGGTATAAGGATGGCTTTCTAGGCGTATAGTAACGGGCTCGACAGGTGTAATAGACTTGTTCGACTTTTGAGTATCATGTTCAGAATCGTAGCCGGAGTTCGCGGCGGAGTCGTCGGAGGCATCCGAGCCAGAGTATTCAGCAAGTGAGGAGGTCGACATGTCCTTGGAGAACATTAATGTGCTCATCATGTGCATAGTGCTGTGGTAATCTATTCTTACAGAATTTTTTAGATGGATATCGGTATATGATCGGAATTCGGTCGGTGACAGGAATGTACTGTGTAGTGAATAGTGAACAGTACAAAGATGGGAAAGGGCAATTTTTACGTCTCAGGAACCAGACCTCGGTGGAAGAAAAACAATTCAGCGTTTATCTGTGGTCTGAAAACGCGCTTGTGATTGCCGCGAGAAATGTAGGATTCCTGAAGATTCAAAGAGTTACTGCAGTGCTTTCTTGTATTAGTAGTAGCAATAGTAGTGTGTGCCTCAAACCTTACAAAGCTAATTACTTCAGTGGTTTTAGTTAGAAATTAACAGATGAACCCAAGTGCACAAGTAACACCTATACTCAACAGCAGCTTTTCCACAACGTAGTACTGTTGTGGCAGTATCAAGAAAGTGGGTAAGGTGCTATCCCGGCACCCTGTATTGTTGTGAAGAGATGAGTATTTGGAGTGGGTGTGTAACAGATGAATATGCGCCTAGACGATACAAGTGAAGTACAATAATGATAAAAACTCAGTGTGATTAGGCGCGCGAATGTTAAAGTCGGAACGTCGTTGTGTGTGGTCCTTTTCTGTCATAAAGAGTAACAATGCAAATACTTTATAGAAAAAAAGACATAACGATAGAACAATGCGACATTGAGATGGCAAACAAAGACACAACAAAAGACAGCCGCATCAAACTGCTAGGAAAGAAATAATGATAATAAAAGATTCGGAGAGAGGTGAAAACAAAACTGATGTAAAATCGCGAGAAAGGAAAGAACACGACAGACCGATCATGGAGAAAATATGACAGAATTCCACCTTCACCGTGCCTACCCACTGCCACCTTCCTTCCCAGCACCGAGTTTCCTCCTCTGTTTCTCTCTTTCCCCGATATCAATATTAATATTAAAATGCTGTTTCCTAATCCCCTCGTAAAACTGGCCAGCCGTGACTCCATCCATAGGCTGCTCCCACCTGCCCGTAACCTCCGTTTCCAGCTCCTGGGACCGAATAACAACCGGCTCATGCGCGCGTAGGACAAAAACAAGAGAGAAGCGATACCTCATATCCTGCCCCCCTTGTCCCGGTACCTCGGGCGGCGAAGAGCTAACAGTATCAGGCCTCCTTGCGCCATAAGCAACAACCCTATGCCCGCCCGCCTTGAACCTGTCATTGCTCAGCCTCTCCAACTGCCTCCCCACCAATATTGTTGCCCCCTTCTTCCCCGCTCTCTCAACCTCCCTCTCAACATCAAACCAAGCAGCTCCATCCCAAACCTCCAAACCCGGCACATCCCCTACAACCACGCTCAGCAGTCCCAAATCCGCATGCGGCTCAGCCACGACCTTGGCCTCCCACCCCTCATATCTGAATAACCTAAGCATCGTGGCCGTCTTGCCTGCCTCTTCAACAGGCATCCTCTCGCACGGACCCACAAACTGTCTTAACCCTTCATTTTCACCCGCAGGCAGCCCCAGTGCCGTTGACATTCTACCCAACGTGCTGGTGCAGTGCGCGCCGATGAGGTCCCAGTACCTTTTCGCTGGGGCGCGGAGGACGTCGGGACAGTATTCTAGGGTTCGCAAAGTGATGAATTCCTTTTCGCTCACGACTTTGGACCAGCCTTCTTCGGTGCCGAGTTTGTGCGCCCATTGCGACTTGAGGGTGTCGGGTTGGGCGAAGAAAGCCTGGCTTGCAGTGAAGAGATCTTGGTAGGCGGTTTGAAGGGGGTGCGGGCCTGATGCTGGGTGGGTTTCTTCTGCTGGAGATGCTTGAGAGGGCTGAGTTGGTGGCGCTGGGGAGTCAGGGAAGGTGAGTGTTGTCCAGCCGAGGTTTAGTAGGGTTTGTTGGTGCTCTGGGAGGATTAGAGGCAGTGGTGCTGGGATGAGCGGGGGTCGTGTGTCTTGTGGTGTTCCTGGGTATGGTTGTACGGGGGACTTGGTCTGGATTGATCTTTTCTTTGAGCGAAATCGAGACATGATGTTTGAGATGGAGAAGTGGTGTTCTGATGACTTTGAAGGTAGTGTAGCGGCCATGGCGAATGGAGTGGTGAGTGCCAAAAATGTAATCAATCCAAGGAAATTAACGACAATGTCCAAGGACTTGCAAAAGGGTAGTAAAATGGGAAGGATTGTCTTTCATGGGAAGAAGTAGGAAATATGGAGGCTACGATTACCAGGTGACGTTCAATCGAATTACAAGGCTAAGCCACAATTACACAGCCCCACCCGGTGAGCCCAATGGTCGCGCAAGGCGTTTTTCCTAGCTTGGACAGAAATCCAAAGCATCATCACTTCATACGCGTAGAAAGTATTAGAGACCAAATCTCCAGCATATCCAATTGTTATGATTACTATTACACTACAACCCCCCTCTACACCCTCTTCCCATTCTTATCCCACAACTCCCTCTCCCTCTGCATAAACCACTCATACAATACAGGCTCAACCCCAACAACCTCTCCGTCCATCTCACATCCAAACCGCATTCCCGGCTTCCAAGTGCCCCCCTCTGCACTGACCTTCAACCCTGTCATATTCTCCAACCGACACAACGCCAGCCCCACATTACCAATACTTGCAATAAATTTGCCTGCCGCACGACCCCTCTTAAGCCTACCACTCTCATGATCAATCTCCTTGATATCGGTGCCACGTTCTGGATGTACATCTTGCAGGGTAGTAGTGGCTTGGAGAATAATGGGCAGGATGCGCTTACGCACAACACCAGTGTGTTTTGTGCGAATGGTAAGTTCTTGGCCGACGTAGCATCCTTTTTTAAAATCTATGCCGTGCCAGAGATCCATATTACATTCCATGGGTAGCGCGCTCTCTCTGGGTATCTCAGCCGGCCCCTCGGCTATGCCGTATCTATAGCGTTCGACTTGATACTCGTGCACGCCCAGTGGCTCCGTTCCCGGTACTAGTGTGTGAGCTTTTGCACTGACAATATATCGATGGAAGTCTGGTGCTCGTAGGTCCCGCATTCCAGCGATTACACCCTCGGTGTTGTCCTGCTCGCCCATCGTCGACCCCCAGGCTGCCCATACACGCACTTGGTCCTCGCTCACATCTTCAATTTGTACTTTGCTGCGTAATTTGTGTCGCTTTAGATGTTTCTTCAGGGCCTCTACTTCGTGTTCATCCACCTCAATGTAGCAGGCCCAATGTTCCTTCTCCGCCGCAAGCTCTGGCCACACCCATACGAAGACGTCCCACAACACCCTGCCCCGCGCATCGAGAAAAGCAGAGTAGAACGGCGTCTGCCGATTGGGATCGACGTTGTTTGTTATAAGGCCCTGGAGGAATTTGGCCGTGTCGGGACCTGATAGGGATATCAGGCGACGGTGCGGGAGGTGCGCAAAGCCTGAGGTAGCAGGTGGTAATGCTGTGCTTGTTGTCGAGTATTCGCGTACTCTATGGATGTGGAAAAGAGAGCCATTCTTTTCCAGCTCGGCATTGACTCGCTTATAAGAATATTGATGCGTTGTAGGCTGGTGGATGTTCTGGCGATTTGGCGATGACGCACTGCTAAAAGCTCGATGTATGCCGATAGTTGGACTGCGAAAGGACTCTAGACTAGTCCGACAAGTGTCGCATATGTATTTCGGAGTGCACAAAGGTCTGCCTAATGACAGCGCTGCCATTGTGTTGGTTGCAGGTTGCAGGATTACAGACTACTGCGAGCAAGAGCTCTAACGGCATGTTCGATATACCTCGGCGTTTACGGATTTAACGAAATCATCATTTCATAGTGGCATCAAAAGTCAGTTAGCGCGTAAACGCTCCAAACATACGAAGACAGCATATCATATTGGAAAGGAACGCCGGATATGCCTAACATTCAGGTAATACAAAGATAACACGCTACTCTATGTGAGAAAACTGAATCGCTCAACATCAAACGCCAATCGCGCGACAGAGCTAGCTCCCAGAAAAGCGAAACATGATGCCCTCCTACCAGCACTCAGTCGTCCTTTTTTCCCGTTAATCGCGATCGCTCGTTAGCTCCTTTGGGACCTGACGGGCCTGATTCATCTTCATCGTCGTCTGAATCATCATCGTCGTCGTCCTCTTCCTCGTCGTCGTCACTCTCTTCACTACTCCACTTATCATCCTCGCCCACAGCGAAGATGGTATCGCCATCAAGGCTCTCTCTAGGAGGCACAATGTGCTTCTGTGCTTGGGGTGCAGGTAATGGTGATGCATCGCGCGCATTGATGTTATTCGATCTTTGTGCTGGGTCGTATGATGGAGGCTGCTCAGAGCCACGCTCCTCCTCGTCGAGAGAATCCCTTAGCGAAGCAATCTCGAAGCCCTCGTCATCCTGGGCAATCTATGAATGTGTCAGTATATGGATGAACATATCGGTAATTCGTATAAACCTACCTCATCACTCATGGCAAATCTTCGATTGTTAGCCGTCGGTCTCCACATGTACGCAACGAAGCAAACGTCTGCCAGGTAGACCAAGTTCAGCCATCCATCAAGTACAAACCATCGGGTTTGCCAGTGGGTTGGCGCAAAGTCAGGTGTTGACGCGCCAGCAAAGGTAAAGCTGTTGATGAAGAAGAAGCCGAATATGACGACGATGCTCGTCAAGATACACCACCATAATCGCTTGTACATGGTGGCTTTGACGTGCTGCTTGCGCTCCATGAGATCCTTCATTGTGAGATTCAATGAGTTTAGCGTCCAAATATAAAAGGCTGTGAGGGTAGCGGAAAGTGGCAGGATGACTAGCAACACAAGAGGACCAGCGTCATCGGGTCGAACAGTAAGCGACGCGACGGCGTAGATGACACCGAAGACGAAATGCGCTACGGCGAGCCAGCGGACGACCGTCATTGTCTTGCCAAGAGAAGGCTTGACAACGCCATATCCCATGCATACGATCAGGAGCAGGAAGAATGAGAAGGAATTTCGGAAGGCGTTCAACACAGCGACAACGATCATGAGTGCTTTCGCGCCGACATTGTTACCGTGGCGGTTCTGGTAGTCGTAATAGCCCCAGGTCATGAGCATCTCCAAGACCAAGAAGACTAGAATAGCCGTGATGTAGTTCTGAACAGCCAGTATATCGTGCCTATTCTGGAAGTAGAGGAAGCCCCAGAATGCCAATACCACAAAGTAAACGATTGTGATGCCGCCGTAAAAGGGAAGCTTGGCAATCTGGGCCGCTTGGAGTTCGCCGTATGCATTCCGGAAAGTGACAATGGCTTCATATTGTAGGCGCTTGTCTTCCGAAGCCACGGCTACGCAGTAGTATCCCGTCTTGATCGACATTTTCTTCTCTCCGTTTGCGACTGGATAATTGATGGGCTTGGGGTCGTTGAGGTTGATTGCCGCGGTTCGAATGTGCATTTGCGAGATATTGTCGGCATCTTCGGCGAGTACCCATTCGCCCTTGTGTGTACTGTTGCAGAGGTTCATCTTGATGGATTCGTCGTCGCAGATGTAATGCCGGTTTTCCTATACAAAATAAGTCAGCCTGACACAGCCTGTGCCCAACAGAGGGTGGTAACCAACGTCGTTCACGGGCAAGTCAGACGGCGCCCCAAGCAGCAACGTGTCTTTCCATTCCCAAACCACGACGCTCACGATGGGGTCTTGGATGCCTTGGTTCTTATTTGTGTCTTTTATAAACTTGACGAGTATAAACGGTTCAACCTTGCCGCCCCACGACTTCTTGCTGTACATGCCCGAGCATTTCTGGCGGTCATCTTGGTTCTGGTGACGTATTAGCAAGGTTGAATACCAAACAGTGAGCAACAGCCGTACCAGTGTGACATCTATCGCCGCGACTGCTGTTATGGTAGTCAAACACAGCAGAGCGATGTTGCGCAGCCGTGCCTTCATCTTGCGAGATGTAAGGCCAGCTGGCGGAGCTGACGGCTACTAGCTTGCCGCGCTTTCAGCCAAGGGAATCCGATTCGAGTCGAGTCGGCGACTGCTATTCTTCTCTCCACTCCGCAGTCAAATACGGAACATAAGGTCCGGGTTTGGTGTTTGGGTGCATATGTTTGGATTGCGCGTTCCTAACCTCCAGATCGGCCTTTGCGGTAGCTCAATCTTAGCGCGCCCATCCCAAAGTGTGGCGCAGTCCCGTTCCCCCCCAAACGGCTGGCGCTGACGAAACAGGGCACGAGTCAGCCCTGCAGAAAGTAAAGTCCCACCACCGATACTTTTGCAATCCTCACAACCATGCCGGGCAAACACATTGCTGACGCTTCAAATGAGCCTTGCAGACGATGCAAGGCGCTTTCTGTCCTGGTAGTCCGTTCTGAGCCACTCTGCCAGTCAGTGCCCGCCACCTCCATGGCAAAGAAGGCAGATCGCTAATATTTTTTTTCTTTCCCCCTCTTACAGTGCCTGCTTCGCACGATACATTCACACCAAATGCATCAAGCGGCTAGAGACGTTCCGGGTGGACTTCACTGCCGAGCAGCAACCCCGGGTTCTGGTGCCCCTGTCTTTTGGGGTCTCGTCTGTGACTCTGCTGCACGTCCTGGATCTCCATCAACGGACGCAGAAGAGCAAGACGGGCCGCACGGGCTTTGCGATTAGCGCGGTGTATATTGAGGACCCTGAACAGCATGTGCAGGTTGAAGATCTCCTGGATAAAGTTCGCGCGCAGTACCCTGGTCACCAGTATGCCTCCCTGCCGTTACACGATGTATTCCGCCTGGTCCAAGATGATGCCTCGATCCGGTCTTTGGTCCCAGAAACGCAGGGAGCCTCGAGTCCACAGGAGCAGTTTGCTGATATGATCAACTCACTCCCTTCGGCCACAGCCCGTGCCGACGTTCTATCTACCCTAAGGACAAGGCTGATTGTCGAGCATGCGAAACTGACTGGTTGCGAGAGCATCCTCTGGGGCGACAGCACCACCCGGCTCGCCCAAAAGACTCTCTCCGAAACTGCAAAAGGACGCGGTTTCTCCCTGCCATGGCAAGTCTCAGACGGCGCGTCGCCTTTTGATCTCAACTTCCACTATCCGCTTCGAGACGTGCTCAAGAAAGAGCTGGTATCCTACATCAACATGGCCGAAACCGGGCTCAAGACGCTGGTGCACGAGACGTCAACAGGCACCACGCAAGCTTCTACGAGTTCGAAGAACACCACCATCGACGACCTCATGAAGCAGTATTTCGAGTCGGTAGAGGAAAATTTCCCGAGCATTGTTGCAAATGTCGTACGCACTACCAGCAGACTCGAGGCACGCCCTGGTGCGCTCTCAGACCCAAAATGCAGCCTATGTAGCATGCCTGTGCCCGGTGGCCGATTTGGAATACATGATTGGGGCGGCGATCAGCAAGACGGCGATAACTTTGAATCTACGCATTCCAGCAGGACTATGTGCTATGGTTGCACGAGGTCTATACCCAAGGCTACAACGAATACGAATGGGAATTGAAACCTGCGTTGCGCTTTTGTCATGCACCACCATCTATCTACTTCAACAACGAAAACGACATACCTTGAATTTAAGCATCCAACCCATCCCTCTCAACCAGCCATCGAACAACATCGACCACCTCCCCCTCTCTCGCCCCAATACCCTTCCCAGGCTCCCTAATCATCCCCTCCAAAACCTTATCCAGCATTCCCCTCAGCCGACTAACCAGCACGCCAATCCTCGCCCACCCCCTCAACCTAATCCACTCATCCACCACCAGCCCCCGCCCCAACGTATCCACCTGAATCCTACCCGCAAACAAGAGCAAACTATATGCATTGAACGGCGTAATATCCCTCACAAACACCTTGCTCGTTGCCATCTTATTGAAATACGCCACAAACGACGCATTATGGGGAAATGTCTGGCTGGAGAAGAGTGTGGAGCTAGGATGCACAAACACGCGACCGTTATCTTGGTTGAAATATTTGATTTCGCGTGCGGAAGGGTCGAGTTCCACGGCTCCTGCTATGCCGGCGGCAAACTTCTTGTCGGGCAGTTGGATGCGTGCGATTTGCGGGTTGAAGGAGCCGGCAATGAGGGCGCGCAGGAGGGCGTCATTGGCGTTGTGTTTGTTGTACGTACTGTGTGTAGACGGGTTGGTTGATGAGTAGTGTGTGGGTATGAAGGAGATTTCCTTGAGGGATGCCAGGTATTGCGTGCGGTTGGACGCAATGTCGAACAGCGTGTTTGGTGATAGACGGTTTTCCTGGCACCAGAAGCGCAGATCGCGGGTTGAGGCGCCCTTGCTACGCTGGGCGGACCATTGCTCGTAGGCGCGGAGGTCGACAAGCAAATCGCCTTGGTTGTTGGAGAAGGATGACCGCAGCCGGTCGAATTCGTTACGGGTTTCTTGGTCGCGTTCGCGGGGAGACAGAAACGGGCTTCGAGCTGTGAGGACGGAAGCGATTGTTAGGGCGGCCTCGAGACACCCAAATGTTGCCCCATATACGAGAAGCTTGCCTAGGCGGAGATCGGCAGGTATCATGGACATGTGCCGGCCAAGGGCTGTCAGCTCGTCGTCAGTGATGGCACCCATTTGCGAGAGCAGTCTGACTGCGCCCTCCACTGCTGTGCTCTCTGGTGGCGTCAAGGCGGATGCAAGGAAGCCAGACACATCCTGTACTCCCATAGCTTTGATAGATAGACACATTTGCTCAAGAGGCACGCGCCGAATTTCCGGATCAGGTCGCTCCATCATCTTAGCTTCAGCATTACGTGTGTACATCTTGTAGCAGTCGCCTGCTCGGACACGTCCCGCTCGACCACGTCGTTGCTTGCACGCAGCCCGCGAAGCCCATGTCTCAGCCAGCCTCACCATGTTGTTCTGCGGGTCGTAGCTAGTCTCCTTGACTCTGCCCGTATCGATGACCGCAACGATATCTTCAATCGTAATGGACGTCTCAGCTACGTTGGTACACGCAATGACTTTGCGTTTTCCATGCGGTGCAGGAGGGAAAACACGCTTCTGCTCCACTGGCATAAGTGACGCGTGCAGTGGTAGTGCGTGGAGATTTGCAAAGTGACTCAAGGCTTGGAGTGTGCGATCGATTTCCATAGTGCCGGGCAAGAAGATCAAGATGCCCCCATCTTTAGATCCGAGCTGGCGATCAATGTAACGAACGGTTTCGGCAATAAGGTCGTAGTTTATTCCAAACCCGATGCTTCGAAGGTTTGCAGAGAAAGACTTTTCATCTGTCGCATCGTCCTCGCCCATGCCATAGCCCTTGAATCCAGTGAAATGCAAGATGTCATCGACATAGTAATCAGTGACAGGGTGTGTACGGCCTTCAATCTCGACACGGCCAACGGGCCCGACTTCCTTGAAGTATGCTTCGAAGACAGCAGCGTCGAGGGTGGCGCTCATGAGAATGACTTTCAAATCCTGCCGCTTCCGCAAGATCTGACGCAGCAGAACAAGCAAAAAGTCGGTATCTAGACTGCGCTCGTGCACTTCGTCGACAACAACGTGGCTAACATCGGCCAGTGCTGCGACAACGTCATCAGCATTGCCACCCGAAGTTTGAAGTCTTCTGAGCAAGACACCTGTGGTAACAAAGGTGATTTTGGTAACGCCAGGCTTCTGCTTCGACTCTCCGCGGATGGTGTAACCAATCTCATCGCCAACCTGAGAACAGCGCTCGTCTGCCACACGATCTGCAAGACCCAAAGCTGAGATTCTACGGGGCTGTGTACAAATAATGTTTGCGACAGCACCGAGTTGCCGCTGAATCAGATCATCTAGGACAAACTGCACTGACTGAGTTGATTTTCCCGAACCAGTTTCACCTGAGATGATGGTGACCTTGCAGTTGTTAACAGTGTGAACAATCTCTTCCTTCAGCCTCCATGCAGGCAGCGATTGCCGACCAGCCATCATTTTCTGCTGTGCCGCAGAACCTTGTTTAGCCTGCCATTCAGACAGTATCCGTTGGCTGGAAGGTGTCGCCGGTGTCCAGTCAATAGGCCTGCGCGCTCTCCCACTCTTTGCTCTGCGTTTCTGGCTTTGAGGCTCGGATGAGTGATCCGCCGCTGCGAGGCCGGCAGATACATCAGTCAGTCTTCCTGGATTCTGGAAGATGTCACCGGCATTCGTTTGGATCCAATCTACGATATCGTATATCATAGGCATACCAATAAAATTGCCTTCGGCGTGGAGAAGTGCTTGTCTGATAATGCTAAGGCGAATGTATGCCGGAATAGCCGCTTCAAACGTGATGATGGGGACCATGGCAGGATACAGGCCGAACGGCTTCCTTACTTGTAGGATGAGCCGCTTGCCTTGCTGTTTTACGTCAAGCTCGATGCGACACAGCTCGGGCGCGGGCCGGGTAAACAGGCGATCGTATATTGCTTCAAGGGATGACATTTCCACTTCCCAGGGATCATCTTCAGGGTCTCCATCTGCAATAGAAAGATCTGCCAAGTCCTGTGCGATTATATTATCTTCGTCGTCGGGCCGGAGCAGACGAGCTTGCAGCAAAGCTGCTGCTTTTCTCTCATCTCCGCCTTGGCTATCGTACGCTTCCTCACAAAGATCCAAGGCGTACCCAGCGGCCGCAAGGCGCTTGACAGCACCTTCACGCTTGAGATTCGAGCTGGCCATACTGACACCAGCAACGTAACCTTCTGGCAAGGACCAGGACGGAAGATCATCCTCTGGAACGTGAATGAGGAGCCACTCGATAATCTCTTCGCGATCTTTGCAGATCTCGGCAGCCTCTTCGACGTGACTTCTCCGAAATCCAAGATTAGTGATCTCATCGACCAACTTATGCTTCGTGGCCGCATCAATCTCGACGCCATTCGGGTTCCAGAGCGCATCGCGACGGATCAGACGCTCAGCCTCTTTCCTCGTCCTCTTGCCCAGCTCGATCTTCGGTACCCGTTCCCATCCTTTCATTAGGTTTCTAGGAGCGGAGCCCGTCGAAGAGCTAGGCATAGCCGCACCGGGCTGCTGATTATGGGCTTTTTGTGCCTCTTCCTGCTGCTTCTGTCTCTTCTCACGCGCCTTGGCGGCCGATTCCCTGGCCTTTTCTCGCTCTGCAAATCCAAAGAATGGATCTGCCTCGTACATCCATCCTTTCCCTTCCTGCTCATCTCTTTTCTTGAGTTCGGTGAATTGTCCTTTCCACAAGTCCTTGTATGTTGGCGGAAGCATCATGTGGAGGTTCTTCGCGCTGGCGACGCGGAAGAGGGTATAGGCAGCGGCGAAGTTTCGAGCCTCTACAGCCGTTGACTGGTGCGCCTGTTCCTCGAGTTCGGGAGGAATCTTGATGGGCGGTAGGGTTGTAGCCTCTCGTGTCTTCTGGTTCATCTTGGATAACACGACAGCATATGCAAAGTGCCTGTCGCCATCTTTGCGCTACATTATATCAGTCTTGTTGAACTTTGAAATCCAAGTGACCACTTACAATACGATAGTCTGGCTTGCTCCACTGCTGTTTCTGGAAGTGCTCTGATAGCAGGTTGACGGGCAATTTACCGGTCCACGATGCCCCCGCTATCAAAGTTCTGGTATCCGGCTTCTTTGGCCCATCCTCAGGCTGGCCAGGCGCGGCCTTGCCTTTCCCCTTGCTGTCACTTTGTGCGCCATCTCCACCAGAACTCTCGCCTTTCTTCTTTTTGGGTTTGCCATCGCCGAATACAATGAACGAAGTATCTTCCTCGGGAGGCACCGTCTTCTTCGCAGGCTTCCCACGCGGCGGGTGAGCGTTCTTCGGCATGTTCCTGGTTTATCCTACAAACACACTAGGCCTCGAAATCCCCATGGAGGAGTTGCTTGCTTCGGAAGGGTTGTCGATAGACAAAAGATGCCCAAGTTTGCTGTAGGCGGTGAAGAGCGGTTCCCGCTAACACCAGGGCTCAATCGCCGAAATTATCCCACCGATCCCCTGCGTACCTACGTAAGGAGGAGAAAAGTGCAATGCACAGTGTAGCCATTTCGAGTTCTGAGCGATCAACGCAAAGGTTGCGCGCAATCCGAAATTCCGATGGTGGCAGGGATGCCTCGGTACGCTAGGGCCATCAGTTCACGAACCACATCGTCATCGTTTGTCAACCGCCAGCAGATGGCATTCCTATATGCGCCGGCTCACCTCCCATCTCCGCACTCGTCGCGCGCCTGACTTGCTTGTGGCGGGAGTTTCTCACAAGACTACGCGCTCCTTCCAGTCAGAACAAGGCAGCATTCGCGCAAACATGTCCACACGCAATGGCAATCACGCTCAGGCTGAGCAGACTCACGATGCAATTACTGCGGAAGAAATAGCAGGGACGGAGCCGCCAAACCAAGCCCAACCCGGGGTAGATCCGGCTTCGCAGAAGAGGCCAAACGCATGTACGCTGTCGTCCCGTGCCACTTTACCTCCACACAGTCCATAACTCACAGTGCAGTCACAGAACTCATGTCTCGGTCCAAGAAAGCAAAGTCCCCTACCATACCCGCCGCTGGCACAGCAGGCATAAAGGAGAAGGCTACAAGGACATTCAAGAGCATGGATCCACGCAATGGCCTGATTGTCTACATCGAAAAGCCCGAGTCGAATCCAGAGGGAAGGGTAGTAGAATACGACGACGACTTTGTCGTTATCAATGACAAGTATCCAAAAGCGAGGTACGCAAAGAAAAACCTTGAAGGGATAGTACGATACCAAGATTAACAATTTCACAGCGTACATCTTCTGCTCCTGCCACGCAAGCCCACCTACTACAATCAACACCCGCTCGATGCCCTCTCCACCGACGCCGCCTTCCTCGCTGAAGTACGCAAACGCGCTGCTCGCCTGAAAGAACTAGCTGCGTCTGAACTGCGGCGCCAATACGGCGACACCAGTGTCTTAGACCAACCCTACCATTCTGCGCTCGAAGAGATGATGAGCGCGCCCGAGCCCCCACCACCAGAAGAACAAGCCGCACTACTCCCATCTGGTCGAGACTGGACAAGGGACATTGTGATTGGCGTACATACTCACCCTTCAATGAACCATCTCCACATTCACATCTTTAGCAGGGACATGCATTCGTCGTGGATGAAGCACAAGAAACATTACCTTAGCTTCAACACGAGTTTCCTGGTTCAGTTGGACGAGTTTCCGTTGGAGAAGGGAAGTCCAAGACACCATCCTGGTGACTGGCCGAGCTGGGACATGAAGTGCTGGCGGTGTGGCAAGAACTTTAAGAACAAGTTTGCTCCGCTGAAAAAGCATCTCGAGGAGGAGCTTGAGGAGTGGAGGAAGGAGTAGGGAGTTGGAGGTGTCATTAGGTCGAGTTTTGGATGTCACGGAAACACTTATATCCAATAAAACGTCCACCTCTTCCGTTCCCAGAATTTTCGCATTTGCCTCCCAAACATGAGCATTTCGCAACCACAGTCTCGTCAATTTGTAGCAAACGCCCGAAGCTTTTGTATTAGTGGTAGCAGAAACTTTGCATCTACATTGGTGCCATTTCGCTAAACTCCTTTATTTTGAAAGCCATATCCACACGATGGCGCCATGAAGCAAATCGATCTTTGCGCTCATTCCCCATCTCAGCGGACGACCAGCAGCTTCACAATCTCGGTGTCAATATCATGGAGCTCTGGGGGAAACTTGCACGTGTCGCCGAAAATACAAGACTTGGTGTCCTTGGCGTGATGTGTCTTGCTACGAGGCGCTTGGCAGCGATGGCCATATATACACCTGGGGTCCGCACAGCCGCTGCCATAGATGCAGGGAGCCATCCGAGCCACAAGGCGGAGGGTCTCCGCCTCGTCAGCGGTAAGCTCGTAGTTATGAATATGCGTGCACTGTTTATCATAAGGGCACTCGGCGCGGAGGAAATGGACGTTACACAGTTTCATCCTTTTGATGCGATCGACCTCGGTTTTGTCATAGTCCTTACAGTACGGGTCGACGCGCTGTCCGACACGGTTGCGAGCAAATACTGCTTCCGACTCCTTGACCATTTTCACAGGCTGTACAGGAGGCGCAGGAGCCGCCGGAGGCGGAGCAGGAGCCGCGGCTTTGCTGGCCCAGGTCGTCGTGGTAGGCTTGGTCGGCTTGGGGGTTGAGGGATCGTCTGAAGTTGTAGTTGAGCATGAAGATGTGCCAGGCAAACTAGCCATTGGAGCCCTGTTTGGTAGCGGGTTGTTTGTGAGCGTACCCGACGGCCGTACGGTTGCAGGTGGGGGGAAACGGGCAGGGAGGCCAGTAGCTCCTGGAACAAATACCCGGGCTGTCGGAGAAGGAGCACCAAACACGATACCCGAGAGTTTCTTGTCTCGAAACAGTTTCGGAAACTTCTTGGTCCTGTATGGCTGTGGGACCAGGTCCTTCTCAAACAGAGTGCCCTCGAGGAGTACGACCTTTTTGACCGTCTCCACTCGATTGGAGCACTCCTTCAGCGTCGTTGCATATTCATCGTCGTGTGAGCAACCGAAAAGAATGCGACGGCAGTGGAAGTTCTGGTCATACAATTTGAACAGTCCTACCGCTGTCAGTATCATTCCACGGTATAGGCAGCAAAGACTGAGAAAATCTCGAATCATGGAGAATTTCAAAGTGTTTGTGGCAACTTACTGGTCATCTTGTCGGCAGCGCGGACCTTGCCTGGACCCACGTCCACGAAATCGCACAACGCCTCGCCCGCGGTAAAACCACGGACAAAATCTTGAAACTGGCTGACGTCTTGTATGGATCCTGCGCGAACGAGTGCTTCGGCTAAACCCCGCACGTTTGCATATATGCGGCAAACTATGTTCACTTGGGCAGTGATGTCGGCGCATTCATCCTCGAGGTAGCTATGCACCGTAGCATATAGTAAAGAGGCGGCCCGATGCCCGCCACTCTCGCCATCGCGAAGGAACTCATCAAGGAACTGATCTATAGTCAGCAAGAGTTAGGCCGCATGCACAGAAAGGCGGCGTACAATCATGGCGTCGGCATCAATAAGGACCACCACAATCGGATCTGTATCCTGGAGCGCAAATGTCAGCTGTTGTTTCTGCGGCGAGGGATTCAGCTGATGTCGGATCTACTGTTGTAGGCGCCGTGTCTGCCATGGCTTACCATGATGCGTTGTGCATGTGTGAGTAGCATGTCATACTGATTCCGCTCGGTTTGCATGCTCTCGGCCCATGCGCGATACTGATTGCGCTCAATGACCAGGGCCTGGCTCTGTCGGATCATCCGCTCATTTTGTGCCATGAGCTCGGCCACGAATTTGGCCTTGTCCTCATCATGGCGCTGGAATTGCTCGTAACGCTGGTGCATGGTGGGCAAATCGCCGCTGGGCGAATGTGCTGGGCGGTAGGCATTGAGTGAGGGGGTCATTTTTTTATTAGTGGGTGGATTAATGGTTAAGGTGCTGAAGCAATGGTGGTTGACAACGGGCAGTTGTGGAGAGAGCGAAGGAAAGGAAAGGAAAGGAGGTAGTGGTAGAGTGGGCTGAGAAGAGAGTGAAGGAAGTAGTAGTAGCCGAGAGCTCCTCCCAGGGCCCACGGGGGCAAAGCTGGCGTGCTTGCACAGGCAACTGCAGGTGAAGGCGAGTAATCGCAACATAGGTCAGTGGCAATGAAAGAGGGACAATGGCTGGTGTAACCAGGCGCAATGCAAGACGCCGCCGGGAAGGCGCTCCGCACGAGGCGGTGTATATGCAATCAGGACAGATGTGGGCGCAGAACCACTGATGAGTTGCTGCTTGCTGCAGGCGTGTTTGTCCCAGCCTTGGTGGCAGACCAGGTGCGGCGTGCATGGCGTGGGTATTTCCAGATTCCGCAACGGCGCGTACGAGGGAAAGGGCTCTCTACATTTGGGCAATGCCGTGGTAGTGCTGGCCACACGGCGAGCCGCCGCAATCACACTGGGCGCATAGCAGCGTTGTGCTGGCCCATGTTGCTGCTATGCTGGCTTGGATGCGAAGCTCAAGACGTCGCGTCCGTGGTGTTGGTTCGGGTCGGTTCGCGTTGCCGCGGCTGTGGTTCCGTCCGCCAAGGCCAAAGTGGAAGCTGCGCCCGGACGTCACTTCCCAGAAGCCACGTTCGAATTGCCCCAACTCCTTCGTCACGACTTCCTCTCACACTCGTCCCCTCGCATCGTCTTGTTCCGCCGTCATCATGGTTAATTGGAAGCTTTCGTCTCTACTATTGCTATCTCTGCGCGCCCTCAGTGTCTCCGCGAAACCCGAGGTGAGCTTGTGACAGCCCGTAAGCGTGACGGGGCATGACATCAGATGGCTAATTCCCTTGTGCCTCAGGCTGAGAAGGTCCAGGAGGTCCTCGAAGAGCCACAAACCCCCAATCTCAATGTCGCCGTCACCGTCTCCTTTCCACAGGCGGAGATCTTTGGCGTCAAGCTTGTCAATGGCCTCGCTACCGAGGCTCGCCTGTCCGTCGTGAACAACGAGCCAACTCCTGTTGGCGTCACGCTTGTCGGTGGCTCGCTGTCGCAGGAAATTGCCGGTCAGTCGCAGGTTGTTCGCAATCTTACTGCCCAGCGCTACTCGATCCAAATTCCCGCCGGCTCCAACGAGACAGTTCCCTACCGCTTCACGACCGATCTCCACCCCAAGGATCTGCGCTTGCAGCTCGTCACTATCTTAAAGGACAGCAAGAACGCGCTCTACACTGTTCCCGTGTACAACGAGACGGTCAGCATTGTTGAGGCGCCTACCAGCTTCTTCGACCCCCAGATGTATGTATTCAATCTACGCTCTAGGTGTTGCACACCATCTGTTCCGCTTGCTATGCTCAGCCCTGGCTCAAGACGCACCGACTGACATGCGGTTTCTAGTATATTCCTCTACCTTGTCGTCCTTGGCGCTTTCGGCGGAACTGTCTACTTTATCTACAACACCTGGATCAGCACCTTCTTCCCCCAGAAGAAGGGGCGCGGCAAGGGTGGTGAGCGTGCCAAGAAGTCGTCTGGCGGATCCAAGGCTGTCGATCCTGCCGACCAGATTGCTGTCGTTGGTGCCGACGGCCCGGCTGTCACCTCGGGCGCCAAGGCATACGACGAGAGCTGGATCCCTGCCTCTCACCTTCAGCGCCCGGAAGCCAAGCGCGTGCGTAGCGGTACGCCCAAGGTCAAGCCCAAGGCTTAGACACGTTGATGTAATGGGTTGGGGATAATGAGGCATCGGATAGTCATGTCTGCGGTTTGGGCCAGGATGGCTTGGGCTTGGGCTTGGGAGCAACATTCTCTTGGGAGGATTGGCAGCACCACTGCGCCGGGAGATGCGCAGTCATGTCTCGGATATAGGCCATGGGCTTTGACGAATTAGATGTAATATTACTGTAACGTCTAAATGTTGGGCAAGTCTGTATATTAGGGGAAAAAAGCAATGTTATAGTATACGCTCTGCTATTGGACTGTGCGTGCATGTGCCCAAGGCCAGCGATTGAGAAGTTGCTTTGGCATTTCCCCACGTCGTTAGGAATAAGCAATAATACAGACAGTACATACTCTAGTCGCGACTTCTCCTAGCCAATGTTTGCCTGGCTCGGCCGCCCAGGTCAATGGTGTGGTTGGCTCCCACTACACCATCCAAACATGTAATGCGAGCTGACCCTCTGCGCACACTCAAAGAATTCCAACACTGCACATAGCACACACCGGTCGGGCCCGACGCTAAACATTTCTTGGTAGCGATATGACGTTTGATATCCCGCTGTACGAGATGGATGCCACCACCATGGCACCACCCTCTCCCTCGAACCGGCCACGGCCTGCAGCAGAGATCGGCACATGTGCGCTGCAGTGTGCATTCTGGCTGAATTGTTTCTAGCTCAGCCCGAGGCAGATGTTCACTCTCTCTCTGTTAACCGCAAGAGGCGGCGTGTAACAGGGAAGCTTGACAGAAGCTTGAATGCTCTAGGCCGTGGCCCCTTGGTGCTCTGTGGCATCGTCTTTCTCCAATCTTAGGGCCCCAAGCTTGCATGACATGTCGCAGGTTGTCCCAAACGAGCACGCCCTCTAGAAACCAAACTCTCGAACAAAGCCCACCACCATCACACGCCTCGGCAGCTTGGCTAGTGGCCTGTACGCAATGCACCTCTTGGGCGCTTCTTGGTAGACTATGTCGTTCACATGGAAGCGTCTTTGGCTCGCAACCATGGCGCGGAAATGTTATCCGGCCTCGACGGCTGCGGCTGGGTAGCATGTGCAAGCCAAGGCAAGCATGTGCAGCGCACAGCGTATTACCAGGCATGCGTAACCGGCCATGTGTAAACATTCTTTACAGCCATCGGGCCAGTGGGAATCTGTTTGTGCGCCGATTGTAGACCGGATCCGCAGCACGACAGGTATGCGGAGCAGGCAGGTGGGCAAGGCGGGCGGCGACACGTCGGGCAGTTTTGGACCGGCATCCCTCCACCATTGCATAGGGTGATCTGTGGGCTCGAAACGGTAAAGCCCTCAAAACGGCGCCATGGCGGTAGGGCGGGCGGATCCTGCCTGTGACTGCTCACGCGACGCACCGCGGAGAGACGGGCTGTGGGCCCAGTCGACCGAGCGAGGTGAGTCAGATTGGGGAATACTTAAGCATTGCGAAGCCGCGCCTCTTTGGCTTCTGCAGAACATCCAGCTGAGCTTGTATCCATCCATCACCATCAACTTCAACGCCAACACAGAACCGACGAGAGCCTGCCTGAGCCCATCTTGTCGTACACAACTACCCGTCCATCGCCAACCACCAACCCCACACACACACCTTCACCTTCACCATGCCTCCCGTCAGCCAGTTCCCCCCTGCGCGCGTCTTCCTCAAGAACGCCTCTGCAATCCCAACACCCATCTCCACAATGCCCACAGCTCGACGATCGACTCTTACCTCGCCCATAAGCCCAAGATACACCACCGCCTCATCCAGCAACCCATCCCAAACCATGGCTCAGATTATGAGTCAGCGACCGGGCGCCAACCGCCCCGAGGGACAACGGAGAGCCACCAACTGACTATCTCTGAGCCGGTTTGCTCCCATTCCGGTATTTCTCGCCCCAAGAGCTTCGGTCATGTAGAGAAAGAGCTACGGGAATCAATCATCCTTTCCGGCGCAGTCTAGCGCAGTTTGGTTTGATTTGGTCATTACCCACCACGCGGCTACTACCCACGCCTAAACCCCCAGATCCCCACGCTTAAACCCACCCCCACGGGCAACACTCGGCTGGTTTCATCTCCACATGGGGGGGGGGGGGGGGACAAAAGTAACAGCCTAACAGCATTACACACACTCCTGACAATCGTTCCGGTCTTTCTCTCCCCACGCTTCACACACATGACACTGGCTGTCCAACATGATTCATAACCCGTCCAAGCGAAACCAAAGAGTACCTTGCCGACAACCATGATCACAAAACTTGTACATACCACCACCCAAATACACAAAAAGAGGAGCAGGTTCTTCCCCACAGCATGCAAACCCATGCAATGCACGCAACATGTTCACACGACAAAAAGAACCAGCTCAGGATAGCAGGCAACGACTTTTATGACGGAGTTTATTTGATTTCTCTTCTCGTTCTCTCTCCCGGAGCTTTGAGGATATTGGGGAGTTTTTTTTTTACAACAAAAAAAAGGATTCAGGAGTTTCTGGTGTTATTTTTTCATAAAGACTGGGTGGGCATTTTTGAGGGGTGGGGCGTTTCTTTTTTTTTTTGGAACAAGACTTGGCCAAGACTTGCCGCTACTTACTACACATGGCTGAAGACGGCTGTTTATGTATGTACAAGAAAGTAGGATAAGGCATGTATATATATATATATATATACATATATACCCACAAAAAAAACCAGTCGATATGGCAATTTAAACGCTTTTCCACTATAAACAACCACGAAATAGTGTGTGTTTTTATCCTTCTTCTTTTCTTTCCAAATCTTCTGATATGACGTTCTTTTTTTTAGGTATGCTGTATATGTGTATACGTAGGTGTATATATGAACAGACTAATTTGTAACCTTTGTAACTCGCTTTGCATGCGGTAAGAAGGTGTGATGGAATGACGTCGTACATACTACATGCGTAGGATCATAAAAGGGGGGGCATGAGACGTGCGTGAATGAAGAGCAGACGCGGGGGTGAGAGAGAGAAAGAGAGAGAGAGAGAGAGAGGGAAATGTGTAAACACGCTCATTCTCCATTTCTACGACTTGAATGACGCCAGTTAATATGATATGGGACCATTACATGCCAAAGGTATAATAATATACTTTGTTGGACTGTAACTATACAACATTCTACTTTTAGTAGTTACTAGTAGTACCATGTAAAAAATTAAAAAGGAACAAGACTTGGACTAGATGGGAGATTTTGGTTGTATTATTGTGGTGTGCCAAGGATAAAAGAACATGGACGATGCGAGTGTTGGGATTGTGAAAAGTTGGAAAGTCCTTCTTCTTCTTCTTCTCGTGCTTTCTTCCTGTGGAAGAAGGTCAAAGAAACTAGCTTCTCCTCCTTCTTCTCCTCCACCTCCTTCTAAGCGCAATGGAGTCCCGTACTTGTTGTAACATGCGATCTCAAAGGGATATTTTGATAATGATTCTTTACTGCAAGATATGAAGGAGAAAAAATCATATTGAAACGACCGTGGAGGACTTCTATTCCCTGTTTCTATATCATTTCGTTTGTTGCACATCGCTTCCCATCCCATGTCATTGCTCTAAAACGGTAACCGCTAAACCAATTCATAAAAACACACAGACACACGTACAAAGATCCCTCGCGTTCAGGCAATAAAGATGCTCTAACCCGACAACTTCTGAGCAAAGGCACTCCTCGCCACAAGACTCCTAAACTGCTTTCCAAAAATATACGCCGGAATCGTAAGCGCGCTAACAGCCAGGTTGATGATGAGGATACCATTAAATGTCACCGTCGGCCCCTGTCTTATCAGGATGCCGGTAGCGTACGTGGCAGAGATAAAAGTCAAAACGGCCTTTGTAAAGTTGATTGTGACAAACGCCTGATTAGCATCCTTGGGGTGGCAATCAATAACATACGTCAGGCTGGCGGTTGAGGCAAACGGAACAGACATTGAGTGGATAGCCATGAACGTCATGGGCCAGATAAGTGGGAGGCCTTGCGCGACACTCATGCCGAAGCCGAGGAAGCCGATTGTGGAGAAGATGGTGGCGGGGATCATGAGTGTGAGGCGGAATTCAGGCTCGAAGACGCCATTGTTGCGGCGCGCCATGAATTTTGCGATTGCGTCGGCGGACCAGCCGGCGAGGGGCGAGGCGATGAGTGCAACGCCGAGGAGGGGCAGGTTGGTGAGACCGATTTGAAGCGGATTTAGCTTATAGGGGGGTTCGGAGAAGACGCTGACGGATAGGACGGAGAAGGTGAGGAGCCAGCAGAAGCCTGTTGAGTAGACACTGTATACAATTAGTGTTTTGTACTAAATTGAGCGCGTGCGCGGGATGGCTCACATGGTACTGAATAGCACGGCTGGGAAGGCGATAAGCGGAACTGGCTTCCAGACGTTCTTCCAGAAAGACTCATTAGACAAGCGACCGCGGAAGAGGGCTAGTTGGCTAGCGTATGTTACTTTGTTTTCTTCCATTTCCATGAAAGAAGCACGCTTTTCATCGACGCTAAAGTTCTTCTCGGCACTGGGGCGCTTGCCGTAGTAGCTGGTTTCGACGGCGAAAAAGTACATGCCGAACATGATGGGGACGAAGATGATGGCTGCAATACCAAAGGTTGCTTCGAAAGAGATGTTCTGGATAATTGCTCCGGCAATTGTTTGACTTGAGATATCGTGTCAGCCATGTTCATCAGTGGTGTGGGTGATACATACCCGAGCAGCACACCGCTTCCCAACATGCACCCCCATACTGCAATACGGGCACCGCGTTGATGGACAAAGTACATATCCGAAACGGTGGAAGTGACGAGAGTCTCGAGAGGAGCTGACGCAATACCCTGGATAACACGCATAACGGCAAGAGAAACAAACGACTGTATCATGTCAGTTTATACAGCTGCCAATATCATCGACCCAGCGTACCTTGGTGAAGAATCCCCAAACACAGGTACCAAGGAGAATAGCCGTCGAGATGACAAAGAACGGACGCTTTCCCCAGACGTTTGCTCCAGCTGCTGTGAAGAAAGTCGTAAAGCCGATCCAGAAAGCGACGAATCCGACAATAAGACTTGCTACCTCATCGATGCTGACTTTGTACTTTGCGGCGAGAAGTGGGAGACCTGGTGATACCATTGGTCCGAGAGATGTTGTAACGCCGGAGCTGAAAGCAAGGAACCACATTAGGCATTCTTTCCGTAGAGGCGACCAGTTCAACGGATCATTGGGGCTGTCCGATGGCTGCGGTTGTAGGATGGTGTCGCCATCACGTTTAAGGTGGCTTGTATCAACCTTGGAGTCAATCTCCGGTCCCGAGTCGTTGATGGTAGAAGTTCCCGGAGGGGCTGCCATGTGGCGGTCGTCTAGAATACCCAAACCCATATTGGCAACACTGAGGACTTAGATGGGAGAAATAGAGAACGGATAGAAGAGAATGGATAGAAGAGAAAGGATAGAAGAGAAACGGTCGAGAGGGCTACCAGCAGCCTCGGAGAACGACCCGCGTTGAAAGTTGAAAGAGAAGAAAGTTGCAGCGAATGAACAATCAACGATATAATGAAGATGAGCCCAGCTCTGCAGTACTACATTCGGGCTTTAACCATCTTTATCACTTAAGTTTTATCTGACCGACATCAATGGCCAGGGTCCGCCCAGCACCAACGAAACAGCCCTGAGGCATTGCAGGCAAAGCTGGTCTCAAAGACAGTCTTCAATAGGCCTGTTTCATGGCAGTTGTTGTGGAAGCATGATTTGCAGAATGCCGATATTCAACTGCCGATGACGTCCAACACAGTGTGTGTTTCAGTGTGTCGGAACTTCCCATGAGACAACCCAATACGAAGACGCGCCGCATGGAGTATGCATACAGAGTAAAGCTGACGAGCGTGACATACATTGTGCTTGCTAATACCAGCAAAGCGCCACTTGGTTGTCGGTGGTTTGCAAATCAGTCGATAATCGTATTCATGCGACAATACCTTGGTGACAGTGCGACTCAAAAGCAATGCGCCGCTACCCATCAGAGTGCGACAATGTATATGTGAGCTCTACTGGGGCGTCTTATGATTTTGGAAAGTGTAGGGATTGTTGAATGTATCGAGGGCGTTTGAACGGGTCCCGTATTTGACACAAGACACCGTGTGCTTGTGCATCCGTTCCACGACACGTATACCCCCAAACGCCTTGCAAAGCAGCGGTAATGATTGGAGATATCCAACTCACTTCGTTTTTCGTGACGCGTAAGAACGCGTTCTTGTGTAAGACGGAAGGAACCGGCGTCTTTCACGCCACGTGACGTGAACCGGGCCGTTATGATCATGATACTCGCACAGGCGTTGTGCGCTACTGTTCGTGTTACATCGTGCTCCAGGCCACGTAACAATGCAAAAGCGAAGAGAGTGACGGATACAAGATCGGTAGTGTCGAAAGTCGGGCATGTGGAGAAGACGGCAGCAGACAAATATTGGACCCTGTGAAGGGCTGTTGCCCTTTCTGCATTCGGCATGGTTCCCGACGTCATCGCAGCGTGGGGCTGTGCCATGTACCCCGCCACGGTTCGCATCGTCGGTGCGATTGGAAGAAATTACTGCATCATTGACTAGTATTGCCATTTAGCCGCAGTACAGCCGAGCGCAAGCAACACACAAGAAGCATATATCTGGGAGAGGGCTGTAGCTTCGAGGCCTCCGCAGAGTATACACGGCAATCACCGCAAAATGGCAATTGGAATCGCACTCATTGGCAGTGGCATCTTCGCCAAAGAAGAACATCTTCCAGCTATACAAGGCACTCCCAGTCTGAGCCTAAAGGCTGTATACTCACGCTCCCTCAAATCCGCAAAGGCTCTATCTGAGAAGCTATCGGACGTGGAGCTCTACAGCGACGATCAAGATGGCAAGAAGTTTGAAGATCTACTCCGGAGGGACGACGTGAAAGGCGTGGTAATTGCGTAAGTAAGACCTGTTGCTGAATTTTGTACAACAAGACGCGCTAACATACCATACCCAAGACTACCCATCCCCGCTCAACCAGACTACATAAAAAAAGCGCTGACAGCCGGTAAACACGTCTTTGCCGAAAAGCCCATTGCCAAAGACGTCGCCACCGCCCAGGAACTCCTCTCATGGACACAAAACTCGTCCAACACATCCGCCGTGTACACGGTAGCAGAGAATTTCCGGTTCATCGATTCCTACGTCTGGGGCTCCGAACAGGTTGCCTCACTCGGCCGCATCCTCTCCTTTCGGGTCCGCGTAGCCCTCATGGTGCAGCCTGGCAGCAAGTACTACGAGACGGAGTGGCGCAAGAAGCCCGAGCACCAGGGTGGCTTTTTGCTAGACGGCGGCGTGCACTTTGTTGCTGCGACACGTTTGCTGCTCCAGGGCGGCGGACAGAAGATCAAGAAGGTCAGCGCTTTTACTGCACAGCTACAAGAATATCTCCCCCCCGTCGACACGCTCAACGCTGCATTGCAGCTCGACAACGGCGCGTCTGGTACCCTTTCCGTTTCCTTTGGCACAACGGATACTGGCTCGGAGTACCTGGTTGCGTGTGAGAAGGGATCTGTACATGTTTCCCGTGGCAAAGTTGTCGTCACGAGAGACGGCAAGGACGCGGAGACAAAGGAGTTTCCGGATGAAGGTAATGGCGTGAACCAAGAGATCAAGGCTTGGGCGAAGAGTCTGGAACAGGGAAAGAGGAACGAGATGCAAAGCCCAGAGGAGGCGTTGAAGGACTTGGAAATTCTAGAGACCTGTTTGAAGAGCGGGGAGCAAGGCGGCAAGCCTATTGATGTTGAGCAGTAGCTTTGAATGAGATTAGATAGTGTTGAATAGTGGTGTCGATATATTCTGACTTGTTGGTTATATACTTAGCACACCTATGGCTTTCGCTCAAGAGACGAGCTTTCCCGATGCATGTGTCTTGCTTGCTTGCGCCGCGGTTCATGGATTCTTTCCAACTGTAAGCTTGGCAGTCGTTCCTGTGGGTAGACAAGCATACGCGCCTTTAGATCTAGTCGCATACTATATAGGTTATTCATCCTTTCTTGCTATGTAGATATATGTCATTGTAATGTTCAAGTCACGTGTACAAGCGCAAATAGCCCAAGAACCTAGAACTAGAGGAATAATAATCTACCGCTTATAACTACACTTTGTAAGCTTATGTAGAGATAAGATGAGACGATGTAGAGCAAAAAAGAACATTTTCTTCCGCAAAAAATGGCAAAAAAGCAGGCTTCTCCTATTGAGGAGAGGGATTGTTCCCGGCGGAGCCCGACGTGTAAACTGTACCGACCTTGTATTTTTTGGATTCCAAGGGGCCGTTTTCCGTTGTTGGGTTTCGAAGCAAGGGCCTCTAGGTGTGTTCGGGTCTGGAACGATTAACCACTTTGAGAAGATTATTAGTCAGACTGCCAATCTTCGATCTTTGTGGTCGTTCCTCTCCGAACTCAGCCAGAGGCCGTTGCTTGATGGGATATTGTTGATTATAATCAAATATATGGTCAATATAATTGCTGATTGTTGTGGTGTGTGTGGGCGTGCGGGCGCGCGTGTTGGACCCTGAAAATGGGAGCGTTTGCGCGTTTGCGTGAGGGATTTTGCGAGGTCGGGGCACCGATACGCCGACGGAGTGAGAGAGTTGGGATGGCTGATGAGCGTTTGAGAGGGCCCTTGGGTGTTCTTGTTCTCTTGGGCGGATCTCGTTGTGGTCGCCATAGCGCAGCCATGATACCTTCATCCGAACGCAGCCAACGTACTAGGAGTGCATAGCAAGTTGAGACAATATAGTGTACAACTTCACTGGGCTTATACAAATGGTCGTCCTTCACGGGAAGATACGCCATGTGAGCTAAGATATATCAATGCCGCCATGCATATGTTGAACGAGCCGGGATCCTCAAGACTGTAGTGGAAATTGTCAGCAGGTGAGAGTACTTGAGACGAACTTAATCAAGAATGTGTGAGAGAGATTGAATGAGACAACAAGAAAATGGAACATGCTATAGAATGTGAGGCATTGGCAAGATGAAATGTATTAAAAATAGACCGACATCGAACTGCCTCTAACGAAGCACTTGCAGACCACTTGCAGACGAATGAATTACTTCATGTTTCTTGCTTCAAGCTGAGCATGTTTTTCTCACAAGCGATAGGATACGGAACCAAGATGAAAATAGATGACTTGGAAATCGACATAAGAGATGATAAAATGAGCCTTACACGATGAAATAAGGTGGGGATTGGGGACAGTAACCAGATGATAGTACCATTACCTTGGTACCTGCACTCTCTCTTTCATTTCCTTCATATTCCGCTGTGCTTCAATCTCCGCTGCCTTCTTCCTGTGTGCCTCAATCTTATCATCGATGACTGCTATCTGTGCCTCAATGTTCAAAAGCTTCTCCTGCATCATATTCTCATACTCATCATCATTCAAAGCTCTCATCGGACTCCACTTGTATTGTGCAAGCTTATACATGATGGTCCCCTTGCGCTTGTCCTCACCATTGGCATCCGCTTCGGCCTGTTTTAGGAGGTTCCTGGAATTTCTTGCATCAAGATAGTCGTATCCGTGTTGTCCCGCCCACCCAAACAAACTAAACATAATGGTACCTGGAATGACATTTTGGGGGCCGCGAAACAGAAATCCGAGACTGAAACCAGTTAGTCCACCAGCGATGACCGAGGCGCGGACTTTGTCGGAATGAGATGGGTTAAGATCATCTCGAGGACCTATGGGTAGGCCTCGACTGATGCTCCACCAGTTGCGTAAACCAGTATGGTTAAGTGTAGAGGTACGGATAGCCCAGAATGTCGTTCCGATGGCGAACCATTGTGCCCCTGAAACGATGGAGAACAGCACCGGAGTTTGAGTACGAAGTGTACCGAAAAGGGCACCAACGACAGTACCAGGAAACGCTGGAAGACATATTAGCGATTGAATCGATGGAAGGTTATGCTGAGAAAATTTTCACGGGTAGCCCTTATGAATAATGACAGAGCCACACTACGACTAGAACACTACAGCCAAAAGCCATAACATTCCTGTTCACATGGCGGTCATTTGGGCTTGGATGCACGCCTATGTATACCTACATGCCGCGTACGCATCACATTTGGCCAAGTGAAAGATGGTGGCGGAATCCACGTAGAATACGAGCCGAAGAAAACAGAAATTAAGACAAGCAGCGAGCCGAGACTAGGTGAAGTAATGAGTCGTGTATACGTACCTGAGGCTCCACCTATCAACAGCGACTCTTTGGCGATTTTAGAGGGCCGAGCAACCTCATTGGAGCCGTATGTGTTTTTCACCATGTTTTCATGGATGCAGTTCCGCCGCCTGGGATGCGGGACCGGTGCCGGGTAGGAGATCGAACTATGGCTCGGCGTTTGTAGTTCCGTGAGTGCAAAGATATTCGGGATGACTAAGCGGGGCCCAACGGACGCACAGCAGCTTGAGATTTCCACCGTTCCGGAAAGAAGAACTCACCCCACACACGAAACAACGACACACCCCGCAACCCCCTACAACCCATAACGAGAGCAAAAGACGCCTCTCGCCACACGACTCAGATAGCGCGCGAAACCCGTAGGCGCGTAGTCTACAAACCGCAATCATGGGTAAGTTAGCCTTGAGTGCGCAAATTGCAGTTGCGGCCCTCACTTGCGAGCCGGCTTTTTTTGCCCCGCTCTGTACTGCGACCGGAAAATGTGGCATCAAGGCTAACGATGTTTGTTGCAGCGCCCAAGAAGAAGGAACAGCAGAAGATGTCCCTGGGAGACTTCCTGGGAGACCAATGTACGCCCCCCGCTCCCATACCCGCAAGGGTGCCCGAGACTGACAGACTGCAGCGCTGGGATCATGGGCTGATGAGATGGAGGATGCGCCAATGCCTGGTAAGTTGCACACATACAACCAGCCTCGCGAACGCCTTCACCAACTAACTGTACCCAGGAGCTGGTAAAACATACCCCGCCAACCCTCGAGGCGCGAACATGTCACCGTGCACATGCTAACCTGCTAATAGGTGCTAGCAGCCGCGCCGGGTACGGAGGCGACAGGCCCACGTTTGGCTCTGGTGGAGGATTTGGTGCTGACCGCGCCGGCAGCTTTGGTACGCAGACCGTGGACATGCAACACATTGCACTACATGTGCTGACCGCTCTACAGCCGATCGTGGATTCGCAACTCGCGAGGCACTTCCCCTCCCTTCGAAGCCTCCGTACACTGCCCACCTGGGCAACCTTTCCTTCGATGCCACCGAGGGTGACGTAAACGACTTCTTCGCCGACTGCGAGGTCACCAATGTGCGCATTGTCGAGGACAAACTGGACCGGAAGCCCAAAGGGTTTGGATACGTCGAGTTTGGCAGCGTCGAGGGGCTGAAGAAGGCTCTTGACTTGTCAGGCACATCTTTCCAGGGTAGAAATATCCGCGTCAGTGTCGCCGAACCACGTACGTTGCGCTATTGCCCAATACCGTAGGAAAGCTACTAACTTCAGTATAGCCAAGGACCGCCCAGAAGCACGAGACATCTCGGACTGGACCCGAAAGGGACCCCTCCCCGATCTGCCTGGCCAGCGTAGCAGCTCTGGACGCGGCGGCTTTGGCTCGGGCCGTGACCGCGGCTTCGATGCAGGATCAGATGCTGGCAGCGAGCGTGGCGGTGAACGCCGCCGTCCACCTCCATTCGAGGGCGATGGCAAGTCACGCGACTTCGGTAACTGGGAGCGCCGAGGACCTCTCTCACCAGCTCCCGCAGCCTCTCCTAGTGAGGGTGGCCGCACGCGAGGAGGCTTCGAAGGCGGTCCTCGTGAGGGCCGTAGACAGTCCCCGGCTTGGGGTGAGGGCCAAGGTGCCGAAGGCTCTCGCGGCCCACGTCGCGAATTCCAGGAGAGGCCGCAGTTCGAGAGAGCGCCTACCGCTGCTGACACGGACAACCAATGGCGATCCAAAATGCGTCCTGACGCTCCGGTCAAGTCACCCATATCCACACCTGACGCCAGCGTACCATCATCACCAGCACCCCAACCTGCTGCCCCGGCCGGTCGCCCCCGTTTGAACTTGGCCAAGCGAACAGTGTCTGAGGCACCAGGTGCAGAGCCCGCTACTCCTTCAGACAAGCCCAACCCGTTCGGTGCCGCTCGTCCCATCGACACCGCTGCCCGGGAGAAAGAGATTGAGGAAAAGAGGCAGTTGGCTCTACGCCAGAAAAAGGAGGCAGATGACAAGGCCCGCGAAGAAAAGAAGGCAAAGGAATCCGCGGAAAAGACAACACCCAAGGATTCGGCACAGCCAACGCCAACAAAGAAGGACGAGGACGGTGCCGAGGACAAGCCCAAATCCAACTTTGAGATTCTCCAGAGAGTAGATGAGGGTAACTCTGCTGGCCAAGACGAGGATGCCGAGGGTGAGATTGTTCACGACAAGGATGTTAAGCCACAAGAGGTTGTCCGCGACCCTCCAAAGTCTGAAGGTGGCTCATGGAGGAGACAGTCTGCCCAAGCTCCAGCACCTGAAGGCACTACGACCGAGGCCATGGACGATGATGGCTGGAGTACCGTCACAAAGCCTACCAAGAACGTCAAGACCAACCGTCGTGGAGGTGGGGGAGCCCCAGCTCGCGCGATTGCGTCTTAGGTAGGCGTATCTCATGGCTAGGACTGGTCCTGCATACCCTTCAGTCCTGTTCCGAATCCGGGATGATCGCAACGCATCTTCATGGCGTAGTGGCGTCCTTTGTCTTTTTGGGCCTGCGCTGTTTGTTGCGGCTGTGTTTTATTTGGCGGTCGTCCGATATTGCTGCATTACTGCACCATCATCGTCTTTTGTCTTATGCTTCGACGGCCCTGTTCATCAAGTGCAACTTGCAAGGCGTCCCGTGGCTGACCACGAACCTTGGACGTTTCATGAACTTCTTTCCTTTATGCTCGATGACGACTCTGTCCCTGACGCTTCTCGTCTACAAAAGTATTGGTCTTCTCCTCTTGGGCCCTCTGGTCCTGGTAAAAAACATAGGACATGCCATATCTTCGAATATCTCCCCTCGCATAGCGTGCGCCCCTGGTGTGTTGAGCTGCGTTGTCAGGTGAATTTCCATACTGAATCTTTCTTTCGGTACTAGATTAGGAGTGCGCGGGCATGTATTTAACGGTAGATGTAGTATTGAAAGGCTTATCCACTCCGTTACGTTTGCTTAATGCACCATTACGTGTTTGAATATGATTGGGGTCGTCTCTGCATAATCTTTGCTAGAGATAGAGAGGTTGTCATCCTTCGACTACTTCTCATGGTCAAGCACAGTGCTGGACTAGAGGCTAAAGATAAGCATCGTCCAGGGCCAGATCTGACAAGTACACTAATGCGTAGACGATGGCGGTTGGCGTTCCGTGTTCCGACAGGGTTCAGCATGCACGACGATCCTGGTCTGTCCGCCACCATACGTCAGATGTGCTCAGCTTGTGTCCAACTTCAATGCCCTGCTTTGGTCTCGACTGCCGTTCCTTTTACACATATTCTTATATACTGATATTATTGCACTAAATTTCAAGGGGCTTGCATAGATTCAATCTCAATTCCTCTAAATAACAACCATCTGCAAATCATTGAGCGCCGTCTCGGCTCCATCTGCAGTGAAGACCTAGTTCAGCATTCGTGCTGCGTCATCATCCAGGGGACAGATATAGTACTATCACTATCATGGCATCCAAACCTTCATCACCGGCACCGAAGCCAACACCAACGACACCGGCAAAACAAGCGCGATCCAGGAAAGCTGCTACTGCAAGCACTGCCGAACAAGGAAGAGCAGGATCAGCAGGGGGAGTACTTTTACCAAATGAAGCTAAAACGAAGCCCTCAATATCGACAGCAAAGAAGACACTAGCTGCCCCTACTACAAACAAAACGACCGCATCAGCAGCAAACACACCAAAACGAAAGCCCAGAAAATTGAACAAGGAACCATCTGCAACCCCGATAGACACCGCGAAGCCTTCATCCTCCACCCGACCAACTTCTGACGTACCCTCCGCCTCTGATCTCGAAGCTCTCAAATCCCGCGTCCGAGGCCTCGAAGCAAAAGTCGAAGAACTGTACAGAGCTGGAGCAATATCCGATTCGCGTCCCGGCCGCTCACCTCGCCGACGAGGAAAAGGTCGTAAAACGTCGTCTGCGACACAAGTCCCAACACTTGGTACATCTAGTAGAATCCAAGAACTGGATGGTGATGACGACGATGAGGTAGAGGAAGTAGCCGAGGTACAAGAGGAAGAAGAAGCCGATGAGGAACTGGTAAGGCTAGAAGGCGAACTCGAAGTCGCACGCCAAGATCTAGAATCCTACCGGCCCCGCAACCGCCGCCGTACTACAAGCAACGCGACATCTGGGGTCGAGGAAATAGACGGAAGTTTGGGTGGTAGCAGTCGACAAGTTACGCTTAGTGGGAGTTACCGGATTCCCATTCCCGCAACTGTCAATCTGGAAGACGTTCAGACGATCAAATCTGGCGTCTCTGCAGCACAGAATGTAGCGCGTTCGTTTCTGGAACAGCGACGTGCGCTGCGAGGTCAAGATACTACTACTCCTACTTCGCCTTCATCGACGAGCAGACCTACGAAACAGAAGCCTGCTGCTACTACCACTGCTACGACGCCCCGAGCGCTCAGGCCAAAGCGCAGTATGAGTTCGACTCTAGAGGTCGCCGTGGATAACAGCGAGGGCAAGCAGAGCTGGAGCGAGTGGATTGGTGGGTATAGTATGGCGATTACGAGGGCCGTGGGTAAGATTGAACATGAGGCCGCGCTTGAAGCGAAGAGGAGTGGCGGCGGAAGTGCTGTCGCCGGCGTTGCCGGGAACGTAGCTACAGCAAGTAGAAAGAAGACGAACTCGACTTCTACCACTAAGAAGGCGGGTGTGCCGACAGGAAAGCGGCCTGCGTCAAAGGCTACGTTGAGTGGCGAGCAGGTTCATGGGCTTATGAGTTGAGGGTCTGTTTAGGTTATTGATAAAAGAGAGGAAAAAACGGTTCATCGACGTTTTGCATAGATGAAAAGAAAGAAAAAGGTTGGAGGGGAGAAGTCAAATATGTTTGTAAAGTTTACTCGTTGGGTTTGAAGTAGGAGTTTTGTACAAAGGTCAGATGATCGGGAGTTATGGTAGAAGTGTAGGGTTACGAATGTCGCACATCTGGTCTCTTTTTCTCCAACCTAAGCTTTTGCATTTGAATCCCCACATTTTTGCCGTCCTTACGGTGAGTATGTCAAGCTCCATCGGCATCCTTTGCTGCGTCTTCGTTCTTATCCAACACCACCTCAGCTTCAGCCTCTTTCTTGGACCCAGCGACAGACTCAACAACAGATGCACTCGACTTCGACCTCGCTCCCTCCTTTGCCGGCGTACGGCTACCGCAGCCCTTCTCACTGCCCCCTTTCGCAGATGATGAACATCTAGAAGAACTCACATTACCCTCCCCGCCATCCCCTCCTTCCGCTCCGACAGCAGGAACTGGCACTATTGTCCCAGTCACAGAGCCTGGTCTCGACGCCACATCGTCCACATCAGCGTCTTTCTTCGAGCCATACACAGTCCCAGCACGCGTACCGTAAACAAGCTTTCCTAACAAACCACCCATCCTTTTCTTCGGCTTTTGACGCTTCCAGCTACCAGCGGTTATGGGGGCTCCTCTGCCGCCTGCGAGCCAGAAGAGATTGGAGGGGAGGGTATTGTGATCTGAAAGGCTGGAGAGGGATGATGCGCCGCCTCTGAGGGTGGGGATGAGGGGTCGGTTTTGGTGTTGGTGTTGGAGAAGAAATGGGGTGTTGGTTGGGGAGGCTGGGGGATGAAGGCGAGGATAGCAAAGATATTGCAGGGGAAAGGTAGGGTATGTAAGGATCTAGTATGGCGGCGGACACGAGAGGTTTGGGCGCGAGTTTTGTGTGTCGGGAGGATAGTCGGGGCGTCTTCTCTGGGTAGTTCGAGCTGCGTTGTTCGCTGTGTTGCTTGTGGACTGTTCTTCTTCAAGAGATTGCGAGGAAGCCTAGCTGTTCCTTGTGTCTTTCTTATTGCTTGTGCGATTTGCACTGCGTCTGGTATTCGTGTTGGAGTGATAGTTTCATCGCTATTTGGATTGGTGGTGTGTCTACGCCCGGCTTTATGGCATGTGAGTAGTAGCTGCTTTAGCGTGAGCCCACAACTTGGGTTATGTGCTCGCTCCTCTTCGCCACCTCCTCGTAGTCTTGGTGTAAGATCTTGCTCAGAACTGTTTGCAGTCTGCTCTACGACCACATTGCTTAGTGATCGTTGCGGCGAGAGACGTTGGTCTGGAGTAGGCGAAAAAGCAGGTAATATTCTCGAGCCATAGTACACTGTTTCCGAGTAGTCTGTAGTCACATCCACACTAGTTCTGGCCTGAGCCGCATGAGCGAAATCTGCCAGTGGGCTAGGTGAGCCCGCATGAAGGGCAGTCAGATGTCGAGATACTTCTCTCTTGTAAATAAAAGGGTATGCCTTTGAGTTTGGTAAGCCGTGAATATGATGTAGCTTAGGGCTGGTGGGTCTCACATCCTGCGTTACAAGTGCGCTCTTGGGTCTGGGTACATGAGTATCCGGCGTGGCGGAACTCTGTCTTGTAGATTGCGATGCACTATCGGCAGAAGATGGCCCTATGGGTGTATTTATAGCGCTAATTTGACACATAGGAAGTGATGCCCTTCTTGGTGGGTTACCGATTCTTTTTGCAGCGATATCAGGGGGCACTATACGCGGGCCTTGCTCGAATGATGAGGAATTATGTCGAGTGAGAGGGCTGAAACTCTCGGTAGTTACGCTTAAGTTGACCTCAATATCCGATCTTCGTTGCAGGATGAACTTCATATGGGAAAGTGGACTTCTAGACCGCCAGTCGTGGCATGGGGTGCTTGATCTTGACTTTGGAGGTCGCATACCGCAAAATGTGCACCGTGGACGCTCGATGCTAGGGAAAGAACGATACGTAGAAGGATCGTGGGGACAAGGCTCTTCAGGGACGGAAAGCAGAGGAATATGTGCTTTGGGGGCAGGAGTTTGTTCACTATGTAGAGACAAACCAATACTACTGAATGACTGGAGCCCATCCTCTCGTTCTGAAGCAGGCGCTGTTTTGGAACGTCGAATTTGGCCAGGTTGTGGAGTAAGTCTTCGTGCTGGGAAAGCTGCCAGGATGGCATCAAAGGTGAGTGAGATACCTCGTCGGAGGGTTTGTGGTCGCAGAGGTATAGGACTCGGTAGCTCCGGGGACTCTGTCGTAGGCTTTTTGGATCTTGACATGTCCGCAGTGTCAAATTCTGGGCTGTGGAAGGCGTGGTGGATAGCAAATACCTGCTGAAATGATTCCCACTCACGTTCTTTGAATAAAAGAGTATCTTATGAAGAGTGCAAAAAAACAGATATCGGTAAGGTGTGGAAATCTCAACCTTCATTATGCATATGGCCGCTTAAAACCTGTACTTTGCGTGTGAATAAGGAAACTAGCCATGACGTGGTAGAGTGATGTACATTGATGAACGCTACCGAAACATGTGAATGGAGAGACAGCGCCAGGACGACAATACTGTATATTTCCAGTCTCGCAAAGTATCATGCTCGTGTTCCAAGACTTTTGCAGTTGCATATTTTTATGATTTGGGACGTCTGGACAAAGTTGCTTTCGGCTTTTTTTGGGAGCAGGCTGGCTGTTAACGGTTGTAACGTACATGGTGAGTCAGAATCTAGGAAGTCCTCAGTCTTCCGGCCAGTTGTAGAAGTCTCGTACGTGGTTCCGGTCAGATATGCGGTTAGTCGCGTAAGTCCATTCATCCTCGTGGTCGAAGTATCGATTACCACGACTTCGCCTTGTGTCTGGAGAACAGGCAGCGCACATGCCTTGATGACCCAGCTGATCAGTAAGATTTCCGCATCTACTGCAGAGCACATGCGGTCGGTTGCAAATTGTAAGAAGGGTGCCCCGGGCGTACAACGCACTGTTTACCCCGCATTTGAGACAGAATCTCTCATTGGCGTGTGTGCCATTGCGACACCATTTCCCTTTTCTCATATTGTCGGCGAACTTTTCCCACGTATGGAAGTTGACACAACTCTTGCAAGCATACAGCTGTTTTGACCTTGCCCAAGCGCACTCTTCGGCAGCCAGGAAGTCGTTGTGCGTCGGTGCTGGGATGATTGATCTGAAATAGCGAGCGGTGGACGCGAGTCTGACATGATCGCCCAAGTCAAGTAGGCTCGTGATTTCCAGGTGAAGCTCGACCGGCAGACGAAGTATCGGTGTTGATAGCATTGCAGGTGGTTTGGGCTGAAGAGTCTCGCAAAGGCGCAATGTCTTGGGCTTTGTGCGTCAGTGGGAGTGTCTGGATGGTCGCTCATTCGCCTTACGGTTGACGCCTTGCAGTCACGAGAGCAGGTATCACTGGTGAGTTGCGACGCACTCCTTATTGACTATTGCCGATAAGAAATGTAATGCGAATACCAAAGATGCAGACAGACAGGTAGGCAGCAGTCTTTCGTCCGCTGTTAAAGAGGAGGCGCATTAGAAGGACGAACTGCGCAAGAACGTGGTGCTACATGACACACTGAAAGGAGTGAGATGGAGGACTGCAGGGCGCACGTCGTATGTCACACGGGCCCTGGAGCCCGTTCACCCACAACTTGTCTGATACCCGCAAAGAGCGGAGCCTGGGCTACCCGGCTTTGCTTCCGTGCTCCGCGAGTTGCCTCTCTTGGTACGTTACACGAACCCCGGACGCAGAAATAGCGTTGCGTTCACCCCTCCCTGTTTGCTAGCCACACAACAGATATCACTGCCACAGGCAAGTAATAGAGTTGGAAACGTACAGCAAATTTGCACATTTGTCATGTGCGTGGGTTTCAAAGAGAATGGTCGAACCCGGGAGGGAGGAGAGTTCCCGTCGCTGCAGCTGAACAAACTTAAAACGGTGCAAGGCTTCTGCTAACCCGCCTTCTCTCTCCTCAAGTCGTTGAGCACCATGTAGCGCGACAAGGTAATCCAGCCCCAGCGGAACCAGCGCATCTGACTTTCGTGCGCCGTCGTCATGGCCTTCTGGGCCGTCCTGTAACCGACCGGTGGGCTGACAAACAGCAGCGGAGTAGGAAAGCCCCCGAGCTGCTTTTTTCGCGTAATTGCGCCAATGATTGTAGCAGGCGCATCCAGCAAGCTAAGGTATTTACGGAATATTGATGTGGTGGTGAGGGTGTACAGCTTGACGGGGCACTCCCACCCGCTGTGTCGGTGCATGAGCGCCTTCAAGAACGTATGCGCTCCGCCGTGGAGCGATTTGTGATTGGGGTGGCCCGACACGCCGTGCGCGTCGAATGTGATGATGGCGTCAATTGTCGCCTGCGGTGCTTCCTCGGACGAAATTGACTTCATCTTTGGGGCGAAGGCGGTCGTGAGCAGATTCGAAATCAGACGAGGGTGCCATGTAACTGTCATCGAGTCGGGGAAGTTTCTGGGCCCAGATTAGCAGGGTGTAGACGGGCGTACATGCAGTGCGTACTTGTCCTCGACAACGAGAATGTCCTCCTTGCTTCCGATGCCCAGCTGCAACCCACTCTTGACTAGCTCTTTCTTGCGCACTTCGCCCAACCCATCGGCATCGCCTGTTACCACTAATATCAGTGGCAGCTATCAATAAGCGTCATGGAGGGCCATACCGCTGCTCAGACATAGTATCTTGACATGGTTACCGCGTTCTGGACGCGTCAACGCCAGTAAGGTAGGGGCAAAGAACATGGCCTCGTCGTCCGGATGGGCTATGAGAAGCAGAATGCGCTTGTTCTGGAGTGTGGGGAAGGACGCGCTGAGCGTGCTGGTATACATCCAAAACACAAAGATGAGGACGGGCAGCGATGCCCATGCAGTCCAATGCATGGTGGGCTCCCGTGTAGCAGCTGCACTGTTGTTCTAGAAAACTGGCAACTGCAATAATGTTCACTGCTAGAAGGGGTGTGGAACGGGAGACACTCAAGGTTCTGGAACAAGCTTTGACCCACGTCATCTTCGACCTTTTCTAGACACGCACACGCGACGTTGCACTCCCACCACCACCCTCCCCGTAGCTCCCGGCATCATGTCTTCCGGTAACAGAAAAGAGCGGCGCGCAAAAGAATCGAGATCCAATGCAAAAGGCACCGGAAGCGGCTTCCAGCCCAGCACAGAGCTCGACCAGGAGGGCGTCGAGATGATTCTGAAGCACCCCAATTTCTCCGGACCGAAGGGCAAGACGCTGTTCGAATTGGCCGAAGAGAGACAGCGGGAACTAGACAAGGCCAACGGGACGACACGAGCCGTCAAAGTGCCCTTAGCGTCCACGCCCTCCTCATCTAACGACGAACTGCCTCCAATCGGCGCGTTTGGGGACTCGATTCTCTACTCGACAGCCATGGCAGCCCTGCACCTCACACTCGACGTCATTGTCTACAGCCAGTACCGCGAGGACATAGTGTGGAATGAGATCATCTGGCGGGCCGCCACCTCGTTGCCTATATTCGCGGTGCTAGTCTACCTCACCCACGTCGACTTTTCATATCGCTTCCCTATATTTCGAGACGCCACCTTTTTCCTGGGGTCAATCGCCGCCGGCTGCTATCTGGTATACTCGGGGAACAAACATGGATACTTTTATGTCATGAAGTCGGCACCCCCAGTCGGTACGCTCTGGATGTGGAGCGTTGTCGAGATGACTCTGCCTTTTGCCGCTATGAACGCGGCTGTCGTTCTTGGCTATGTTTGGTGGAATGGGTTTGACATTTTCTAAAGTCAATCGCACACTCAATACGCGAACAAGATCACGTTCAAACCGCTCTTATCATATCTTGCACTCCATCTCGAGCAAACTCCATCTTCAGCGAGGAACCTCCATGTGAATGCGATAGACGTATGCTCGTCAGTCTCCGCATTCAAGACACCAACGTTGGTTATTTCAATCTACATACACCTGAACAGAGGTCCATAGGCACATTCTGCGCTTCGTCGCTGAAAGACGTGGGATCGGGGTGGTATGCACACAAGATTGGGACGCGTTGAAGCCTGATGTCATTACCTTCAAACTAGGCTGGTATAAGAGCTGAAGTAATGAATGGCTCACCGTTCGAAATCTTGGGGTTCAGTAGTGCGATGGAGTGCGAGGGGGGGGGGAGCATGGAGCTAGGCCAGTCTGGTAACAAATAAGAATGCGATGTGTGTGCCATTTTACCTTTACACTAAAGAAATCCACGACAGCACCTCCAAGCTCGCTTGCACTCACAGGTTGCCGAACGCTGCATCACACCATGAGCCGTGAGAACATTTACAAGCGATTGATCATGCTCACTTATCACACCCCAGCTTCTAGAGCAAAGCGCTATTGCAAATACCAAACGATGTCAGGATGTAAAAGAAACATGTCCCAATTTCGTATGTCTGCTTTATATCTTTGGCATCACATAGAAGATGTCTTGTACAAAGCATTATTCTCATGTCCGTCAGAACAGAGCGAAAGAGATGAGCAGTCAAGTCTCACCATGAAAAAAAAATGTTGCACCAGGCCATCGGGCTTTGAAACTATACAAACTAAACCGCCTTGTACAAAGTCACACATCTCGATATGGCCTCGCTGCCGCTTCCTCACGTACCCTCTTCTCCATCTCCCGCAGACAAGGCGCTTCAAACAGATGCCCGGAGAGAATATTCCTCGCCGTACCAAAAGCAACCACAGCCCACAGGACCATGACACCTACCGTCAGCACCGTGCCCACAACACTAAAGAAAGCCAATGGTAGCTCCTGGCCCATGGTAATCGTAGACATGGTAAACACGCCAATCGGAAACGTAAATCCCCACCAACCCATATTGAAAGGAAATCTTCTCTGACTAATCGACGCCACGGCGAAGAACAGCCATACCAGTCCAAACCCCCACAATATCATAGCAGTCATAACACCCAAAATGTACAACATCTCCCCGGCCATCGGGTGGAGCGTCTTTGTCTGCGGGAAGATGTTTGAAGCCTGGATACCAAGCTGCATCGCGGCATAGCCTCCTTGCCCCAGGGGACCCAGAGGAAGAAAGACACTGACGATGACTTCCTGTGGCGGGAGTTTGTGTATGGCAAGGCGGTGGAAGTACATGGCCAAAACTACGAGTGCAAGAGGGACGCCCATGCCCCAAAGCACATAGCTGGTTACAATGGTGATGAGGGCATGGTTGGCGTTTGGTAGTACCGAGGCTACTACGCCGCCGGAAGCAGCGGCGACGACACAAGCGACAATCGGGAGAAGCCATGCTGCCGTCATCGTCTCGTGCCGGTTTTGGTGCTTGGTCATCCTGCAAAGGGGTGTTGGTTGTTTGCGAAAGCGTGGGACGTGGGGGGGGGGCAGAGATTAAGACTTTACATTTGGAAAGGCAGCCAAAGACAGCATGCTACACTCACACCGACATCAACCCACCACATCCCCCACGCCACATATGCAGTCGAGCCACGCCACGCGGGCACGCAAATGGCAGCGAACATGTTGATCAGCGTGGCGAAACCCATGGGCAGTGTGCCTACGAAGAGCGATTGCGTCGGGTGTCGCAGCATCAGCGTCCACGTTGCCGGATACAAGGTGTATCTGAGAATCGAGATGACGAGGATAACGACGAAGACGATGGTGTTTAGCAGGAAGAAGATGATGCTGAGCATGTTCAGTGTGCGATAGTGCCTTGGGTAAACTGCGGACAATGTGTGTAGTAGGATTGCGACGATGCCTGTGCCCATTGTGACGGCAAACTGCAGACCAAACAAGGGGTTTTGTTAGCGAAAAAAAGAGAGCATTTCTGAGTTTTCTTCTACAGGCTGGCGGAAGGTTTTGCGTACCCATGATGGCGTAAAGTTTTGCACGGCGCGGCGCCAATTTTGCTGGTTTGCGGGAATCAGCCATTTTGGAAGAGCGGCGTGGTTGGTTAGGGATGAGTGTGCTGCATGGCAAGAATTCGATATTGTATCCCTTGGAGATGGGAAATATATAGTCTGTGGCGCGGCGCAGGGAGTCGACATGTTGGTGAATTGGTGTCGTAGGCCAGTAAACACCAGAGTAGGATGGGCATCTTTATACTTGAACCAAAGGTCTAGCCTTATTAAAGCCGGTCGGCTTACATGCTAAGAAAATTGGTATCCTCGCACGAGCATCAAGTCAGTCGAATATTAGCGGATTCGTAAGCTTGGGATGTGGTGTGATGGATGCTCTTGTGTCTATGCAGTAGAGGAAGGCGCTCATTTGCCTTTTTAAATTGAAAGGCAGACTCCTTCCTGAACACATTAGTGACTACTTGGTCAGTAAATTTCATAGCTGTCCTTTATTCATTGCCGTGTAGCGAGCCGCTTCCTCATGGACGAGTTATCGCCATATTAAACAAGGTTCGTTGGGATGCTGAGGCCATCGGACTGTCGCCGACAATCCGAATCGAGTCACCAGCAAGATGAAAATCTGCTCAAATCACAGACAAAGACACCGACAACAGGCCTTTTTCTCAAAGACGAGAAATCTCTTGTTGAAAAAAAAAGGGCCAGATGAATGATTCTTTAGATTCCTTAACCGCCTCGTCCACCTTGTTCCAAACTAACCTCTCCACACAGCTTCCAGTACGCACATAAAGGTCAGCGGATCAGCCTCGACCCTCACAACATCGAACCGCTGATCCGCCTGTCTGAAAATCTCCTTCCAAGCCTCTACCGGCCTCTCCTTTGCATTGAACAGTGCCATCATACGCAAGTCCATGGCTGTGCCGAAGCCGTGGATGCTCCTCGGTAGGTCGTCTTCGCTCGGCCCCTGCTTGCCCACGTAGTCGACAAAGACTATGCGCGCACCGGGCTTAAGGGCAGGACGAAGCGCTTGCAGGATCTTGACCGATTCGACATCTGGCCAGTCGTGCAGGATCCACTTTAGCATGTAGATGTCTGCTTGTACGGGCTGGGGGTCAAACATGTTGTGTGTGCGGAACGAGACGCGGGATTTGAGCTCGGCCGGGAACTCCTTCTCAAAGACGGCTGCAACTTCCGGGAGGTCTTCAACGATGATGCGGAGGTTGGGAAAGGCCTTTGCGAGAACGGCGTCGTCGTGGCCTGCCGAGCCCGCAATCTGGGTACAGTGTTAGTTGCATGGCGTGGTGTGGAGGGCTTCTTTTTTTTTGGTTGTACTTGCGTCAACAACGGTGGCCTCGCCGGCGGCCTTCCAGTCGATTGCACCCAGCACGTGGCTCTCTGTTTGGAACAAGTCCTTGATGTAGGCCATGAACTTGATGAAGTTTCTCTGCCGCCATCCTTTCTCGTCGCCCTCGCCATCGTTTTCAATAAAGTCCCAGCTGTTCTCATAATCGCCCCAGGCGCCACCAGAGTGGCACAGCTTAAAGGCAGTCTCTTTCATGTTCTTGGAAATCTCCGGCTTGCCTTGTGAGAAGCGACGTAAAGCTTCCGGAAGCATAAACATGGGCGGGCCAGTCTCGTCCAAAACCATGTGCACAAGAGCAGACAGTCCAGCATCTTTTGCAAGGGCAGCAGAGCGCGAGGTATGCCTGACGGAAGTTGCTGTAGCCGATGGCTTGACAAAGAAGCGCATAGTGACAGCGTGCTCGAGAACACGACTGACTACCTCCAAAGGAAGCTTAGTCTGCTTTGCTACCTCTTCGAAACTCGCCTCGCCTTGTACAGGAACCGCGTTCCAGAAGTCGAAGCGGTTCAAGATGTTCAAGCACGAGGCGTCTGGAATAGCCATGTGTACGTAGTTGAAGACACTGTCGCTCGGCCCCTGGCTCAAGATCCACATATCCTTGAGCGCATCCTCCAGACGCTGCCGCATTACAAAGACCTCTCCAGAGATCTTTTCGTATTTGATCGGACTGTCGGCTTCGAGCGTGACGGGTGGTACCTTTTCTGCTTGGAGCTGCTTTGTCATCTGTGCAGCCAGCTCACTGATCTGGGCCGCTAGGCTATTGAGCGTCGCTATCTCCCTTTCTTGAATCGAGCCCATCTTGATGGAATTCGTGGCTAGAGCCGAGCAATTGAAACTTGAGGAATTGAAGGAAAGAAGAAGAAAAGGACACGGCTAAACACTTGAATATATATACTGCTCACATGTGTCCACCGCTTTCCCCACCCCCTCCAACAAAAAAACTTTAAATCAGCCTATTTCTTTTCGTCATGATCATGCATCCATTACCATTTCCAAGCCCATAAACTTGAATCCCTCAACCAGACATGTGGCACTGAATAATAACCTCGGAGAGGTGAGGGGGAGGGGGGGGGGGGGTGGCCCTACCTACGTCTTAGCCCAGAAGGAGAGTGGTGGTAGAAAAAAAGACACGCATGTGATGAAGTCTGTAATTGGTGCAAACCTCAGAACCAAGGCGTCAAAGCCAGACCCATAGAGTAAGCTTCCTCCGGCGTTGCATCCGGCACACATGAACTTTGCAATGCATGATGTGTGGCCGCCAATGGTGTTCACGATTGGGGAAGGTGGTGTTATGCCAAGACATGTGCTAATCAGATCATCTTTTATCCATCCATCTGATAAGATTGTTTTTCCCTTGCCGGATCCCTGGGCGCCGAGGAACAATTGGCTCTGCATATGCGGTGCACTGCTATGTTGGGCGGCGCATTTTATCCTGACGACGGCGTAACCTGAAGTGGGACAAGTTCGGAATTTGGTTCCATACGGGCTACTTCTGGTTTTCTTTGTACGAGCGTGGGGATCGCCGATGTGGAAACCGAGTCAAATCCGGGAACCCGTGCTGACTAAAGCTATTATCCACCTAGCAACGCTTGAGATGGTTCAAAGTATAGCGTCCGAGTAAATCAAGTGTACAGGCTTCAGCATAGGGTTAAAGGAGTACAAGTGGGTTTCATCTACCTCTATACACACACACACACACACACATATATATATATATACTTGTTCTCCCAGCAGCAGTATGCAAAAATCTTTCATATTTCCCTTTCTCTTCTCTCCGCTTCTAATACCTGACCAACTCTAAAAGAGAGAAATGATCGTAAAACCCACCATCACATTATCCACACAAAATAACAGCCTTCACTTCACCACACCAACATGCTAGATTTTTACCTCCATCACCCGCCACCAGAAAAAGAACACCATAACGCTATGCTACTACACACTGGCATCAACGACCAGGGCCCCTCCCCGAAATTAGAAACTAGACATGATCCAAAGAAAAAGTATAAGATATATAAAAAAAGGCAATCATTCTCAACATAAGCTCAGTCGTTCATTCTCTCTACTTTCGACCAATGATCCTACCGAGCCCGCTCTTCCTCTTCTGCTCCTTTTCCCGCTCCAGGTCCTCCTTCTCCCGTGCATCCTCAGCTGCACGCTCATCCTTGGTTGGTACGCGTGGCTGGTCCGCAAAACGAATTCCTGGTGTGCGACGTGCTGGTGATAGTATCTTGCCACTGGGTTCGCCATGCGAGTGTGTACCACGGCCAGTCTCGAGCGGGTCGCCAGTCTCCTCATCATCAGAATCAGACTCGGGGGAATCATCATTGCCTACACCGAGGGCACCTAGACGACGCTTGCGCTCCGCTGCTGTTTCTCCTTCGAAGCCTTCTTCTTCCTGTGGCTGCGGCTCAGCACTAGTGTTCCGGGCCCGGGGTCCTTGGCTTGGAGATTGCTCAGCAGATTGCTCAGCAGCTTGACGGCGTCGGCGCTGCGCAGCGGTCTCGGCGCCCTGATCATGTGAGTAGCCCTCAAGATCCTGGCGTACAGAGTGAAATGGTACGTGCTCGTTGTTGCTGTCGACAAGTGTCAAACCTTCTGGACCACGAGGTTTCTCTTCCTTGTCTGCTGCTGGCGATTCAATCTTCTGCAACTCGGCTTCGCCTGCTTCACCAACGACAGGAGGAATATCAGCTTGCACAGACGCTGCGCGGCGGCGTTGTTCGGCGGTATGCTCGCGTGCATCCTGGTGTGCGGCATCCTTGACAGCCTCAGGAGCATCGCTACTCTGCACAAACTTTGCCCGGTCTTTCGGATTCATTTGCGACATCTGCTGGATGAACTCCAACTTGCTCATCCGACGCCCTCCAGCTGTGACGGTAAAACGAAGTAGGTCGTCGTCCTCTTGCTCCTTTGCAGCCAACTCTGCCGCCTTCTTCTTCTTGTTGCTGGTATTCTGAGTGCCGGATGGCCCAGCCTGCTGAGTGCTGGCCACACCCATGTGGGTTCCCATGCGCTTCAGACTTTGCACAGCACGACTCGTCGACGTCTCCGCCATAGATTGGTGGCGGGGGTTTGTAGGCCGACCTTCCTTCGGCCCCTTTGGAATATCATACTTCTTCAACACCTCACCATCCTCATCTTCGACAATAATGGTGTTACCATATTGATACGCGAGAGCGGGACCATGCTTGCCTGACTTGTGCGCTGCCTTCTCAGCCTTTGGAGGTTCTGCGGCCTTCCCATCTTTCGGAGTGCGACCTGTGTAACTTTGCATTCGGTTGCGCCATGTCTTGTGAGGGTGCTCAACAGCATCTCCAATCTTGCCGGACGCTTCTTCAAGAGCACCGCCGTGCTCCTTTTGCGACACACCATGCTGGACATCCTTTGTTTTCATGAGTTCCTCTGCCCTCTCACTATCGTGTCTTAGTCGCTCCGCGCCATGCTCTCCATGACTGTCCCGCACTCCGAGAACGTTGCCCTCTTTGTCTTCAAAGACTGTGTTGTGGCCTTCCTGGAATATCTCTTCTTCGGGCTCCCGCATCTTCATCTTCTCCCCGCTCGACGAACTCTCGCTAGAAATAGCCATTGCATCAGCGAATGTATCGGTATCTTCCTCGGGTGGTACTGTAGTGGCCTGACCATCATCGCGTCTGCTTGGGGCAATGGCGGATTGCGAGATTGGTCCACCTGGTCCTCGGCCGGCATCCCAGCGTCGTCCTCGCGGCTCTGCTGAGTTTGATCGGCTGTGGTTCCGGCTTTGGGTCTTTTCTTCCTTTTGGCGGCGCAGGAAAGTGCCACCGAAGCCTGCGGCTGCCAATTCTGCCTTTTCGTCAAACGAAGATTCAGAGGGCCGTCGAGCCATGGAGGATCTGGAACGTGACTGAATACGAGGAAGACGATCCATCCAGCCAGGCCCATTTTCGTTCGCTTGTGTGTAGGACATGGAGATGGTAAGAGTGTTGATACGCTTGCCCAGGGTAAAGACTGCAATGGAGCTGCCATGGACGATGATGCTGACAATAACCAGGAAACAGGTAATTGGCCAGATCATCTCAATAATGTTCAAGTGCTCGAATCCTGGTTCCGGTAGTACGGCTAGAGGGGTTGTTGTTTCGGTCTCAAGTTCAGCTCTTGCAAGGATAGCAACAAACAAGCCACCGACACCAATAGGCCCAAAGTGACCAGCAAACGACGCCTCGCGCCATGTCTTGATGTCAGGTATAACGGGTTTCAGTATCAGCATGATAGGTATCCGACGGAAGAAAAGCACCAAGAGGCCAAGGACGACCAGGCGCCATGGAGATAGACCGATAACGTCCGAGTTGAACTGTTCCCAGGGAATGATGGCGCCAAAGTAGACGAAGAAAGCCAAATTGATGAGCAAATCAATAACGTTGGAGACGTGGGACTCCTCCGTCTTTTCGAGGAACCATCCGTCGTTGGAAAAGCCTACTCCGCAAGCGAAACCTACGAGTAAGTCATCCATTCCTAGCAGGGAACCCGAGCCAGCACAAAAGAGGGCCAGCACAAAGTAGAAGACGAGAAAACTCTCTCGATCGATGAGGTCTTTTTCGTGAGCCCATCTAATTGCACGACGTGCAATGTATCCGACCACGAATCCAAAGAAAGCGCCAAAGATGCACTCGTAGAGAACGGTGTAGCAGAACCAGTGATAAGCGACCTGGTTGGCATCGGGACGGTATTTGATGAGGTAAATGGCCAGGTAAATAAAGGGAAAGGCCATGCCATCGTTGCAGCCGGATTCGGCAGAGAGCAGATCTCGCAGATGCTTCGGGACTCGCTTGGCGAACTTTCCCTTACCGACAACCGACGAAGCTAGGACAGGGTCCGTGGCAGTGACGCAAGCAGCGATGCACAGACTATCGAGCCAGTTAAGATGGGTGTGAAACAGTCCCCAGATGAACAGGCTAGTTACCAGCCAGCCGAATGTCATGACTGGGAGGAGGAGCAGGACGACCGACTTCCAGTGCTTCTCCATGTATGCGCGCGGCAATTCGACGCCAACGGCGAAGCATTGCACGACGAGGACGATGCGCGAAAACTCCAGAGTGATCAAGTCGACATTGCCCCATGTCGACGGGTCGATGAGGTTCGCCGCGTGCGGGCCGAATATGATACCACATATGGTCGCGACGGTAGCTTCACCAATGTACAGGCGCTCTTTGATTACTGAAGAGCACAGCATGAACAGACTGGTGAAGCCTCCGAGGATCAGGTAGACCAGGTGCGGCTTGGTGATGGAGAGGTGGTCCCACGCCATGACGAATGCGCGTACGGTTCTTGTTTGCAGGTGTTTTGCTTCTAGATGCGATGCGTCTTCGTGCTCGGACGAAGGCGTGTATGGAACGGCGCAAGGCGCGGCTGTGGTCCGAAGCAAGCAGTGGCTGGCTGGCGAGCGAACGAGGGCTAGGTAGGGAGGATTGAGGCGCCGGGGCCGCGATGTAGAGGTTGTCGGCCAAAGGAAGAGAAAGAGTGTAGCGACACCGGATGCATGTATGAGAGAGGATCCGCCCAGACGCCGGTCCTACACTGCCCTAGATGGCGAAATGACGTTGGATCTACTTGCAGTGGGGCCGTGTTGAAAAGCGGCTCCGCTTCTATACGTTGGAGAAGGCTCTAGAGACGGCAGGTCAGTTGTGCTGAACGAGTGAATGGGAGAAAAAAAGTGCTAAGCCAAATGCTTACAAGAACGAAGTTGCGCACTCGGCAGCTGCATCCGAGAGCTTGGGTGGTAGTGTGCGCGTCGGGGCCGGGTAGCAACCAAACTTTGGCTCTCTCTCGCGCGCGCGGATGGGGAGAGGACAATGGCACGTTGCTTTTCCAGTCAAGCTCTTGCGGTTGCAACGTTGCAAAAGGCTTGTCAGAGTGCTGCAGTGTCCAAGTGCAAAAGCAAGCGGCAGAAGGTGAGATTAGTACGATTGTCGCACTGCAAAACTAAAGCGCTTGGTACTTGGCGGTGACGTTGGGAGGCCCCCGGGGGGAGTGAAAGACAATGTCGCCTAAATGTACGCCACATGGACGCTGGCCTCAACGTCTTTGCCATGCTGAAAAATGCCGGTGTGAAGCCGAGCGAAGTGCCGGTCCTTGGAGAACGGGGTGCGGTCCATGGGCAATCTGATGCTGAACTGCTCCCACACCAGTGCGCATCGCGGCCTCGAGTGCCCAGCGAACGACCGGGGGTGCGGAGCATGATTCGCTCCGATAGGTCCTACTCCGAGCCGTGTCAACGGCTTGTATGAACTTGTTTCCTAGCAGCACTTGAGTGAATGGAGTAATTGACCTCGTCGATGCTCTGCACACCCTGACAAGCCCTACCTACAGCATCTGCACGCTGTCCATCACATGATGGCCTGACGCCATGCCGCTCAGCTTTGTCTCTGCAGGAAAACACGCTGGTGTGCATTCGCTAGCCCAGGCCGCGAATCGCGCGAGTAATCGTCAATGCGAGCCCTCCAAGCTTTTGCTGAGCCATCGGGCTGCAAACACAAGCCACGTCAAGCAAGTCATGAAATGAGGGTCGAAGATGCTTGGCCCATCCTCTCTTGTCCAAGATGTAGGGTGGGGCGTGGGGCGTGGGAGAAGCAAGCCAAGCCACACGAACTTGTTTCACGCCCCATCTGTGGCGACGCCAACCATGCAAATAGCAACCAATGGGTCCGATTGTTTCCTTTCTTCTCTCGTGTTTGTACAAAGAAAAGAAGGGAAAAGAAGAAGAAAAAAATGTTTACCTGGAAATACCAACCCTCTCAACAACTCCGTTACCCGCACAACGCACCCATGTCACCGGCACGGCCGACCAAGAACCCCTAAGATTTGGCCGCCACAATCACAGCCTGACGGGCGCTCTTCAACCTCGTGTTGGGTTCATTCAGCGTCCGTGATTAGAGATTAGCTGAAGCTCACCAATGGGCTATATTGGGTTACCGAGAGAGGTGTTGATGTTTGCTGATCTACTAGGGCTAGAGTCGCCATGTCACGACACCCAAACTGCCCTCCGCGGCCCAAACCATGAAGAACGTGTGCCACTACCACAACAACAACAACAACAACAACAACAACACCAAGAACACTCTTCATGAACCCATGTTGCATCCTTAATTCCTTTCTTGACGTCCACTACTGAGATTACAAGCGCTGGACATATATACAGTTACTGTCTTTATCCTCTCTCTCTCACGGCATATACCTTCTCCCAAATACGCGCGCATATATTCTATATATAGCCTCATCTTCCCCTTGTCGTGTTACCATGTGCTTACTGTACGTCGTCTTTCCCTGTCGACAACCTTTTCTATCCGTCTTCCATCTCCACATACGTCACACCCAGCATCCCCGACGTTTCAGCGGGAGAGGGCAGCTAGAATCTTCCGAGGAATCATCTATTTTTTTAATAAAAAAAACCCCCAAGGTAGTCCCCTTCATCGTACATGCATCGGACACACAAAACCCTGGATGGAAGCTTGCTCTGTCGGCACGGCGAGCCCCTGTGCGTGAGTTGTAGGGAATATCCTACAAACGTGCAAAAAGTGTTGACCTTGTTTACCCATTCGTGATTGACGGGGCTCATGCTTAACCGCCGGGTTCATTGTAACTTTCCATGGTTCAATTGGATTAGCGGGCATATAGCGTTGGCTTCAAGGAAGAAATCTTTGTACTTGGAACACATCTCATGGATTGGAAAAGCCATGTTAAACAATTTTTTTTACACGTATTTCGTGTTATTGTACGTCGCGCTATTCACAACCATATGCGGTCAACTACTAGACAGTTAAAATTTATCGGGGACCAAGCATTCGGACACGACCGTTGCCATATGAAACACCCATGCGCCCTGTAACGAGGGAATATCCCGGCCCC